>WNWK01000501.1:128041-180541 GCA_009830355.1 Cherax destructor
CCCTCCCTATAATGCTGTACCACCACCCTCCCTATAATGATGTACCACCACCCTCCCTATAATGCTGCAACCACCACCCTCCCCTATACCTCACCACCACCTCCCCATAATGCTGTGCCCACCACCCTCCCTATAATGCTGTACCACCACCTCCCTACAATGCTACCACCACCCTCCATATAATGATGTACCACCACCCTCCCTATAATGCTGTACCACCACCCTCCCTATAATGCTGTACCACCACCCTCCCTATAATGGTGTACCACCACCCTCCCTATAATGATGTACCACCACCCTCCCTATAATGATGTACCACCACCCTCCCTATAATACTGTACCACCACCCTCCCTATAATGGTGTACCACCACCCTCCCTATAATGATGTACCACCACCCTCCCTATAATGCTGTACCACCACCCTCCCTATAATGATGTACCACCACCCTCCCTATAATGCTGTACCACCACCCTCCCTATAATGCTGTACCACCACCCTCCCTATAATGATGTACCTGGTGAGTCAAATTCACCTTTATTGCAACTTTATTTATTTTTAATGTTAAATACTTATGGTGATTAATTTTAGTGATGTACATTTCCTTTGTGTTGTTATTGTTGTTGTGTACTTCGCTCTGTATGTGTTCACCATTCCTCTATTAATGTGTACCACCACCCTCCTTAATTCTGTAACACTCGCTTAACTGACCACCACCCTCCATAATGTGTACTCCACCACCTCCTTCATACTGTCCACCACCCTCCCTATATTATGCTGTACCACCACCCCCCCTATAATGCGTGTACCACCACCCTCCCTATAATGTTTGACCACCACCCTCCCTATAATGCTGTACCACCACCCTCCCTATAATCTGTACCACCACCCTTCCCTATAATGTGTACCAACCACCCTCCTATAATTGAGTACCACCACCCTCCCTATAATCTGTACCACCACCTCTCCTATAATGATACCACCACCCTCCCTATAATGTCTGACCACCACCCTCCTATAATGCTGTACCACCACCCTCCATATGTTTACCACACCACCCTATCACTGTTCTGACCACCACCCTCCATCAATGTTACCACCACCTCCCTTATGCATGTTGACCACCATCCCTCATCACTGTTTGCCACCACCACCCCTCATATGTTTTGTCACCACCACCTTCCTATTCGTTGTACTCACCACCTCCATATGTTTAACACACCTACCTTCAATATGTTCTACCACCACCCCTCCTATCACTTTCTGACCACCACCACTCCTCGTTCTGACCACCACCACCCCTCCATCACTCGTTCTACCCCACCACCCCTTCCATCACTCGTTTGACCACCACCCCTTCCATCACTCGTTCTAACCTCCACCACTCCTTCCATCACTCGTTCTAACTACCACCACCCCCTCCATCACTCGTTCTAACCACCACCACCCCTTCCATCATCGTTCTGACCACCACCCCTCCATCACTCGTTTGACCACCACCCCTTCATCACTCGTTCTGACCACCACCACCCTCCATCACTCGTTCTGACCACCACCACCCCCTCCATCACTCGTTCTAACCACCACCCCTCCATCACTCGTTCTGACCACCACCACCCTCCATCACTCGTTCTACCACCTACCCTCCATCACTCGTTCAGACTTCTCTACTGTCTGACCACCACCCCTCCATCACTGTTCTGACCACCACCCTCCATCACTGTTCTGACCACCACCCCTCCATCACTCGTTCTGACCACCACCACCCCTCATCACTCGTTCTGACCACCACCACCCCTCCATCACTGTTCTGCCACCACACCCCTCCATCACTCTTCTAACCGACACCCTCCATCACTC
Organism: Cherax destructor; assembly: GCA_009830355.1. Taxonomy (NCBI): domain Eukaryota; kingdom Metazoa; phylum Arthropoda; class Malacostraca; order Decapoda; family Parastacidae; genus Cherax; species Cherax destructor. The sequence goes on from WNWK01000501.1 coordinate 129,901, forward strand.
GTTCTAAGCCACCACTACCCTCCATCACTCGTTCTGAACTCACCACCCTTCCATCACTTGTTCTGACCACCACCACCCTCATCACTCGTTCTGACCACCACATCCCTCCATCACTCGTTCTACCACCACCACCCCTTCCATCACTCGTTCTACCACCACTACCCCTCCATCACTCGTTCTGACCACCACCCCTCCATCACTCGTTCTAACCCACACCCTTCCATCACTGTTCTGACCACCACCACCCTCCATCACTCGTTCTAACACCACCACCCCTCCATCACTTCGTTCTGACCACCACACCCTCCATCACTCGTTCTGACCACCACCACCCCTTCATCACTCGTTCTGACCACCACCACCCTCCATCACTCGTTCTGACCACCACACCCCTCCATCACTCGTTCTGACCACCACCACCCCTCCATCACTTGTTCTGACCACCACCACCCCTCCATCACTCGTTCTAACCACCCACCCTCCATCACTCGTTCTACCACCACCACCCTCCATCACTCGTTCTGACCACCACCACCCCCTCCATCACTCGTTCTGACCACCACCACCCCCTCCATCACTCGTTCTGACCACCACCACCCCATCCATCACTCGTTCTGACCACCACCACCCTCCATCACTCGTTCTGACCACCCCACCCCTCCATCACTCGTTCTGCCACCCACCCTCCATCACTCGTTCTAACTACAGCAACCCTCCATCATTCGTTCTAGCCACCACCACCCTCCATCACTCGTTCTACCACCACCACCTTCCATCACTTGTTCTGACCACCACCACCCCTCCATCACTCGTTCTGACCACCACCACCCCTCCATCACTCGTTCTAACCACCACCACCCCTTCCATCACTCGTTCTGACCACCACTACCCCTCCATCACTTGTTCTGACCACCACCACCCCCTCCATCACATGTTCTAACCATCACTACCCACTCCATCACTAGTTCTGACCACCACCACCCCCTCCATCACTCGTTCTAACCACCACCACCCCCTCCATCACTTGTCCTGACCACCACTACCCCCTCCATCACTTGTTCTGACCACCACCACCCCTCCATCACTCGTTCTAACCACCACCACCCCTTCCATCACTTGTTGTGACCACCACTACCCCCTCCATCACTCGTTCTGACCACCACCACCCCTCCATCACTTGTCCTGACCACCACTACCCCCTCCATCACTCTTTCTAACCACCACAACCCCTCCAGCACTCGTTCTAACCACCACCACCCCTTCCATCACTTGTTGTGACCACCACTACCCCCTCCATCACTCGTTCTGGCCACCACCACCCCCTCCATCACTCTTTCTAACCACCACCACCCCCTCCATCACTCGTTCTAACCACCTCTCCCACCCTTATTATAATCGCCTTCACTCCCACCCTCCCACTTCCTCCAATCTCATTATCACGGGAGGGGACAATTTAATTTACAGATCTCTAAGACTGTGACTTGCCTAGAAACATACACATTTTCTCTCTCTATTTCTCTCTCTATTCGTCTCTTTCTCTTTGTCCCTCTTTTTCTTTATCCCTCTCAATCTCTCGCATTCCATCTCTCTCTCAGTCAGTTGGTCAGGTCATTGCCCTGTCCTACATTCTGCAGTCTGCGTCGCCCTCTGATGCTTCTCACGCCCTGGGGGTTAAGGTTCATTTTTTTGCCTTATTACGAGGAGAATTGTCCTTATTTCACTGTGTTGGGTAGCACTGTCTTGCCTTACCTCTCTTGCTGGCTGCCTGCCACCTCCCATGGTATTCTTAGTACAGTGTTGTTGTTGTCTGCCACCTCCCATGGTATTCTTGGTATAGTGTTGTTGTTTGCCACCTCTCATGGTATTCTTAGTACAGTGTTGTTGTTGTCTGCCACCTCCCATGGTATTCTTGGTACAGTGTTGTTGTTGTCTGCCACCTCTCATGGTATTCTTGGTACAGTGTTGTTGTTTGTCTGCCACCTCTCATGGTATTCTTGGTATAGTGTTGTTGTTTGTCTGCCACCTCTCATGGTATTCTTGGTATAGTGTTGTTGCTTTCTGCCACCTCTCATGGTATTCTTGGTATAGTGTTGTTGTTTGTCTGCCACCTCTCATGGTATTCTTGGTATAGTGTTGTTGTTTGTCTGCCACCTCTCATGGTATTCTTGGTATAGTGTTGTTGCTTGTCTGCCACCTCTCATGGTATTCTTGGTACAGTGTTGTTGTTTGTCTGCCACTCCTGGTATTCTTGTACGTGTTGTTGTGTCTGCCACCTCATGGTATTCTTGGTACAGTGTTGTTGTTTGTCTGCCACCTCTCATGGTATTCTTGGTACAGTGTTGTTGTTTGTCTGCCACCTCTCATGGTATTCTTGGTATAGTGTTGTTGTTTGTCTGCCACCTCTCATGGTATTCTTGGTATAGTGTTGTTGTTTGTCTGCCACCTCTCATGGTATTCTTGGTACAGTGTTGTTGTTTGTCTGCCACCTCATGGTATTCTTGGTACAGTGTTGTTTTTGTCCACCTATGGATATGTGGGGCTGGCTCCAGCAGCAACGCCTGGTTGTCAGGCACCCAGACGTATCCTGGCCCATGTGTGGCTAAGAGTAGATACTCTGAACTCTTCAGGTATATCAAGGTATATCAAAGGTGTCTGCCACCTCTCATGGTATTCTTGGTACAGTGTTGTTATTACTGATGTTGCTGTTACTTGCTGCCTGTCATTTATCCTGGTATTTTTAGTTCAGAGCTGTTGTTATTGTTGGTGTTACTGGCTCTCTGCCACCACTCCCGGTATTATTAGTTCATTGTTGTTGTTGTTGACTCCTTGTCACCACTCCTGGTATTCTTAGTTCATTGTTGTTGACGACTCCTTGTCACCACTCCTGGTATTCTTAGTTCATTGTTGTTGACGACTCCTTGTCACCACTCCTGGTATTCTTAGTTCATTGTTGTTGACGACTCCTTGTCACCACTCCTGGTATTCTTAGTTCATTGTTGTTGACGACTCCTTGTCACCACTCCTGGTATTCTTAGTTCATTGTTGTTGACGACTCCTTGTCACCACTCTGGTATTATTAGTTCTGTGTTGTTGTTGACGACTCCTTGTCACCACTCGTGTTATTATTAGTTTAGTGTTGTTGTTGACGACTCCTTGTCACCACTCGTGTTATTATTAGTTTAGTGTTGTTGTTGACAACTCCTTGTCACCACTCTGGTATTCCTAGTTTAGTGTTGTTGTTGACGACTCCTTGTCACCACTCGTGTTATTATTAGTTTAGTGTTGTTGTTGACGACTCCTTTTCACCACTCTGGTATTCCTAGTTCAGTGTTGTTGTTGACGACTCCTTGTCACCACTCGTTGTAGTTAGTGTTGTTGTTGTTGCGTGCCACCTCACGGTATTTTTTATTGTTGTGTTGCTGTTGTTGCGTTTGTCACTGTTATTGTTGCTGCTGTTGTTAGTACTGTTGTTGCTGTTATTATTACTATTTTTGATACTATTTCTATTGTTACTATTGTTGCTGCTTTTGTTGATGGTGTTGCTAATAGTGGTGTTACTGTTGTTACTATTCCAGCTAGTGTTGTTGCTTTTATTTGTTGCAGTTGATGGTACCCCTGTTGTTGTTGTTATTACTAGTATTGTTGTTGTCGTGTTCTACTTCGTCATGAAGATGGATTGACTCAGTATGATGGAAATTGAGTAGAAGATGCTAGTTCTTCCTTTATTGTACACTGAATTTATGGCTTGGCCAGGCAAGCACTAGACGAGCCTGGCCTATGGTCGGGCTCTGGAACTCATCAAAGGTATATCAAAGGATATAGTGCCGTATAGTGCCGTATATAGTGACGTATTCACAGACACGCAAGACTCCAAGATTTGAATTGACATGGAGTGAGCTGTACCCCAGACGCTGATGCCCAGACGCTGATGCCCAGTGGCTCTTACCTGTGTTAATAATACCTGGAGTGTACCTGGAGGGTTGTTCCGGGGGTCAACGCCCCCGCGGCCCTGTCCATGACCAGGCCTCGGGTGAATATTGGGCGGTTACACAACATGACTGTGCTCTACTGACAGCTGGGCTCTGCTGTGGCTCTGTGACCTCGAGTAGCAGTAACAGTGATGAACCTAAATACACAAGGACTGCAAAGTCAAATTTAACACAAAGCAAAGTTATACAATGAAAATTTAGACAGAGTTGAGTGCTTCTAAAGTAGTCAACACATAAATACAGTAAATAATTCAGTCATAAAAGTCATTGACAATGGTGAGTCGGTCCACGAATTCTGGATGAAAGAAAAGAATTATACACCAAAGGAAAGTTTACAGAAAAAAAGATAATCTGGTGTGTACACAGCAGATTATCACAGCAGGTTACACTCTCTCAGAATCTTAAGTTTGCGAAAGAACCAAAGAAAGAACCTGCAAAAATTATGAGTAAATTATATAAGAAGTGCATGAGTATGCATATTCAGGTGAGTTAGTTTTATTGCATGGCCATAATCCTTGAGGACACTAAACACAGCACAACACTCCAAGAATACTAATCAATTATGACACACACAAAAATATAAAAATGATAAGACTACAAGAGCCGGGCACTAAGCAGTAGGTAGCCCATTTGACATGTTTACACAGACTCTCACCATTATATGGGACTTAAAAGTAATACTATACAGAAGTATTATACATATATGTTTTGAAGAGTTACACCTGACTCTGCCACCACATAAGCGGAATGATCAGAGTCAACTTGAGGGTGACAACTGGCACTCAAAGGTGTTACATCTAATTCTGTAGTAATAGACCTAACATTGTTTGATCTTGGAGAACATACTACCAAGTTAGCTGGTGTTGTGTCAGTCTACTGGTCAGAGCAAGACTGTGTTGTGTCAGTCTACTGGTCAGAGCAAGACTGTGTTGTGTCAGTCTACTGGTCAGAGCAAGACTGTGTTGTGTCAGTCTACTGGTCAGAGCAAGACTGTGTTGTGTCAGTCTACTGGTCAGAGCAAGACTGTGTTGTGTCAGTCTACTGGTCAGAGCAAGACTGTGTTGTGTCAGTCTACTGGTCAGAGCAAGACTGTGTTGTGTCAGTCTACTGGTCAGAGCAAGACTGTGTTGTGTCAGTCTACTGGTCAGAGCAAGACTGTGTTGTGTCAGTCTACTGGTCAGAGCAAGACTGTGTTGTGTCAGTCTGCTGGTCAGAGCAAGACTGTGTTGTGTCAGTCTACTAGTCAGAGCAAGACTGTGTTGTGTCAGTCTACTGGCCAGAGCAAGACTGTGTTGTGTCAGTCTGCTGGTCAGAGCAAGACTGTGTTGTGTCAGTCTGCTGGTCAGAGCAAGACTGTGTTGTGTCAGTCTACTGGTCAGAGCAAGACTGTGTTGTGTCAGTCTACTAGTCAGAGCAAGACTGTGTTGTGTCAGTCTACTGGCCAGAGCAAGACTGTGTTGTGTCAGTCTGCTGGTCAGAGCAAGACTGTGTTGTGTCAGTCTACTGGTCAGAGCAAGACTGTGTTGTGTCAGTCTACTGGTCAGAGCAAGACTGTGTTGTGTCAGTCTCTGGCCAGAGCAAGACTGTGTTGTGTCAGTCTGCTGGTCAGAGCAAGACTGTGTTGTGTCAGTCTACTGTCAGAGCAAGACTGTGTTGTGTCAGTCTACTGGTCATAGCAAGACTGTGTTGTGTCAGTCTACTGGTCAGTAGCAAGCTGTGTGTAGTCAGTCACTGGTCAGGCAAGACTGTTGTGTAGTCTCTGGTCAGGCAAGACCGTGTTGTGTCATCACTGGTCAGAGCAAGACTGTGTAGTCAGTCTACTGGTCAGAGCAAGACGTGTTGTGTCAGTCTATGGTCAGCATAGACTGTGTTGTGTCATCAGGTCAGGCGACTTAATCAGTCCTGGTCAGGCAAGCTGTGTTGGTCAGTCATGGCAGACAAGACCTGTTGTGTATCAGGTCAGAGCAAGACATTACGTCTACTGGTCAGGTCAAGACTTACATCTACCCGACTGTGTATCAGGTCAGTCTACTGTCATAGCAAGCTGTGTGTAGTCAGTCTACTGGTCAACAAGACTGTTGTGTAGTCTAGGTCAGAGCAAGACTGTGTGTGTCAGTCTACTTCAGGTCAAGACTGTAGTCAGTCTACTGGTCAGAGCAGATGTGTGTCAGGTCACTGGCTCAGACAGACTGTTGTGTCAGTCTCCCTGGTCAAGCAAGACTGTGTGTATCAGTCTATGGCAACATATACCTGTTGTGTATCAGGTCATGCCTACATCAAGACGTGTCTGTGTCATCAGGTCAGAGCAAGACTGTGTTGTGTCATCAGGTCAGGCAAGACTGTGTTGTGTCAGTCATGGCCAATCAAGACTGTTGTGTATCAGGTCAGGCAGACTAGCATCAGTACCTGTCAGTTATGGTCAGGTCAGGACGGTTTCATCATCCGGCAAGACTGTGTTGTGTCAGTCAGCACACATCATACCTGTTTGTATCAGGTCATGGCTCATCATAACTGTCTGTGTATCAGGTCAGGCAATACATCATACTGTCTATGGTCAGGTCAGGGTACATCTACTGTCTGTGTATCAGTCTACATCAAGCGCTGTTTGTTCAGTCAGGTCAGACAAACGTGTTGGTCACAGGTCAGGCACTACATCATACCTGTCTGGTATCAGGTCAGGCACTACATCATACCTGTCTGTGTATCAGGTCAGCGCTACATCATCCTGTCTGTGTATCAGGTCAGGCACTACATCATACCTGTCTGTGTATCAGGTCAGGCACTACATCATACCTGTCTGTGTACAGGTCATGCCTACATCATACCTGTCTGTGATCAGGTCAGGCACTACATCATACCTGTCTGTGTATCAGGTCAGGCACTACATCATACCTGTCTGTGTATCAGGTCATGCACTACATCATACCTGTCTGTGTATCAGGTCATGCCTACATCATACCTGTCTGTGTATCAGGTCAGGCTACATCATACCTGTCTATGTATCAGGTCAGGCACTACATCATACCTGTCTATGTATCAGGTCAGGCACATCATAATGCCTGCTCTATGTATCAGGTCAGGCACTACATCATACCTGTCTCGTGTATCAGGTCATGCGCTACATCATACCTGTCTGTGTATCAGGTCAGGCACTACATCATACCTGTCTATGTATCAGGTCAGGCACTACATCATACCTGTCTGTGTATCAGGTCAGGCACTACATCATACCTGTCTGTGTATCAGGTCAGGCACTACATCATACCTGTCTGTGTATCAGGTCATGCGCTACATCATACCTGTCTGTGTATCAGGTCAGGCGCTACATCATACCTGTCTGTGTATCAGGTCATGCACTACATCATACCTGTCTGTGTATCAGGTCATGCACTACATCATACCTGTCTGTGTATCAGGTCATGCACTACATCATACCTGTCTGTGTATCAGGTCATGCACTACATCATACCTGTCTGTGTATCAGGTCATGCGCTACATCATACCTGTCTGTGTATCAGGTCATGCACTACATCATACCTGTCTGTGTATCAGGTCAGGCACTACATCATACCTGTCTGTGTATCAGGTCATGCGCTACATCATACCTGTCTGTGTATCAGGTCAGGCACTACATCATACCTGTCTGTGTATCAGGTCAGGCACTACATCATACCTGTCTATGTATCAGGTCAGGCGCTACATCATACCTGTCTGTGTATCAGGTCAGGCACTACATCATACCTGTCTATGTATCAGGTCAGGCGCTACATCATACCTGTCTGTGTATCAGGTCAGGCACTACATCATACCTGTCTGTGTATCAGGTCAGGCGCTACATCATACCTGTCTGTGTATCAGGTCATGCGCTACATCATACCTGTCTGTGTATCAGGTCAGGCACTACATCATACCTGTCTGTGTATCAGGTCAGGCACTACATCATACCTGTCTGTGTATCAGGTCAGGCACTACATCATACCTGTCTGTGTATCAGGTCAGGCACTACATCATACCTGTCTGTGTATCAGGTCAGGCACTACATCATACCTGTCTGTGTATCAGGTCAGGCACTACATCATACCTGTCTGTGTATCAGGTCAGGCACTACATCATACCTGTCTATGTATCAGGTCAGGCACTACATCATACCTGTCTGTGTATCAGGTCAGGCACTACATCATACCTGTCTATGTATCAGGTCAGGCACTACATCATACCTGTCTGTGTATCAGGTCATGCGCTACATCATAACTGTCTATGTATCAGGTCAGGCACTACATCATACCTGTCTATGTATCAGGTCAGGCACTACATCATACCTGTCTGTGTATCAGGTCATGCGCTACATCATACCTGTCTGTGTATCAGGTCATGCACTACATCATACCTGTCTGTGTATCAGGTCAGGCACTACATCATACCTGTCTGTGTATCAGGTCAGGCACTACATCATACCTGTCTGTGTATCAGGTCAGGCACTACATCATACCTGTCTGTGTATCAGGTCATGCGCTACATCATACCTGTCTGTGTATCAGGTCAGGCACTACATCATACCTGTCTGTGTATCAGGTCAGGCACTACATCATACCTGTCTGTGTATCAGGTCAGGCACTACATCTTACCTGTCTATGTATCAGGTCAGGCACTACATCATACCTGTGTGTATCAGGTCAGGCACTACATCATACCTGTCTATGTATCAGGTCAGGCACTACATCATACCTGTCTGTGTATCAGGTCATGCGCTACATCATACCTGTCTATGTATCAGGTCAGGCACTACATCATACCTGTCTGTATCAGGTCAGGCACTACATCATACCTGTCTATGTATCAGGTCAGGCACTACATCATACCTGTCTATGTATCAGGTCAGGCACATCATACCTGTCTATGTATCAGGTCAGGCACTACATCATACCTGTCTGTGTATCAGGTCATGCGCTACATCATACCTGTCTGTGTATCAGGTCAGGCACTACATCATACCTGTCTGTGTATCAGGTCAGGCACTACATCATACCTGTCTGTGTATCAGGTCAGGCACTACATCATACCTGTCTATGTATCAGGTCAGGCACTACATCATACCTGTCTGTATATCAGGTCAGGTACTACATCATACCTGTCTGTGTATCAGGTCAGGCACTACATCATACCTGTCTGTGTATCAGGTCAGGCACTACATCATACCTGTCTGTGCATCAGAAAACTGTTCGACATCATATTGAAGGTGGTGAAGAGAACAGGTCATAAGGAAGTGTCTTGGGAACATCATTCAGGGCACAATGTGGTGAGACTCAAATTGTAACATTTAGGGCAGAGTTGGTGACACTGCACGTCACGGTTTTTATGGTTACCCTAAGTGCATAAGAATTTTCTTATTCGTTCTCTCGACTAAACCATTACTAGGAGAATGGTGTGCTACAATAGTTGGCTTCTTGTTTTGTAAAGATCACACAGATTGCCGAGCACAGGATTGCAAAACTCACCCCCTATTATCAGTAAGAATAGATTTAGGCTTGGTGTGTCGATAGATGATTCTCTCCTTGAACACATGTGCGATAGTTTCTCTGGTTTTATCTGGGATAGGGGCTGGAAGTTAGTGGGTCAATAGAGAGACTCAAGGTTCAGTGGTGTCAAGATAAATCTGAATTGGTTTGGAGCCCCTTACCTACATTGCCCTTGTAGAGCATATATTGCTCACAGTGCTGTACATACTCACATGAGGCCAGTACTACTTCAACCTCACTTGCTTGATGGAGAGGTCCTCATTAACTGATGAACAGTGCTACTAGGATTTCCAATACTGACAACTCTATACAACAGTTCGTTATTCAATACTAAATCACTGATTGGTACAGGTGACTTAACTAATAAGTTGTCCTCTTTGGTCAGAAATGTAATCACACTAGACCAAATCAGATTACTTCTCTGACCACATTTAACGCCCTTACCTGTAAAAGGAGAATTCACTTTAGTTGCACCAACATGATGTGACATTGCATCAGCAACCATGTTCTACTTGCCAGACAAGTGTGCAAAGGTGGGATTGAACTCCTGGCTGATCAAATACTATCTTGCTGAACGTTCACTTGGTTATTTATTCTGTAAAATGGATTAGCGGTGCATGATCTGTCATGATATGGGCTGGATGCTGATAACTGTCTCAAAAATGTTTTAGAGCTCATAAAATGGCTAATGCATCCTGTTTAGTAACGGAGTAATTATGTTCAACCTAAGACTCTCCTGGCAAATACAATAGGATTGTTCTTGCTATCAAGAATGCCATTCTGAAGCTGTGATAATGACGTGTAGAGGTGGATAAGATGTGTAATTCTTGGCTGTCCTCATGAAGAGGGACTTGCCAAAACCCCTGTAATGAGTAGGGTGTTGAGAAACCTTTGTCACTAAAGTTCCTTTAAGAAGTCACTCAGGGCAGGAAGGAGAAAGCTATCTGGGATCGTCTTTAAATTGAGTCGGTAAAAACAATGATAGGGTGCCATGATTGGGCACAAGGATCAGTGGTGCATTCCACGGGGAATTACTTGGAGTGCCAACCTTTGTCCTTCAGCATCTTTGTGGTAAGTTCCTCATCAACTGTGCACTCAGAATGTGGAAGTCTGTAGGCAGGTATGTATATATATGCGTCTGGTATCCGGCTTAGGATATTAAATTTGTAAGGCCTATCTTTTCACCAGATAACACTATTGCCTTTCTTTACTTGTTCAGTGATTGCAGAAAAAGCCACAGTAACGTGTCCACACTCTCAGACTCCAAGATTTCTGTGCCCCCAAGTGCTGATGCCCACTCGTTACTGACTTATCCTAAAAGTCTGTATATAAGGGCGAATACTGAATACACTCTGAACAGTTACACAACATGACCCGTACTCTACTGATGTTCCTTCTGATGTTATTTTTACCACTTCTGTTGTTACTATTGTTGCTGCTGCTGTTGAACTCGTTACTGGTGTTGCTACTGCGTTGTTTTTTCTGCTGCTGCTGTTGCTGCTGTTACTGTTATTGCTGTTGTTGTTGTTGCTACTGTTTTTGCTGTTGTTGTTACTGTTGATGTACTTTTTTTGATGGCAGCAAAAGCAGCAGCGGCAGCTGCGGCGGTGGTGGTGGTGGGAAGGAGTGGTGGAAGGAGTTGTTGCAATAAAAATTAAGACCAAGAACAAGAGCCTAGTTATTGTACTCGTATATAAGCCGCCAGATACAACTTCTCAATACTGTTATGAAAATTTGAATTGTCTGAAAATCTTTCCACGTCAAATATCTTGTTGCTTGATAATTTTAATTGAATACATTTGAAATGGAAGAATGTAACACATACATAGTGTAATAGCAGCAGTAATTCCAGGAGGAACCATACATGAACATTCTCTCGCAAATTAACTATTGAAACTCTGTAATAAATTTGCCTTAAAGCCAGTAAACAGTGGATCTGGCAGGACTAGAAAATACCCTTGACCTTATATTCATTAATATTGATGAGCAGGTTCGGAATATAACCTTGTTGAAGACAGTAAATTCAGATCACAGCCTTTTCCAATTTCAGAGGTGCACGCTTACTGGTCTAGAACAACAATATACTAACAGCAGTGAGGGTATTGTCACCAACTTCAACAACAACATGAACTGGGATCAAAGAAACCATGTCCTTAACGAGACATATTGGGAAGATATATTGAATATGTCTGTGAACCAGTGTCTCCAGAGGATGAACTCTGTGGCACTAAAATCATACACCAGGTACATACCAGTAAGGATAACAGAAGATACAAGGTAGAGAGAGGCATACACCAGGTACATACCAGTAAGGATAACAGAAGATACAAGGTAGAGAGAGGTGCTCCCAGTATAGGCGAAGAAAATCAAAGCTTCTCAAATGTGCCAGACTAACTGAAGTGCGGTAAGAAACTCTGGCTAAAGCAGCAGAGGATACTGAACTCAAATTGAAAGAATCATTTAGAGTGCAGGAGAGACAGAGGGAACTGAAAGCAATTCATAAAACTGAAAGGAATCCAGGGCAAAAACCACATCCAGTGTCAGACCCGTGCTCAAACAGGATGGAACTTACAAAGATGCCAGCAAAGAAATGAGTAAAATACTGAAGTCTCAATATAATCCTGTATTCAGCGAAGCGGTAATCGAACTAAAGGCTGAAAACCCAAATGAACTATCTATGAATGAGATGGAAAACTTTTCCAACATCTCTAAGATTACCGATATAACCGTAACCCCGCTAGGCTTCACAGCAGCCATTGCCAGTATGCCATGCACTATGCTCCAGACCCAGCCAGTATGCCATGCACTATGCTCCAGACCCAGCCAGTATGCCATGCACTATGCTCCAGACCCAGCCAGTATGCCATGCACTATGCTCCAGACCCAGCCAGTATGCCATGCACTATGCTCCAGACCCAGCCAGTATGCCATGCACTATGCTCCAGACCCAGCCAGTACGCCATGCACTATGCTCCAGACCCAGCCAGTATGCCATGCACTATGCTCCAGACCCAGCCAGTACGCCATGCACTATGCTCCAGACCCAGCCAGTATGCCATGCACTATGCTCCAGACCCAGCCAGTATGCCATGCACTATGCTCCAGACCCAGCCAGTATGCCATGCACTATGCTCCAGACCCAGCCAGTATGCCATGCACTATGCTCCAGACCCAGCCAGTATGCCATGCACTATGCTCCAGACCCAGCCAGTATGCCATGCACTATGCTCCAGACCCAGCCAGTATGCCATGCACTATGCTCCAGACCCAGCCAGTATGCCATGCACTATGCTCCAGACCCAGCCAGTATGCCATGCACTATGCTCCAGACCCAGCCAGTATGCCATGCACTATGTCCAGACCCAGCCAGTATGCCATGCACTATGCTCCAGACCCAGCCAGTATGCCATGCACTATGCTCCAGACCCAGCCAGTATGCCATGCACTATGCTCCAGACCCAGCCAGTATGCCATGCACTATGCTCCAGACCCAGCCAGTATGCCATGCACTATGCTCCAGACCCAGCCAGTATGCCATGCACTATGCTCCAGACCCAGCCAGTATGCCATGCACTATGCTCCAGACCCAGCCAGTATGCCATGCACTATGCTCCAGACCCAGCCAGTATGCCATGCACTATGCTCCAGACCCAGCCAGTAGCCATGCACTATGCTCCAGACCCAGCCAGTATGCCATGCACTATGCTCCAGACCCAGCCATATGCCATGCACTATGCTCCAGACCCAGCCAGTATGCCATGCACTATGCTCCAGACCCAGCCAGTATGCCATGCACTATGCTCCAGACCCAGCCAGTATGCCATGCACTATGCTCCAGACCCAGCCAGTATGCCATGCACTATGCTCCAGACCCAGCCAGTATGCCATGCACTATGCTCCAGACCCAGCCAGTATGCCATGCACTATGCTCCAGACCCAGCCAGTATGCCATGCACTATGCTCCAGACCCAGCCAGTATGCCATGCACTATGCTCCAGACCCAGCCAGTATGCCATGCACTATGCTCCAGACCCAGCCAGTATGCCATGCACTATGCTCCAGACCCAGCCAGTATGCCATGCACTATGCTCCAGACCCAGCCAGTATGCCATGCACTATGCTGACCCAGAATGCCATGCACTATGCTCCAGACCCAGCCAGTATGCCATGCACTATGCTCCAGACCCAGCCAGTATGCCATGCACTATGCTCCAGACCCAGCCAGTATGCCATGCACTATGCTCCAGACCCAGCCAGTATGCCATGCACTATGCTCCAGACCCAGCCAGTATGCCATGCACTATGCTCCAGACCCAGCCAGTAGCCATGCACTATGCTCCAGACCAGCCAGTAGCCATGCACTATGCCCAGACCCAGCCAGTATGCCATGCACTATGCTCCAGACCCAGCCAGTATGCCATGCACTATGCTCCAGACCCAGCCAGTATGCCATGCACTATGCTCCAGACCCAGCCAGTATGCCATGCACTATGCTCCAGACCCAGCCAGTATGCCATGCACTATGCTCCAGACCCAGCCAGTATGCCATGCACTATGCTCCAGACCCAGCCAGTATGCCATGCACTATGCTCCAGACCCAGCCAGTATGCCATGCACTATGCTCCAGACCCAGCCAGTATGCCATGCACTATGCTCCAGACCCAGCCAGTATGCCATGCACTATGCTCCAGACCCAGCCAGTATGCCATGCACTATGCTCCAGACCCAGCCAGTATGCCATGCACTATGCTCCAGACCCAGCCAGTATGCCATGCACTATGCTCCAGACCCAGCCAGTATGCCATGCACTATGCTCCAGACCCAGCCAGTATGCCATGCACTATGCTCCAGACCCAGCCAGTATGCCATGCACTATGCTCCAGACCCAGCCAGTATGCCATGCACTATGCTCCAGACCCAGCCAGTATGCCATGCACTATGCTCCAGACCCAGCCAGTATGCCATGCACTATGCTCCAGACCCAGCCAGTATGCCATGCACTATGCTCCAGACCCAGCCAGTATGCCATGCACTATGCTCCAGACCCAGCCAGTATGCCATGCACTATGCTCCAGACCCAGCCAGTATGCCATGCACTATGCTCCAGACCCAGCCTCGGGAAGTGAGAACACCCCCCTACACCCCCCCTTCAATGAAAAGAGGGGTTCCTGGCTCAAGGGTGGGTTACGAAATTAGGAAAACTCTTGAAACAGGTTATAGGTAGTTACAGGTAAATCTAGATTATCCTTAAGTGGTCTTGAATTGTTAATGAATTATCATAAGAGTTTCACTTGCTACAGTCAGCCTCGGTACATCTGGTCTACTGTTGCTTTGTGTCTAGTCAGGTGTTGCATTGTGTCTAGTCAGGTGTTGCATTGTGTCTAGTCATGTGTTGCATTGTGTCTAGTCAGGTGTTGCATTGTGTCTAGTCAGGTGTTGCATCGTGTCTAGTCAGGTGTTGCATCGTGTCTAGTCAGGTGTTGCATCGTGTCTAGTCAGGTGTTGCATCGTGTCTAGTCAGGTGTTGCATTGTGTCTAGTCATGTGTTGCATTGTGTCTAGTCAGGTGTTGCATTGTATCTAGTTAGTCACAGCTTTGAATCTAATTAAATCCACATTTGTAAAATGCTCATTTAATTGCTTCTTAAAATACTGATTTTTTCCTGTTTGCAACTTCTATGGGCAGTCTGCTTCAGTGTTCTGTGTGTGTGAGAGAGAGAGAGAGAGAGAGAGAGAGAGAGAGAGAGAGAGAGAGAGAGAGAGAGAGAGAGAGAGAGAGAGAGAGAGAGAGAGAGGGAAAGAAAGGGAGAGAGGATGGGAAAGAAAGAATGAATGAATAAGGCATACATTATATTTATTATGCTTTATGTTTTGAATTAAGTGAGTGTTTTGTTTGTCACTACAGGCTTGAGCAAGGTGCTCTGTAAGAATGACAGTAAAGGCAACAGCAGCAAATTGGACATAGAAATGGATGCTTTGCTGCTGAAGGCTCTTGATGGCTTCCTTCTCGTCCTCTCTACCGACGGTGACATTGTCTACACCTCTGAGAACATCATCGCTTTCCTCGGCCTTCCCCAGGTGAGTCTACATATCTGTATGACTTCTCCTTCAGGTGGTACTCTTTCCTTTCATTATCATTACCTGTTTTCTTACTGTTATCTTCCACATTTTATGTGGCTATACGTCAGTTTCAGTTCTGTTTTATCCTTTGCTCATTTTTTTTTATTAACACATCGGCCGTTTCCCACCAAGGCAGGGTGGCCCGACAAAGAAAAACTTTCATCATCATTCACTCCATCACGGTCTTGCCAGAGGCATGCTTACACTACAGCCACAAAACTGCAACACCCCTCCTTCAGAGTGCCGGCACTGTACTTCCCATCTCCAGGAATCAAGTCCGGCCTGCCAGTTTCCCTGAAACCCTTCATAAATGTTACCTTGCCTACACTCCAACAGCACGTCAAGTCCTAAAAACCATTTGTCTCCATTCGCTCCTATCTAACACGCTCACACACGCTTGCTGGAAGTCCAAGCCCCTCGCACACAGAACCTCCTTTACCCCTTCCCTCCAACCTTTTCTAGGCCGACCCCTACCCTGCCTTCCCTCCACTACAGATTTATACACTCTCGAAGTCATTCTATTTTGTTCCATCCTCTCTATATGTCCAAACCATCTCAACAACCCCTCCTCAGTCCTCTGGATAATAGTTTTGGTAATCCCACACCTCCTCCTAATCTCCAAACTACGGATTCTCTGCATTATATTCACACCACACATTGCCCTCAGACATGACATCTCCACTGCCTCAAGCCTTCTCCTTGTTGCAACATTCACAACCCATGTCTCACAGCCTAACAGCCCACAGTCTAACAGCCCCCGGTGGCCTAGTGGGTAAAGCTCTTGCTTCACGCACGGAGGGGCCGGGTTCAATTCCCGGTGGGGCAGAAACATCTCCAAAAGTGATTCTTACATTACACATACACCACATATTCAGACATGGCTCTAGTGCTCAAGTTTTGTGCCATACAACATGTCTCAACCCATACAAGAGTGTTGGTATAACTATACTCTCATACATTCCCCTCTTTGCTTTCATGGATAAAGTTCTTTGTCTCCACAAGCTCCTCAGTGCACCACTCACCTTTTTCCCCTCGTTAATTCACCTCATCCTTCATATACCCATCTGCTGACACATCCACTCCCAAATATCTGAACACATTCACCTCCTCCATACTCTCTCCCTCCATTCTGATATCCAATCTTCCGTTATCTATTTTTTTTGTTATCCTCATCACCTTACTCTTTCCTATATTCACTTTTAATTTCTTTCTTTTACATACCCTACCAAACTCATCCACCAAACTCTGCAACTTCTCTTCAGAATCTCCCAAAGGCACAGTGTCATCAGCAAAGAGCAACTGTGACAACTCCCACTTCTCTTACAACTCCATCTATAAATATATTGAACAACCACGGTGACATCACACATCCCTGTCTAAGGCCCACTTTTACTGGGAAATAATCTCCCTCTCTCCTACATACTCTAACCTGAGCCTCACTATCCTCGTAAAAACTTTTCACCGCTTTCAGTAACCTACCTCCTATTCCATACATTTGCAACATCTGCCACATTGCCCCCCTATCCACCCTATCATATGCCCTTTCCAAATCAATAAATGCTACAAACACCTCTTTACCCTTATCTAAATATTGTTCACCTATATGTTTCACTACAAACAATTGGTCTACACACCCCCTACCCTTCCTAAAGCATCCTTGTTCATCTGCTATCCTGCTCTCTGTCTTACTCCTAATTCTTTCAATAATAACTCTACCATACACTTTACCAGGTATACTCAACAGACTTATTCCCCTATAATTTTTACACTCTCTTCTGTCCACTTTGCCTTTATACAAAGGAACAATACACACTCTCTGCCAATCCCTAGGTACCTTACCCTCTTCCATGCATTTATTAAATAAAAACACTAACCACTCCAAAACTATATCCCCACCTGCCTTTAACATTTCTATCTTTATCCCATCAATCGCAGCTGCTTTACCCCCTTTCATTCTACTCACTGCCTCACGAACTTTCCCCACACTCACAATTGGCTCTTCCACACTCCTATAAGATGTTATTCCTCCTTGCCCTATACACGAAGTCACAGCTTCCCTATCTTCATCAACATTGCTCATGTCATTCATTCATTATATAATTGTTCATTTTTATCCATACATAGTCGTTTCTAATTATTCTATTTAGTTTGCCATTTTGTACCAGCCTCGTTTTTTCTGTATGTTGTCCATGGCTTTTTACTTCAAACTTTTGCCTCATTCCACTTCTTTGTAAACCTTGTGCTCTTTGTGTTCTTTATACTTTCATTCTTTTTCGTGATATCATTTGGTCTATGACTTCTTGGCTTATCATAAGAAGTCTCTGCATCAGCACTGTCTCACTTTCCATTTTTGCTTTTCACTGCACATATAACCAGTTTTGGTTAATTTTGTTCATTTGCAACTTGGCCTGAAGTTATGATTTCCTGTTGATTGCCTATTCAACTAGGCTGTTGCTGCATAATTACCTCCTGTGTTTTTGTTTTTCTTGCATCTCTCTCTATCCCTCTTCTCCATTCCCACTTCTGCCAGGTAGTGGAAATACATGACCACATGGTCACTGGTTTATAGGCTACTTACCAGATTCCATCTTGTTGGTTCCTTTAATATTTTTAGTCCTCCCTGTGATTCTCAGCTCACACAATCTATTTCCTTTTAACTAATGTCTAAAGTAATCAGCAGTTTAGCCTCTGTTCTCTTAACTCTTTACGCTACTTCTTCCAGGATTTATACCACTGCTCTACTATTCTGCTTGTACTCCTGTTTTGGTCATCACATTGAGTGGAGTTTTGTAAGTTATTGATATATTTTTAGACCCTCTTGTCTCAGTGTTTCATCTGCCTCTGCTGCACATCATTTTTAAAACTCCACATTTCTTTAATTAGCAGTAATTGACATCTATTATCTATCCTTAGTATGTGATATCGCTCAGGAAATACCTCATTTATTATCAGTCTTGTGAGCCCACTAGAACCATAAGAATGCTACAGGGATCATTAATGTATGTAATGATGTTACAGGTGGATGTGATGGGACAGTCACTTTACGAATATACTCATCCGTGCGACCACGAAGAAGTGCGGGAACTCATGTCAGCCAAAGAGCTGCAAGAACCTCGCTATGCCTTCCTCAGACTTAAGTGCACTCTCACTGCCAAAGGTCGCTCCGTCAATCTCAAGAGTGCTTCCTACAAGGTGAATATTTCCTTCCTGTTGTCTGTGACCCTCAGTGTGTTATACTGATGTAGTAACAGACAGTGTTGATGTTGTAATAGGTTATGTTGTAGTAACAGGTGTTCTCTTGTACATAGGATGTTCACTGCTTAATGACTAATGCTTTTAAGAAAAAAATATAATTGATAATTAGAGAGAGAGAGAGAGAGAGAGAGAGAGAGAGAGAGAGAGAGAGAGAGAGAGAGAGAGAGAGAGATATTGCAGTCAGCAGGAAACTGAGGTTCCCAAGTAATGCTCTCTACCACTCGGCCACAAATGTCCTATAAGCTGGGCTGCCCAGCTTATAGGACATTTGTGTGTGTATATGAGAGTGAGTGAGTTTTGTAGAAGTATATTTATTTCATAGTAACATGGAACAATAGTTTCCAAAAATGTTTATTATAGTTTATGATTATTAATGCTTTGATTTAAATTCAGTCACTATCATCAGGATTTCTTGTAACCAAATACAGTACGTATGTCATTATCAAATGTAAACAAATATTGAAAATATTGTTTTTACTAATTAAACTTGAAAATTTATAAAAACAGCCATTAGGAGATAGATCACTTGTTCTGTATGACTCGGGTCTTAGTAAAGTAAATTAAGGTAAAGTAAAGGTTTATTTCTTTGTAAAGGTTACAAAATGTAATTACAATTTTGGTTTGCTAAGTAGAAAGAAAGTCACTATCATTCCAGGGCATTTCGGGCAGACTAATCCTAATACACAATAACACACAATACCAACAACAATAATAGTCTAGTACGTAATAAAAAGCAGACAAAACAAAGTGAAACTGCAATTTTTTCAAATTAACAAGGTTATTATATATTTTTTTCAATCAAGTTTAGGTTGTTTAATATGCAAGTTCATTAAATTTCTTCAGTCTCATCTATTCTTTACCCTAGTATTGACTGCATTTAAAAAAAATATTAATATAGTATCTCATTAAGATTCAATAATACTTACAAAATTTAGACTGACGCTAGATAGGCTAGATAAGATTAAGCTGCATTACATTGTATAAATTTTAGAAAGCTTAGATTAGGTTACTAAGATCGTTTTGAAATTTGTACATCATGTTGATTCACGTGAGGATATAAATTTGTCATTTTTATTATATTATATTGTTAAGAAAACAAGGATTTTTGGCCTCTGGCTTAGCATCGTGAGAGGCAGACAAATTATTAATCAACGTGGTTGACGATGTTGCAGGAAGTACTGTATAGAGCTAGTAGCAGAATTGACAGAGCTACTAACAGAACTGACAGAGCTAGTAGCAGAATTGACAGCTAGTAGCAGAATTGACAGAGCTAGTAACAGAACTGACAGAGCTAGTAGCAGAATTGACAGAGCTGGTAGCAGAATTGACAGAGCTAGTAGCAGAATTGACAGAGCTTTGAAACCTTTGAAGAGTTTCGAGAGTTTCTCTACTCTCTGAGCCCGACCATGGGCCAGGCTCGTCTGGTGCTTGCCTGGTCAACCAGGCTGTTGCTGCTGGAGGCCCGCTGCCCCACATATCCATCACAGCCTGGTTGATCTGGCACCTGGTGAAGATACTTGTCCAGTTTCCTCTTGAAGGCTTCTACACTGGTTCCAGCCGTGTTTCTGATATCTTCTGGTAAGATGTTGAATAGTCTGGGACCCCGGATGTTGATACAGTGCTCCCTTATTGTCCCCACCACACCCCTGCTCCTCACTGGGTTTATTTTACACTTCCTCCCATATCTCTCACTCCAGTATGTTGTTATGGCAGTGTGCAGATTTGGGACCAGGCCCTCAAGTACTTTCCAGGTATATATTATTATGTATCTCTCCTCCGCTCCAATGAGTACATATTCAAGACTTGAAGGGGCCCCTGACACATGGAAGTAATAGTAATTTATAACATGTATGGTGACGGCGCTTGTCGTAGCATGCGCGCTGACTTGGCAAGAATTTATTTTTTTCCGTTTTTTTTTATCAATTTCTTATATTTTTCTCTCTAATATAATAAAAATTCACCATTTGAGATCATAGGAGAGTGGGAGGGGCTCGTATGGTCTGAGAACCAATCAGGAACCTTCTCTGGGAAGTGCTGACAAGGCATAAATTACGTTGTGGCGGCCAAGACACAGCAAGATAAAATAAGATTTATTCGGATTTTTAACCCCGGAGGGTTAGCCACCCAAGATAACCCAACAAAGTCAGTGCGTCATCGAGGACTGTCTGTCTTATTTCCATTGGGGTCCGGGGCCTGAGCCACCAGGCTCACCGGGGCCAACAAATTGTTCTATTCTTACGCTAATATCAATAATAATGCTTATTTACTTATCACAATTGATCTATTATGACATAAGGCGACATATTAATAGCATAGAAACATAAAAAATACACCAGAATAAATACTATGTGGCATAATATGACGGCCCATGGCCAGGTAGTAAAAGGGTCGCCACCGACCATAAGGCTTATTATCCCATTCTCTCGTCACTATTTTGAGAGAAAACGGATCTAGTCGAGGGTAAACTGTAATAGACACTCATAGCTTATGAAAACAGTGGAAAAAAAACAATGACTTTTTCAGGAAAAAATAAATTTCCCCGAGTACTTGGGCAGCCGCACGTTTCAGCCATTATCTGGGAAGTAAGTTATTTACCTATTTAGTCAAGCACCATCATTAATAATGAACGAATTGAAGTGATTTTCACAACAAACATACAATGATTGCTTTACAAGAATCTATGTACCTTTTTGAAGTATCCCAAATATTTTCAGATTTATGTGGGGTAAAAGTCCGATATCTTGGTAAATGTCAAGAAATCTACAACCTGTATTGTTTTTAGAATGAAGATAAGCTTTATTAGAGACCTAGTACATGAACAACTTTGGACTTAGAAGTGTTGGATCAGCACAAAGTGTCAAAAACACTTTTCCAAGTACCACTTCGGAGGACGTTACTGATAAGTGTATTTTTTAGTAATTTTTAGTAAATTTTGCGTGTTTCATTTGCTTTTTGGCCGATTGTATTGAAACTTCATCACAGCATGGTCGATATAAGCTTCTAATAGTACACTAAAAATGAACGTAATCGGTCAACAAATAAAGTAGTTGATGAATAGTTGTGCAGTCGCCCCTGAAGGTGTTCCCAATAATTTAGATGTTTCAATGACTCAATGTGAGCCGTAAACGATCTCTGTATTTGTTCCAGCTCTGATATTTCTCCTGCTTTGAACGGGGCCGTCAGCATTGAGCAATATTCTAAGTGAGGGAGCACTAGCGATTTGAATCACCATCGGCATTATTTCCATTGTTTTGAAAGTTCTCAATACCCACCCAGTCATCTTCCTGGCTGTTGAGATCTTTGTCTTGTTATGGTCTTTAAAAGAAAGATCTACTGACATAATCACTCCCAAGTCCTTTACATGTTCCTTTCGTTCTATTTGGTGACCCTCTTGAGTCACCATTGAATGTCATGTTGTTCTCCACTGCCCACTGGAAGACCCTGCTTATGTCTTCATGTAATTTTTCAGTGTCCTCTACCATAGTGACTTTCATGCTAATTTTAGTGTCATCTGCAAATGATGATACAAAAGTGTGCCGGGTGTTTTTATCTATGTCTGCTATGAGGATGAGAAACAGCAGAGGTGCCAGGACAGTGCCTTGGGGCACTGAGCTTTTGACCTCGCTGATGCTGGATCTTGCCCTGTTCACTACTACTTTTTGTGTTCTGTGTGTTAGGAACTCAAATATCCATCTGCCTACCTTCCCACAGTAATGCCTATGGCCCTCATTTTGTGCGCCATCACTCCATGATCGCATTTGTCAAACGCCTTTGCAAAATCTGTGTAAATCACATCTGCGTTTTGGTCGTCCTCCAATGCCTCCGTAATTCTGTCATAATGGTTCAGCAGCTGTGACAGGCATGATCGACCCGCTCTGAAGCCATGCTGGTTCGGGTTATGTTGGTTGTGCTGGTCCATGAAGTTTGTAATCTGCCGTCTCATCACTCTTTCAATGATTTTTATGATGTGTAATTTTTAGCTAGTGCTCTGCTACCTTCCTTATGCAAAGGAGCTATGTCTGCACTCTTTAAGGCCTCTGGAATTTCACCTAGATCTAAGCTTTCTCCAAAGAACACTAAGGGCTCTTGCTAATGGTACTTTGCACTTCTTTATTAATAGAGCATTCCATGAATCTGGTCCAGGTGCTGAGTGAGTGGGCTTGTTGTCCATTTCTTTTTCGAAATCTATGGGATTTATACTCATGTCAGTTAGTTGGTCTGCGCGGCCTTCTGCTGGAGTGAAAAATATTTCTGCGTTGTCTAACTTGCTGTCATTTAGTGGGTTGGTGAACACTGACTGATACTGTTCTTTTAGGATTTCACTCATTTCCTGTTCATCGTCAGTATATGAATCTCCTCTCAATAATGGTCCAATTCTACAGGAAGTTCTTAGCTTGGATTTTGCATAGGAATAGAAATATTTTTGGGTTTCTTGCAATATCCTGTATGGCCCTTTGTTCCCTTTGTACTTCTTCTGTTAGGTATGACATCTTAAGTGTTTGCTCTAATTCAGTGATCTCTCGGTTAAGACTATCTCTCCTCTGTTGCAACTTATTTGTGTTTTTAAGCAATTCAATAACCCGTTTTCTTCTGTACCATCTCCTACGCTCTCTTCTTTATCTCATCTTCTGGGTTTCCTCAGTGGTACGTGCTTCATACATACCTTGTATGTTTCTCTGTTCAGCTTCTCTAGGCACTGGTGGGGATTTAGGGCGCTCGTGTCTGATTCCCAGGATATGTCTGATAGCTCTTGGTTTATTTTTTCCCAGTCAATTCTATGGTTATTAAAATTAAACTTACTGAACATCCCGTCTCTAACATTAGTGCCACAGTTCCCTAACCCTGAGTTAATACTCGTCTGAACTTCTATGATGTGATCAGAGTGTATTGTTTTTGTAAGTGTTATGTCTCTGATTAATTCCTCGTTGTTTGTGAATATCAAATCCAGGGTATTTTCGTTTCTAGTGGGATCAATTATCTGTTGGTTCAATGAGTACTTTTCACAAAGCCTCATTAGTTCCCTGGTATGTGCCTGTTGAGCCAGGGTGCTTCCAGGAGATATTTCTGGTATAACATTATGTTGCGCCATCTTCCATTTTACATGAGGGAGATTAAAATCTCCTTAACTGATCTGTGAATTCCTCAGCAGTTGCTGATGGTGGTTTGTATAATAGGGTAAGTATCAACTTCCTATTTTCAACTTTAATTCCCAGGATTTCTACTATGTCATTCGTAGAGTTCAGCACTTCTGTGCAACAGAGAGTATCTTTTACATAGTCCTACTCCTCCCTGTGATCTATTACCCTCCCTGTGACCTGAGAGCAGAATTGACAGAGCTAGTAGCAGAATTGACAGAGCTGGTAGCAGAATTGACAGAGCTAGTAGCAGAATTGACAGAGCTAGTAGCAGAATTGACAGAGCTGGTAGCAGAATTGACAGAGCTAGTAGCAGAATTGACAGAGCTAGTAGCAGACATCCTCCGGGTTATGTACCTAGCATGCTTATTGAGACAGAATAATCCAACACAGTCGAGTAGTATGGGTCTTGGGTATTACTCTCCTCTGCTAGGCTGCCACCCACAACACTCCACTAAAACCACAATCATATGGAAAATTTTGTTAAAGGATGGTGAGGTGCATACCAACTAATTAGAAACTAATTAGAAACATTTTCAGTCAGTGATTGACACCATTTTTTTTTGTAAGGTATGGGACGAGGCACACTTACTGTAGATACAACTGGATATAGTACATATGTAAATATCAGTTGTAGGTACAGTGCTATATGTCCTCTATTCTTATAGTATTCTTGTGTAAAAAGGGTCCATTTTTGTATTCTTTTGTGTAAAAAGGATTAAAATTGAGAAGGATCTCTTTAGCAGTAGGTCTTACCATGAGGCCTGGTTACAGACCGGGCCGCGGGGGCGTTGACCCCCAAAACCCTCTCCAGATATACTCCAGGTATCAGTAGTAGGTCGACATGTGTGCATCATAAAATACAGCAGATGAATACAGTTATTCGAGTAATGTGTTGGGTAGTCAGCAGGTGATGAGAGGTGGTAATAACCAGTGTGTTGGTTGACAGGTGGTGCAGGTGATGAGAGGTGGTAATAACCAGTGTGTTGGTTGACAGGTGGTGCAGGTGAGCGGAGAGATGGTAGGTGGTGAGAAGGAAGCATGGTTGGTGGCGCTGGGTTCACCTGTGCCTCACCCGTCTAACATAGAGTTCCCACTGGACAAACAAACCTTCGTTAGCAAGCACTCTCTCGACATGAAGTTCACCTATGTTGATGACAAGTAAGTGAATCAATTGCACCTAGGACCTATGTATCTAGGTCCCCTTGCACCTAGGTCCTATATATCTAGGTCCCCTACACCTAGGTCCTATGTTTCTAGATCCCCATGCACCTAGGTCCTATGTGCCAATATCCCCATGCACCTAGGTTCTATGTGCCTAGATCCCCTGCACCTAGGTCACATATGCCTAGGTCCCCTGCAACTAGGGTACATGTACCTAGGTCCCTGCACCCAGGTCTTTTTTTCTTTTACAACAAGTCATAACTCTCACACCACCATCCCCATTTTTATCTTATCCTTCGTTCCAACCTTTCTTATGTCCCCTTTTAAACTTTTTCACATTCCATTCTTTTTTTCTCCATCCCTCTCTCACCACTCTCCTCGTCTTTGCCGGTCCAGTCTCCCAAACTCCCTCAGTCAAACCTTCCCTACCTCTTTTCCCTCCCTCACTTTCCCCTCCCTCACTTTCCCCTCCCTCACTTCCTCTCCCCAACCCCTACCTAATTACGACTCCCAAATATCAAGTCTGTGTAGAAATTAAAGATTTCTTTTCCTTCTACATATTTTGTTAAATTTAATGAAAATTATTTGTAATTTATATGAGAGTCTCTCAGTATTATGTGAAGTGTGTGTATGGGGAGGGTTGGATTGGGGGGAATGTGAGAGTGCAGTGGATTGACACCCTCCTAGCCTGATGGACCCTCTTATACCTAGTCATGAAATTACGTATGGCGTCTACCTTCACCACTTTTTTTTCATTCCATTTTTTTGAAAACCCTGAAGCTAAAAATATATTTCCTGACCTCTTGGTTATTATATTCCTGTTTACCTTCTCAAGTCCTCTGAATGACTCAATCATGTCTCCTCTGAATGACTCAATCATGTCTCCTCTGTATGACTCAGTCATGTCTCCTCTGTATGCCTCAGTCATGTCTCCTCTGTATGCATCAGTCATGTCTCCTCTGTATGCCTGTCATGTCTCCTCTAAGTGCCTCAATCATGTCTCCTCTGAATGCCTCAATCATGTCTCCTCTGAATGCCTCAATCATGTCTCCTCTGAATGCCTCAATCATGTCTCATCTGAATGACTCAATCATGTCTCATCTGAATGACTCAATCATGTCTCATCTGAATGACTCAATCATGTCTCCTCTGAATGCCTCAATCATGTCTCCTCTGAATGCCTCAATCATGTCTCCTCTGAATGCCTCAATCATGTCTCCTCTAAATGCCTCAATCATGTCTCCTCTAAATGCCTCAATCATGTCTCTTCTGAATGCCTCAATCATGTCTCCTCTGAATGCCTCAATCATGTCTCCTCTGAATGCCTCAATCATGTCTCATCTGAATGACTCAATCATGTCTAATCTGAATGACTCAATCATGTCTCCTCTGAATGCCTCAATCATGTCTCCTCTGAATGACTCAATCATGTCTCCTCTGAATGCCTCAATCATGTCTCCTCTGAATGCCTCAGTCATGTCTCCTCTGAATGCCTCAATCATGTCTCCTCTGAATGACTCAATCATGTCTCCTCTGAATGACTCAATCATGTCTCCTCTGAATGCCTCAATCATGTCTCCTCTGAATGCCTCAATCATGTCTCCTCTGAATACCTCAATCATGTCTCCTCTGAATGCCTCAATCATGTCTCCTCTGTATGCCTCAATCATGTCTCCTCTGTATGCCTCAATCATGTCTCCTCTGTATGCCTCAATCATGTCTCCTCTGTATGCCTCAATCATGTCTCCTCTGTATGCCTCAATCATGTCTCCTCTGAATCTTTTATCCACTAATGTCATCATGTTCAGTTCTTTTAGTCTCTCCTTATGGCTCGTTCCCCATAGCTCTGGAACTAGTCTTAGTGCATACCTCTGCACTTTCTCCAGTTTCACAACATGATTTTTTAGGTGTGGGTTCCATTCTGGTGCTGCATATTCCATGATGGGCCTGACATATGTCATATAATGGGTCATGAATAATTTCACTTTGATTCACCAAACGAGCATTCAGTGGAGAGGATTTTTGGCCGATGTGCACCTCTGGTGATGTGCTCAGCACTATGCTCACCCTTAGGATTTTCTACTTGAATGACTTTTACAGCTTCTGTCCCTTGAATCTGTACTTATTTTCTGGTCTTCTTTCTCCTCCAGTTTTTTTATCTAACATTGGCTGAAGTTTAAGTACTTGTCTAATTTCTTGTTTAATTTGA
The DNA here is from genome assembly GCA_009830355.1 of Cherax destructor. Lineage (NCBI taxonomy): Eukaryota > Metazoa > Arthropoda > Malacostraca > Decapoda > Parastacidae > Cherax > Cherax destructor. The sequence continues at coordinate 157,288 of WNWK01000501.1, forward strand.
TCATCATAAGATTAATGAGAAGAGGGAAGAATGGAAAGGGAAGGGAAGGGAAGGGAGGTGAGGGACTGCTATGAAATAAAGGAAGGAAGTTGTAGGTAAATTGAGAAAAATAATAAAGGGCGTATCCACTTTGGATGGCAGTAATGTGAACTTTATTTTGTCATCAATTTAGAGAGGAGATCATGTCACTGTTCAGCATATGAACTTCTGAGTTTCTCAGAGAATCAGGTTGAGAAGGTATATATTAAAATATTCACCACACTTCACTGGGTATCTGTAGGGAAACCTTAATGTTTTTTTTAGGATTCTGTCAGCTGTTTACTTTTCCATATCCATATTGTGCACATATTTGAATCGGCAGTGTAAAAGGTGATTGGGGAAAAGGCCTCTCCTGCTTTAGTGAATGATGCTGACAGTAATGTCTGTCTGCTGTGGGTTGTTTGTTGGCTAGAGGTTGTTCCTTGAGGTGGGTTCCCATAGACAAGGTGGATATACAAGGTGTATATACAGTGGGAAGTGTTACATCTGTTGACAGGTCCTGAATGATAAACATCAAGATGTTGACAACTTTAAGTATTTCAACTTATAGTATATCCTCTGGGAAGCTCCTCTTTGTAAACTTAATTTGGAAGAAGAGTTATTTGATTATATTATTGTACTGAGGAATTCTGGTTGGGTTACATTGTGTAGGTGAGCAAAGATGATGCTTATAAGGATCTTGCTGGCTGTAGTTTTTGGAAGATTGGAGTCAAGAGGTGCGGCAGGTACGTATTTGGAGTGATTGCTGTGTGCCACCCAGGGCTTGGGGTGGCCTAGAGAATGTACCAAGTGTTTTCCCATTGCTTGCTTGTATCTGCATATGTAGTATTCCTGTTTGAAGTAATCTGAGGCTTGACATCTTTTTTTCTTGGAAACCAGATCCTTTCTGACAGGATACTTGGCTTACAGTGTCCTTTATGCTCATGCAGGATGGTGATGCTTTATTCTTGCAGTCAGTGTCTGTGTCCTACAATTTATCAAGGTCTTTTTTTACAGCTTTCCCTTGTCTGCATTAGCTTTTATTCTCATTAATTTCACAAAATCTACAAACAGAAAATACTGGTCCCAGTACCTATCCTCGTGGAACCTCGCCTGCTACACTTGCCCATTCTGACACCTCTTCTTGTATAATCATTGTTTATCTCCTTTCCATAAAATATTCTTTGATCCACTGTAATGCATTTCCTCTTAGTCCTGCCTGCTCCTTAAATTTTTGTCCCAGTCTCTTGTGAGGTACAATGTCAGATGCTTGTTTATAGTCCAAGAATATGTAATTCCTATTCCTTTCTTTTCTATCTCAGTTTGTTATAGAAATCCAGTAGGTTTGTGAGGCAGAACTTACTATCTCAGAACCATTGATAGTTGTTTATGAAAGTACTTCTCTCTAGGTGCTCCACTAATCTCCTGATTATCTTCTCCCTTACCTTACATAGAATGCATGTCAGTGGCACTAGCTTGTAATCTAATGCTTCCTGTCTGTCTCCTTTCATAATCATTGGAACTACATTCACTGCCTTTCAGATCTCTGGAAATTGCTTCTTATTCATTGACTTAGTGTTGCGTTTAGTTGGTGGTTCGGACATTGTTCCGCTTTCTCTCACAGAATCCATGATAACATTTTCTCAGGTACCATTCAATTTGATATATCCAGTTCAGAAGTTTCTTCATCTTATTCCCTGTGTCTCTATAGTGTTTGCTGCCTGTCTTTCTTCTGTTTCTCCTTGACTCTGGTATTGCCTGGCACACCTCTTTTAATCACTTGTTAACTTCTCAAAAACTTTCTTATTGTTTCTCTTGAGCTTTCCTTTCTTCCTTTTGTCTTAATATATGTCATTCTCAAATTTTCCCTTGGTTCTCTTCTCACCCACGCACATTCGTTTCTCTCCTCTGTCTTTTGCTTTCTATAATTTTTCCACACATGCAATTCTGGCTTGTTCCTGTGTATGAGTGAGTGTGAGTGCATGAGGGTATGTTTTTAGTTGAGAGTGTATGAGAGACTGTGATTGAAACAAGACACCAGTAACACAGGTATTCTTCACAGTGTGGGAGAGTTCTGCGGTTATCGTGGGGAGGAACTGATGGGTCGTTCACTCTATGAGATGCACCACGCCCTCGACTCCGACCTCGTCAAGGACGCCTACAAAACCTGTGAGTACCCACTTCTTGTATTGTATCACCCACATGCATAATATTACCACTGCTGTGTGTCATTCTGGTACACAATACCACCACAGGTTGATTGTTTCACTCTCATACACAGTCTCCATAACTCACATTTTCAGAATTCTGCAATTTAAATTTAGTTTTCCGTTTCCGCTAGTAGCGTGGCATTACCGTTAGGGAGCATCTTACCATCCCTTGGTCAAGACCATTGTTTTTGTGTGGAGGGGGGAGTGCTAAACCCATAAGGGAGGCCTAGCATCACTGCTAGGCCTATATCTCTGGACACATTTCTTACAATAGTCTCTGTGGTAATCCTCTTTATTTTCATTGCTATCACCACCTTGCTTCATCTCCGGATGTTAATTATGGCACCCAGAAATAATACAGTGATGCTGGAGGTGCCAGGGGACAATTACGTATGAAACTCTTAAAATTTCAAAGAAAATTGTGGTTGAGAGTATGGTTAGTGGAGGTGGGAGGTGGTGGTGGTAGTGGTGGCTGGTAGGTTACTCACACAGCTAGTGTAACGTATTACACTGCTATTACACATCCTTGTACTTTAAATAGTCATTTACCTATGCTAGTTGCATTTATATTGTTGTTGAATATGTTGGTGATTAATAAAGTCTAAAGCTGTATTAAAAGAGAAAATTGTAAGGTTTATGATGCATTGAAGACGAAGGCCACAGATGAGAGAAAGACAGGCAGACAGATAGATAGACAGACAGAGATACAGACAGAGACAGACCACACATTCAGCCATTTTGGCCACTAAAGGCCATATTAACTATATACACTTCTGTATCAACAGAGACAAGGAGCAATGAAAGGAAGGTAAGATAGACTGCTTTCTTATTACTTTTTACCCTATCCTAAGCAAGTATGTATGTGACAAAATTACTGTATGATGTTGGTGAGAGTGCTGGTGGGTTTGAGGGTCATTCATGCTCATGTTTCTCACTCTGTGAAAGATGTATGCTACCTTCAGTTAATAAGCTCTTATGAAGTGCAGAAGTCCCTGGTTGGTGTAACCTCTTCAAAATAAAGATACCCAGGTGTTGCACATATGTCTGATTCATCAGCTTCTTGCTATTCTATGTCAGTAATAGTTTGAAATAAACTTTTAAATTTGAGTCAACAACTGGCTTACCCTAGGACTTACAAATGGAGATCTATGTAATGCAACCCTATTTTTCCCATGTTTTTCGGTCCATAAGTCACGAAAAATCATTGGTACCACAGTTTTCAGGGAAATAACCCTGGTGAATTATGACTGTCCACCTTTACTATTGCAGATGGAATTAAAAAAATATCTATGATTGGAATGAGCGATTAGCAGAGGTATCCACAGACATTGTGGCACTCACAGAAACAAAACTAACAGAGGTGGTGATAGATGCAATTTTCCTAGTGGCTGTCAAATTATGAAGGACAGAGATAGAATGGGAGGAGTCGCACTGCAAATTAAAAACCATTGGAGTTTTGAGGATATGAGAGGAATGAACAAAGGAGGCAGATTACTTCCTAGTAAGCAAAGTCATGCCTGAGGGATGCTAGCATCACTTGTGTTGGTGGTGCCAACATGCTATTGGTCACTGGTGCCTGTGTTGGTGGTGCCAATGTATCATTAGTCACTGGTGCCTGTGTTGGTGGTATCAACGTATTAGTCACTGGTTCCTGTGTTGGTGGTATCAACATATTAGTCACTGGTGCCTGTGTTGGTGGTGCCAACGTATGATTAGTCACCGGTGCCTGTGTTGGTGGTGCCAGTGTATCATTAGTCACCGGTGCCTATGTTGGTGGTGCCAGTGTATCATTAGTCACCGGTGCCTGTGTTGGTGGTGCCAGTGTATCATTAGTCACCAGTGCCTTTGTTGGTGGTACCAGTGTATCATTAGTCACCGGTGCCTGTGTTGGTGGTGCCAATGTATCATTAGTCACCAGTGCCTTTGTTGGTGGTGCCAGTGTATCATTAGTCACCGGTGCCTGTGTTGGTGGTGCCAATGTATCATTAGTCACCGGTGCCTGTGTTGGTAGTGTGAGCACGTCATTGGTGGGTATTTGTACTCTTGAATTTATATCAAGTGTCAGTAACAGCAGTCCAGAGATTATCTTACAGCTCTGTATATCACTAGTAAGACCTTACTTAGATTATGCAGTTCACTTCTGGTCTCCATATTACAGAATGGATATAAATTCATTGGAGAACATCCAGAGAGCAGGACAGTATTCAGTCCACTGTATAAGGAATATTACTTAAAATGATAGATTGAGAACCCTGAACCTTCACTCTCTTGAAAGAAAGAATGAGGAGAGACATAAGTGAAGTATACTAGGTGGAAGATGGGCATAAATAAAGATAAAATAAATGTGGTACTGAGGATATCCAACCAAGAAGCCTGCATCATCTTATCCCTCCATGTCTCTGGTCCCCCTGCATGATTCAGGTTTTCCCAGACAATCTCCCTGTGGTTGAAATCCCCCATGATGAGTAACTTTGCCCTACCCTTTGGCTAGTGTGCCCACCATCGCTCTGTTGCTCTCAATGTACTCTTGTCTTTATCTCCTGCTGTTTAGTGGTGGATTGTATATCACTGCTATTATCACTTTTGGACCCTCGGTCTGAAGTGTTCCTCCTATGTAGTCAACTGCTACACCTCTGAGTAGTCCTAAATCTCTTCAAAACTCAATTGGTTTTTGACAGCAGTTCAACTCCTCCTCCTCTGTTCCCTGTGTACTCACCTAATTGTACTCGCCTAATTGTGGTTGCAGGGGTCGAGTCATAGCTCCTGGTCTCGCCTCTTCACTGGTCACTACTGGGTCACTCGCTCCCTGCTCTGTGAGCTTTACCATACCTCTTCTTAAAGCTATGTATGGATCCTACCTCCACCACTTCACTTTTCAGACCATTCCACTGCCTGAAAACTCTGTGACTGAAGAAATACTTCCTAACATTCCTGTGATTCATCTGAGTCTTCAACTTCCAACTGTGTCCCCTTGTTGCTGTGTCCCATCTCTGGAACATTCTGTCTCTGTCAACCTTGTCAATTCCTCTCAGTATTTTATATGTTGTTATCATGTCCCCCTGTGCCTCCTATCCTCCAGTGTCGTAAGGTCAATTTTCCTTAACCTCTTCTCGTAGGTCATGCCCCTTAGCTCCGAGGACTAGTCTCATTGCAAATCTTTGCACTTCTTCCAATTTCCTGACATCCTTGCCCAGGTGTGGGTTCCAAATTTGTGCTGCATACTCTAATATAGGCCTGACGTACACGGTGTACAGAGTCGTGAACGACTCCTTACTGAGATGTCGGAAAGCTGTTCTTAGGTTTGCTAGTCGCCCATATGCTGAAGCAGTTATTTAGTTGATGTGTGCCTCAGGAGATATGTTCAGTATTATACTCACCCCAAGATCCTTTGTCTTAAGTGAGGTTTGTGGTCTTTGGCCACCTAGGCTGTATTCTGTCTGGGATCTTATTTGACCTTCCTCGAACTTCATAACTTTGCACTTGGCGGGGTTGAACTCCAGGAGCCATGTGTGAGTGTGTGTGTGTGTGTGTGGAGGAATGAGTATGTGTGTGTGTGTGTGTGTGTGTGTGTGTGTATGTATGTGTGTGTGTGTGTGTGTGTGTGTAGATGTGTTGTGTTGTGTGTGTGGTGATGTGTGTGTGTGTGTGTGTGTGGATGTGTGGGAAGTGTAAGTGTGCAGGGAGTGTGCCATCAGTAAGGCAGTCCTAGTGGCACTCCGCTGCCAGTGGTTGGTATACTATAAGTACTCTTTATGATGATGGTCTCTCCTCTTCCCTTCCTCCTGCACTTCCCGACCACCTCCACCTCCCCCGTCACCACCTCCACTACCACCTCCCCTGCTACCGCTGCCACCCCCACCACCACCACCATCATCATCATCACAACCATCACCACCACCATCACCACCACCATCACCACCACCATCACTATCATCACCACCACCATCATCACCATCACCATCACCCACCATCACCATCATCACCATCATCACCATCATCACCATCATCATCACCACCACCATCACCACCACCATCACCACCACCATCACCACCACCATCACCACCATCATCACCACCACCATCACCACCATCATCATCACCATCATCACCATCACCATCATCACCATCATCATCACCATCACCACCATCATCACCACCATCATCATCACCATCACCATCATCATCACCACCATCATCATCACCACCATCATTATCACCATCATCATCACCACCATCATTATCACCATCACCACCATCATTATCACCATCATTATCACCATCACCACCATCATTATCACCATCACCACCACCACCATCATTATCACCATCACCACCACCATCATCACCACCACACCACCATCATCATCACCATCATCATCACCACCATCATTATCACCATCATCATCACCACCATCATTATCACCATCACCACCATCATTATCACCATCACCACCATCATTATCACCATCACCACCACCACCATCATTATCACCATCACCACCACCATCATTATCACCATCACCACCACCATCATCACCATCATCACCACCATCACCACCATCATCACCATCATCATCATCATCATCACCATCATCACCATCATCAAGAAACCTACTTGTGCTGCCCTAAATAACCTAGCCATACACCCTAGTGTGTTATAAAAATTTAACAAGTAGTACTGTTTAAAAATGCTGAAATGGTCAGACACTTGTTAATTAGGAACACAGCTGTGAGTGCAGTCACAGGTGTATATAGATGCCACGTACTAACAATGGTCAGACACTTGTTAATTAGGAACACAGCTGTGAGTGCAGTCAGAGGTGTATATAGATGCCACGTACTAACAATGGTCAGAGACTTGTTAATTAGGAACACAGCTGTGAGTGCAGTCAGAGGTGTATATAGATGCCACGTACTAACAATGGTCAGACACTTGTTAATTAGGAACACAGCTGTGAGTGCAGTCACAGGTGTATATAGATGCCACGTACTAACAATGGTCAGACACTTGTTAATTAGGAACACATCTGTGAGTGCAGTCACAGGTGTATATAGATGCCACTTACTAACAATGGTCAGACACTTGTTAATTAGGAACACAGCTGTGAGTGCAGTCACAGGTGTATATAGATGCCACGTACTAACAATGGTCAGACACTTGTTAATTAGGAACACAGCTGTGAGTGCAGTCACAGGTGTATATAGATGCCACGTACTAACAATGGTCAGACACTTGTTAATTAGGAACACAGCTGTGAGTGCAGTCACAGGTGTATATAGATGCCACGTACTAACAATGGTCAGACACTTGTTAATTAGGAACACATCTGTGAGTGCAGTCACAGGTGTATATAGATGCCACGTACTAACAATGGTCAGACACTTGTTAATTAGGAACACATCTGTGAGTGCAGTCACAGGTGTATATAGATGCCACGTACTAACAATGGTCAGACACTTGTTAATTAGGAACACATCTGTGAGTGCAGTCACAGGTGTATATAGATGCCACGTACTAACAATGGTCAGACACTTGTTAATTAGGAACACAGCTGTGAGTGCAGTCACAGGTGTATATAGATGCCACGTACTAACAATGGTCAGACACTTGTTAATTAGGAACACAGCTGTGAGTGCAGTCACAGGTGTATATAGATGCCACGTACTAACAATGGTCAGACACTTGTTAATTAGGACAATCCCTGTGAGTGCAGTCACAGGTGTATATAGATGCCACGTACTAACAATGGTCAGACACTTGTTAATTAGGAACACAGCTGTGAGTGCAGTCACAGGTGTATATAGATGCCACGTACTAACAATGGTCAGACACTTGTTAATTAGGAACACAGCTGTGAGTGCAGTCACAGGTGTATATAGATGCCACGTACTAACAATGGTCAGACACTTGTTAATTAGGAACACAGCTGTGAGTGCAGTCACAGGTGTATATAGATGCCACTACTAACAATGGTCAGACACTTGTTAATTAGGAACACAGCTGTGAGTGCAGTCACAGGTGTATATAGATGCCACGTACTAACAATGGTCAGACACTTGTTAATTAGGAACACATCTGTGAGTGCAGTCACAGGTGTATATAGATGCCACGTACTAACAATGGTCAGACACTTGTTAATTAGGAACACATCTGTGAGTGCAGTCACAGGTGTATATAGATGCCACGTACTAACAATGGTCAGACACTTGTTAATTAGGAACACAGCTGTGAGTGCAGTCACAGGTGTATATAGATGCCACTTACTAACAATGGTCAGACACTTGTTAATTAGGAACACAGCTGTGAGTGCAGTCACAGGTGTATATAGATGCCACGTACTAACAATGGTCAGACACTTGTTAATTAGGAACACAGCTGTGAGTGCAGTCACAGGTGTATATAGATGCCACGTACTAACAATGGTCAGACACTTGTTAATTAGGAACACAGCTGTGAGTGCAGTCAGAGGTGTATATAGATGCCACTTACTAACAATGGTCAGACACTTGTTAATTAGGAACACAGCTGTGAGTGCAGTCAGAGGTGTATATAGATGCCACGTACTAACAATGGTCAGACACTTGTTAATTAGGAACACAGCTGTGAGTGCAGTCAGAGGTGTATATAGATGCCACGTACTAACAATGGTCAGACACTTGTTAATTAGGAACACAGTTGTGAGTGCAGTCAGAGGTGTATATAGATGCCACGTACTAACAATGGTCAGAGACTTGTTAATTAGGAACACAGCTGTGAGTGCAGTCAAAGGTGTATATAGATGCCACTTACTAACAATGGTCAGACACTTGTTAATTAGGAACACAGCTGTGAGTGCAGTCACAGGTGTATATAGATGCCACGTACTAAATGTAACATATTTAATGTTGGGCAGTCAGGAAAGTTGTTAAAGGTTAAGCTGGCTCAACACCAATATGCTATAGAGAGAGCACAGAAATCAAACACTATGTTTAATCAGGTTAGTATAGCTTGCAAGCACTCACCAAATTAGTCTGGTGCTCAGGTTATTATTTCTAACAGTTCCTTAATTGAAAGAAATATTGAATCAGAGATTATAAAACGTAATAATCATGACTGTTACAATTTAAGTCAAAGACCTTATAAGCTGAGCTCTTACTTGATGGTTGAAGGGTTGTACATCGGCTCATACCTGGCTCATATACAAATGTCCCTGGTTGCACCATGTCCACTATCTCTACACTGTTATATACGATGGAAGAGTGGCTGCGTTTTTCCTGAGATTAACCCGTTTCGAAAGCTGAGCACTTTGTGCAAACCTAGTGTTATGCTGCTTTAGCCTAGAGAAACATGTAGACTGGTACGTACCGTAGTCCTCACGTCTACTGTTACCTGCCCTTGTGATCTACCTTGGTTAAAGGTATATCATAATAGCACTTACATGTGTTTTACTTATGAAGTGATCATTTGAGTCCAATTTAGGTTAGCAGCCGTGTTGGAAGACTATCCCACACTCCGTGATCAGTTTTCTTTATCCTCGCTAAGGCAACTCATAATTCTTAATGAGTTGTTTTCCTATAACTAAAATTACATATTTTCGGAGCTATGAACTGGGTACCTCAATTTCATTTTATGGTCATTTTCATGTTTGGACAGGTCATTTTCATGTTTGGACAGGTCATTTTCATGTTTGGACAGGTCATTTTCATGTTTGGACAGGTCATTTTCATGTTAGGACACCTCATTTTCATGTTAGGACAGCTCCTTACATTACTTATATTTTGCGTCTGACTTATACTTTTCCAGCCAGGATTCCTTAATATGAATCACTGGTTAGTGTTGGATTCCTTAATATGAATCACTGGTTAGTGTTGGATTCCTTAATATGAATCACTGGTTAGTGTTGGATTCCTTAATATGAATCACTGGTTAGTGTTGGATTCCTTAATATGAATCACTGGTTAGTGTTGGATTCCTTAATATGAATCACTGGTTAGTGTTGGATTCCTTAATATGAATCACTGGTTAGTGTTGGATTCCTTAATATGAATCACTGGTTAGTGTTGGATTCCTTAATATGAATAACTGGTTAGTGTTGGATTCCTTAATATGAATCACTGGTTAGTGTTGGATTCCTTAATATGAATCACTGGTTAGTGTTGGATTCCTTAATATGAATCTCTGGTTGGTGTTGGATTCCTTAATATGAATCACTGGTTAGTGTTGGATTCCTTAATATGAATCACTGGTTGGTGTTGGATTCCTTAATATGAATCACTGGTTAGTGTTGGATTACTTAATATGAATCACTGGTTAGTGTTGGATTCCTTAATATGAATCTCTGGTTGGTGTTGGATTCCTTAATATGAATCACTGGTTAGTGTTGGATTCCTTAATATGAATCACTGGTTAGTGTTGGATTCCTTAATATGAATCACTGGTTAGTGTTGGATTCCTTAATATGAATCACTGGTTAGTGTTGGATTCCTTAATATGAATAACTGGTTAGTGTTGGATTCCTTAATATGAATCACTGGTTAGTGTTGGATTCCTTAATATGAATCACTGGTTAGTGTTGGATTCCTTAATATGAATCTCTGGTTGGTGTTGGATTCCTTAATATGAATCACTGGTTAGTGTTGGATTCCTTAATATGAATAACTGGTTAGTGTTGGATTCCTTAATATGAATCACTGGTTAGTGTTGGATTCCTTAATATGAATCACTGGTTAGTGTTTGAAATGATGACACACATTTGTAAAGGCAATGTAACAACGTAATATTTTTCGTTCGTTTTTGAATTTTAAAAATAATGTTAAAATGTATATATAAGGTAAATCTTTGTGTAAAACTTAACGGGACTTTAGACAAGGTCTGTGATTCACGAGGCTGTGTATCCAGCGCTGTTGTAAGGGCATCAAATATTAGTGTTCATGTTGGAAACTTTGTGTTGATATTACAGGTAATAGTTGACTAATTTACTGCCACTTGTTGGCTTTCTCTCAGTTCCTGTTTATACTTAGAAAACATTACTTGACAACTGTCCTTGAGATGGGACAAGACTGTGGTATACAGGTGCCACTGTCACCTCCTTCCCTCCCTCCCTTGCCACTCACCCCTCCCTGCTTCCTTCCCTTCCCACTCTCCCCTCCCTGCTTCCCACTCACCCCTCCCTGCTTCCTTCCCTCCCCACTCTTCATTATAAGACACAGTAGTGCCGGGCTGTCTCTCACATTTGAATTTCATTCATCAGTTTCCATATATTACAAAGTGGAGAGGAAGCGACACCAACAGTGCACACCGCCTCGCCCTCATTCATTACCACACTCTCTTCTTTCTTCATCTTAATAACTATTTTTGATCGCCTGTTTGACATTGTATTGCACACACACACACACACACACTATACATATTGCATACATAATGTGTATATGTAAAAATACATACAAAAGGAGACAAAATAGAGAAGAGAATTAGCGACTCGAGGGAAGAATAAAATAAAAATATAAGAGAGAAAGAGGGAGAGGGGACGGGGAGGGGAGAGTGGAAGGGGAGGGAAGAGGGGAGAGGAGAGGAGGAGAAGGGGCAGACAAGGAACATAACAATGTAATTAAGTATTGTTGTTTGTGGGCAGTGGTCGAGAGAGCAGTGAAGGTGAGACAGTGAAGGAGAGTGAAGGAGAGACAGTGAAGGTGAGAGCAGTGAAGGAGGGAAGGGGAGAAGACAGTATGAAGGAAGGAGGGAAGGGGAGACACAGTGAAAAAATAATGGATGGCAAGACACTATGAAGGAATGAATGGGAAGAGTGAGGTAGAGAGAGGAGACGGGAGTGAAGGAGGGAGGAAGGGAGTGAAGGCGAGAGGTACTGTGTGGAGGGAAGTGTATACAACAGTAAGTGAAACCAGGAGACTTGCTACCCTAGACTTTACCACAAGACTGACCACATAAGTTGAACCTCACTACTCTCACACTGCTGCTGACCACATAAGTTGAACCTCACTATCTCTCACTGCTGCTGACCACATAAGTTGAACCTCACTACTCTCACACTGCTGCTGACCACATAAGTTGAACCTCACTACTTTCACACTGCTGCTAACCACATAACTTGAACCTCACTACTCTCACACTGCTGCTGACCACATAAGTTGAACCTCACAACTCTCACACTGCTGCTGACCACATAAGTTGAACCTCACTACTCTCACACTGCTGCTAACCACATAAGTTGAACCTCACTACTCTCACTGCTGCTGACCACATAATTTGACCTCACTACTCTACACTGCTGCTACTCACAAAGTTGAACTCCTACATCACTGCTGCTGACCAGTTGAACCTCACTACTCGTGCTCAACCACATAGCTGAACCTACTACTACTGCTGTCTCACATGTTGAACTCCATCCACTACTGTCTCACTAGTTGAACTCATCCTACACTGTCTGACCACAGTCTGAACCTCACTACTCACTGTCTCTGACCCATAAGTCTGAACTCATTTCACACTGTCCTACCACAGTCGTAACTCACACCACTGCTTCACTACTCACCTCCAGTCTTTTAAGATCCACTCACTTTGTCTCACTCTAGCTCTTGTAACCACACCTGCTGTCTCACCAGCCTGAAATGCCAGCACTCATTGTCTCACAGTTCTGCAGACAGACGCAAGTCTCACTCAGTCTGAATTCTTCACTACTGTCTCACCAGTTCTGAACCATCCACTACTGCTCAACAAGTCTCGAATCACTATCACACTGTCTCACCAGTCTGAACCAGCACTACTGTCTCACCAGTCTGAACCAGCACTACTGTCTCACCAGTCTGAACCAGCACTACTGTCTCACCAGTCTGAACCAGCACTACTGTCTCACCAGTCTGAACCAGCACTACTGTCTCACCAGTCTGAACCAGCACTACTGTCTCACCAGTCTGAACCAGCACTACTGTCTCACCAGTCTGAACCAGCACTACTGTCTCACCAGTCTGAACCAGCACTACTGTCTCACCAGTCTGAACCAGCACTACTGTCTCACCAGTCTGAACCAGCACTACTGTCTCACCAGTCGAACCACACTACTGTCTCACCAGTCAGAACCAGCACTACTGTCTCACCAGTCGAACCAGCACTACTGTCTCACCAGTCTGAACCAGCACTACTGTCTCACCAGTCGAACCAGCACTACTGTCTCACCAGTCTGAACCAGCACTACTGTCTCACCAGTCAGAACCAGCACTACTGTCTCACCAGTCTGAACCAGCACTACTGTCTCACCAGTCAGAACCAGCACTACTGTCTCACCAGTCTGAACCAGCACTACTGTCTCACCAGTCAGAACCAGCACTACTGTCTCACCAGTCTGAACCACCACTACTGTCTCACCAGTCTGAACCATCACTACTGTCTCACCAGTCTGAACCAGCACTACTGTCTCACCAGTCTGAACCACCACTACTGTCTCACCAGTCTGAACCATCACTACTGTCTCACCAGCCTGAACCAGCACTACTGTCTCACCAGTCTGAACCAGCACTACTGTCTCACCAGTTTGAACCAGCACTACTGTCTCACCAGTCTGAACCAGCACTACTGTCTCACCAGTCTGAACCATCACTACTGTCTCACCAGTCTGAACCACCACTACTGTCTCACCAGTCTGAACCATCACTACTGTCTCACCAGTCTGAACCAGCACTACTGTCTCACCAGTCTGAACCAGCACTACTGTCTCACCAGTCTGAACCAGCACTACTGTCTCACCAGTCTGAACCATCACTACTGTCTCACCAGTCTGAACCATCACTACTGTCTCACCAGTCTGAACCACACTACTGTCTCACCAGTCTGAACCATCACTACTGTCTCACCAGTGAACCACACTACTGTCTCACCAGTCTGAACCACACTACTGTCTCCCAGTCTGAACCACACTACTGTTACCAGTCTGAACCATCACTACTGTCTCACCAGTCTGAACCACACTACTGTCTCACCAGTCTGAACCACACTACTGTCTCACCAGTCTGAACCATCACTACTGTCTCACCAGTCGAACCACACTACTGTCTCACCAGTCGAACCACACTACTGTCTCACCAGTCTGAACCCACTACTGTCTCACCAGTCTGAACCACACTACTGTCTCACCAGTCTGAACCACACTACTGTCTCACCAGTCTGAACCCACTACTGTCTCACCAGTCTGAACCATCACTACTGTCTCACCAGTCTGAACCATCACTACTGTCTCACCAGTCCTGGAACCATCACTCTGTCTCACCAGTCTGAGACCACTACTACTGTCGTCCATTGTTCCCTATGTCTGAACCACACTCTGGTCTCACCAGTCTGAACCACCTACTGTCTCACCATCACTGTGTCCTCACTTGTCTCACCATCTGACCACACTACTGTCTCACCAGTCTGAACCATCACTCTGTTCCCAGTCTGAACCACACTACTGTTCACCGTCTGAACCATCATCTGTCTCACAGTCTGAACTCACACTACTGTCTCACCAGTCCTGACCATCACTACTGTTCACCAGTCGAACCACACTACTGTCTCACCAGTCGAACCACCTACTGTCTCACCATCGACGCACTCTGTCTCACCAGTCGAACCATCACTACTGTCTCACCAGTCTGAACCACCACTACTGTCTCACTCAGTCTGAACCACACTACTGTCTCACCAGTCTGAACCATCACTACTGTCTCACCTCGACCACTACTGTACGTCTGAACCATCACTCTGTCTCACTAGTCTGAACCATCTGCTCTCTCTCACCAGTCTGAACCATACTACTGTTCACAGTCTGATCCACTTCACTACTGTCTCACCAGTCTGAACACACTTGTCCACCAGTCTGAACCATCCTACTGTCTCACCAGTCTGACACACTACGTCTCACCGTCTGAACCACCTACTGTCTCACCATGACCATCACTACGTGTCTCCCGTCCTGACTCACTACGTCTAAGTGACTCCTCTCTACCAGTCAACCATCATCTGTCTCACCAGTCTGAACCACACTACTGGTCTCACCAGTCCTGACCACATCTGTCTCACCTCTGACTCACTATGTCTCAAGTGCCCTCACCATGAACCACATCTGTCTACAGTTGCATCCCTCCCTGGCTCTCTACTATCACTCATGTGTCGCCCTCTGACACTGTCACTGATCAGTCTGTCCTCCTGGTCACTATCATCTGTGTCCCCCTCCTGCTCACTATCATCTGTGTCCCTCCCTGGTCACTATCATCTGTGTCCTCCCTGGCTCACTATCATCTGTGTCCCCTCCTGGCTCACTATCATCTGTGTCCCTCCCTGGCTCACTATCATCTGTGTCCCCTCCTGGCTCACTATCATCTGTGTCCCCTCCTGGTCACTATCATCTGTGTCCCTCCTGGCTCACTATCATCTGTGTCGCCCTCCTGGCTCACTATCATCTGTGTCCCCTCCTGGCTCACTATCATCTGTGTCCCTCCCTGGTCACTATCATCTGTGTCCCCTCCCTGGCTCACTATCATCTGTGTCCCCTCCCTGGCTCACTATCATCTGTGTCCCCCCTGGTCACTATCATCTGTGTCCCCTCCTGGCTCACTATCATCTGTGTCCCCTCCCTGGCTCACTATCATCTGTGTCCCCTCCCTGGCTCACTATCATCTGTGTCGCCTCCTGGCTCACTATCATCGTGCCCCTCTGGTCACTATCAGTGTCCTCCTGGCTCACTATCATCGTGTCCCCTCCTGGCTCACTATCATCTGTGTCCCCTCCCTGGCTCACTATCATCTGTGTCCCCTCCCTGGCTCACTATCATCAGTGTCCCCTCCCTGGCTCACTATCATCTGTGCCCTCCTGGTTCACTATCATCGTGTCGCCCTCCTGGCTCACTATCATCGTGTCCCCTCCCTGGCTCACTATCATCTGTGTCGCCCTCCTGGCTCACTATCATCGTGTCGCCCTCCCTGGCTCACTATCATCTTGTGCCCCTCCCTGGTTCACTATCATCTGTGTCCCCTCCCTGGCTCACTATATCATGTGTCCCCCTCCTGGTTCACTATCATCTGTGTCGCCCTCCCTGGCTCACTATCATCTGTGTCCCTCCTGCTCACATCATCTGTCGCCCTCGGTCACTATCATCTGTGTCGCCCTCCCTGGCTCACTATCATCTGTGTCGCCCTCCCTGGTTCACTATAATCTGTGTCGCCCTCCCTGGTTCACTATCATCAGTGTCCCCCTCCCTGGCTCACTATCATTTGTGTCCCCCTCCTTGGCTCACTATCATCTGTGTCGCCCTCCCTGGTTCACTATCATCTGTGTCGCCCTCCCTGGCTCACTATTATTTGTGTCCCCCTCCTTGGTTCACTATCATCTGTGTCGCCCTCCCTGGTTCACTATCATCTGTGTCCCCCTCCCTGGCTCACTATCATTGTGTCCCTCCTGGCTCACTATCATCTGTGTCCCTCCCTGGCTCACTATCATCAGTGTCGCCCTCCCTGGCTCACTATCATCTGTGTCCCTCCCTGGCTCACTATCATCTGTGTCCCCTCCTGGCTCACTATCATCTGTGTCGCCCTCCCTGGCTCACTATCATCTGTGTCGCCCTCCCTGGCTCACTATCATCTGTGTCTCCCTCCCTGGCTCACTATCATCTGTGTCTCCCTCACAGGCTCACTATCATCTGTGTCCCCCTCCCTGGCTCACTATCATCTGTGTCCCCCTCCCTGGCTCACTATCATCTGTGTCCCCCTCCCTGGTTCACTATCATCTGTGTCGCCCTCCCTGGCTCACTATCATCTGTGTCGCCCTTCCTGGCTCACTATCATCTGTGTCGCCCTCCCTGGCTCACTATCATCTGTGTCACCCTCCCTGGCTCACTATCATCTGTGTCGCCCTCCCTGGCTCACTATCATCTGTGTCCTCCCTGGCTCACTATCATCTGTGTCGCCCTCCTGGCTCACTATCATCTGTGTCCCCTCCTGGCTCACTATCATCTGTGTCGCCCTCCTGGCTCACTATCATCTGTGTCACCCTCCCTGGCTCACTATCATCTGTGTCGCCCTCCCTGGCTCACTATCATCTGTGTCCTCCCTGGCTCACTATCATCTGTGTCGCCCTCCCTGGCTCACTATCATCTGTGTACCCCTCCCTGGCTCACTATCATCTGTGTCGCCCTCCCTGGCTCACTATCATCTGTGTCGCCCTTCCTGGCTCACTATCATGTGTCGCCCTCCCTGGCTCACTATCATCTGTGCCCCCCTCCCTGGTTCACTATCATCTATGTCCCCCTCCCTGGTTCACAATCATCAGTGTCGCCTTCCCTGGCTCACTATCAGCTGTGTCGCCTTCCCTGGCTCACTATCATCTGTATCGCCCTCCCTGGCTCTCTATCAGCTGTCTCGCCCTCCCTGGCTCACTATCATCTGTGTCGCTCTCCCTGTTCACTATCATCTGTGTCGCCCTCCCTGGTTCACTATCATCTGTGTCGCCCTCCCTGGTTCACTATCATCTGTGTCGCCCTCTCAGTATCCACTCAGACCTATGTATTTTTGCATGTCATTATATGTGTCCTGGTTCTTCTCTTTCTCTCAGAGTTGTCAGGTTGTTCCTAAACTCTCTCCTCTTTATTGCCTTCAGTTCTGACACAAGTTTTGTTGCAAACCTTTGGATCTTATCTACGTTTCACTTATAATTCTACAGGTGGGGGCTCTTTACTGGCGCTGCATACTCTTAAGATGAGCCTCACCTACGATATGTATAATGTATTAAAGGATTATTTGATCTGGTTAGAAAAGCAGTTTTAAGGTTAACTTGTTTTCTACATGGCATTAAAGTTACACAGTTGTTGTTTGGTTCTGGTGATATGCTTGGAGTGATGTCTACTCCCATGTCCTTTTCCCTGCAAATTGTCTGCAGTGATTTTTTGCCAGGCTGTACTGTGCTCCTCTCGTATATTTTCTAAATTTACTTTGTACTTGACAGGATTTAATTGTAAAAGTTACTTACCTGAGCACGTATGTATCCTTTTGAAGTAATCTTGGAGTGTCTCCCTCTCCTCTGTTGATATCTTTCTAGTTTTACATTCCCTCAACAGTGGTACATAGGAATCAGTTTCCTCTAGCAGTGCTCCAAGCACTGATGCTTAGGGACACCACTCGACAGGTGTGCCCCATCTGATACTTCAACTTTAACACTGTTATTCCTCCCTACTCTTACAGTCTGAGTATCAACCTGAAGTGTGGGACTGTGTCAAATGCATTTTTATCGTTAATAAAGACTCCGTCATGGCTTTTCCTCTCTTTCCTGCAATATTTTCATTGTCTTGGAACTTAGATGTGTCACATAGGAGTTTTCACCACCAGTGATGCTGATTTTGTTTTACCAAGGTGTGGTGCAGTGACACACCACCTAGGTGGTACTAGCAGTCTGGGCACTGTCAGTACCCTAGGTGTGGTGCAGTGACACACCACCTAGGTGGTACTAGCAGCCTGGGCACTGTCAGTACCCTAGGTGTGGTGCAGTGACACACACCACCTAGGTGGTACTAGCAGTCTGGGCACTGTCAGTACCCTAGGTGTGGTGCAGTGACACACCACCTAGGTGGTACTAGCAGTCTGGGCACTGTCAGTATCCTAGGTGTGGTGCACAGTGACACACACCACCTAGGTGGTACTAGCAGCCTGGGCACTGTCAGTACCCTAGGTGTGGTGCAGTGACACACACCACCTAGGTGGTACTAGCAGCCTGAGCACTGTCAGTACCCTAGGTGTGGTGCACAGTGACACACACCACCTAGGTGTGGTATTCTTCCTTGTCTGTACCTCCTCTACCCTCTTGTTCTGTACCCCCTCTACCCTTGTTCGTACCTCTCTCCCTTGTTCTGTACCTCTCTTCCCTCTTGTTCTGTACCTCTCCTCTACCCTCTTGTTCTGTACCTCTCCTCTACCCTCTTGTTCTGTACCTCTCCTCTACCCTCTTGTTCTGTACCTCTCCTCTACCCTCTTGTTCTGTACCTCTCCTCTACCCTCTTGTTCTGTACCTCTCCTCTACCCTCTTGTTCTGTACCTCTCCTCTACCCTTGCTTGTACCTTCCTCACCCTCGTAGACCTCTCCTCTACCCTCTTGTTCTGCCTCTCCTCTACCCTCTTGTTCTGTACCTCTCCTCTACCCTCTTGTTCTGTACCTCCTCTACCCTCTTGTTCTGTACCTCTCTCACCCTCTTGTTCTGTACCTCTCCTCTACCCTCTTGTTCTGTACCTCTCCTCTACCCTCTGTTGACCCTCCTCTCCCTCTTGTTCTGTACCTCTCCTCTACCCTCTTGTTCTGTACCTCTCCTCTACCCTCTTGTTCTGTCCTCCTCTTCTGCTCATACCTCTCCTCTACCCTCTTGTTCTGTACCTCTCCTCTACCCTCTTGTTCTGTACCTCTCCTCTACCCTCTTGTTCTGTACCTCTCCTCTACCCTCTTGTTCTGTACCTCTCCTCTACCCTCTTGTTCTGTACCTCTCCTCTTCCCACTTGCTCTGTACCTCTCCCTACTCTTCCTCCTCTTCCATCAGTTTTCAGTATTTCACAATCGTAATTTTTATTGTCGTCAAATTGTCTAATGACACCGTCTTGTAATGCCACCGTCTTGTAATGCCACCGTCTTGTAATGACACCGTCTTGTAATGACACCGTCTTGTAATGCCACCGTCTTGTAATGCCACCGTCTTGTAATGACACCGTCTTGTAATGACACCGTCTTGTAATGACACCGTCTTGTAATGACACCGTCTTGTAATGACACCGTCTTGTAATGACACCGTCTTGTAATGACACCGTCTTGTAATGCCACCGTCTTGTAATGCCACCGTCTTGTAATGCCACCGTCTTGTAATGACACCGTCTTGTAATGACACCGTCTTGTAATGACACCGTCTTGTAATGACACCGTCTTGTAATGCCACCTTCTTGTAATGCCACCGTCTTGTAATGACACCGTCTTGTAATGACACCGTCTTGTAATGACACCGTCTTGTAATGACACCGTCTTGTAATGCCACCTTCTTGTAATGCCACCGTCTTGTAATGACACCGTCTTGTAATGACACCGTCTTGTAATGACACCGTCTTGTAATGACACCGTCTTGTAATGACACCGTCTTGTAATGAGATTGGTTTAGTACTAATTAAACAAGGTTATGTTTGGGTAGTACTGGAACAGCACCACTTAGACAAGGTTTCTGAGAGGTAGTACTGGAACAGTACCACTTAGACAAGGTTACTGAGAGGGTAGTACTGGAACAGTACCACTTAGACAATGTTACTGAGAGGGTAGTACTGGAACAGTACCACTTAGCCAAGGTTACTGAGAGGAGAGTACTGGAACAGTACCACTTAGACAAGGTTACTGAGACTAGTAATATAGAAGATTATTAAAGTGAATTAACACACTGTGTTGTATAGGGTTACACGCTATAGCTGGTGAAACTTGCACTTAAAATTAGTCACTTACAATATTACACTTAGTTGGTCCAGCCACGGTGCTGGCCCGGCTCTCTTCTCACTAGCTTCAGAAGTGCCTTCACCCTCTCAAATAGGTCTCTCAAGACTGCACGGACGTTGAGACCTCTCTCTCTCTCTCTCCACTCTGAGATAGAAGAAAATACTGGTTTGTGTTACAGCTCTTAATATCCCGAGCCACCCCTGAGGGTTTATATGTATGGGTTACCCATGGTTTTCTGCTGCTTGACACTAGTATCTTCGTCTTTCTCTTACATCTAGTGCATATGAGAGAGAGAGAGAGAGAGAGAGAGAGAGAGAGAGAGAGAGAGAGAGAGGGAGGAAGTGAAACAAAGATGGTGGATGGTTCATATTGTATGTGGTTGGGCAGAGTTTTTAGTGCCAGGTTGGAGTCATGTTGATGGTGGGAGGGAGTGACACAAGACACACGGGGACATATATAAGTTGGGGCTGCAGCTTCCTTCCTGCAAGACCCTTACTGAACCACAACACACACTCTCTCTCTCACTCCCTCTCTCTCTCTCACTCACTCCCTGGGACTCAGATGAGTCACACGTATGTCAGGAAGTATTTCTTCAGGCATAGAGCTGTGAAGAAGTGGAAAAATCTGGAGAGTAATGTAGTGGAGGCAGGATCCATACATAACTTTAAGAAGAGGTATGATAAAGCCCACACAGCAGGGAGAGAGTGGACCTAGTAGCGACCAGCGAAGAGGCGGGCCAGGAGCTGTGACTCGACCCTCACCCTCTCCTGATTTAAGGTTAACAAGCACTGAAGGGTTTAATGCTAGAAGAGTGAAGGAGCCTGACACCTGGCTCTCACACCAAGCTTCCTACTTGACGCCCCGATCAAACAGGTTGTTGTTGCTCGCTCCACGACACTCACAAGATTTTTACTTACGTTATAAATTATATATGAAGCGTCTGTTAATATACACGTTTAGGCACTTTAATGTCTGTTTTAATCTTATATATCTTAATTTTAGTGGAAAATTGGGAAATCATGAAAAAACTAAAAAAAAACGTGTCAGTAGGTAGCCAGCTTGGTAGCCAGCTTGGTAGCCAGCTTGGTAGCCAGCTTGATAGCCAGCTTGGTAGCCAGCTTGGTAGTCAGCTTGGTAGCCAGCTTGGTAGCCAGCTTGGTAGTCAGCTTGATAGTCAGCTTGGTAGTCAGCTTGGTAGTCAGCTTGGTAGCCAGCTTGGTAGTCAGCTGTAGAGATAGTCAGCTTGGTAGCCAGCTTGGTAGCCAGCTTGGTAGTCAGCTTGGTAGTCAGCTTGGTAGTCAGCTTGGTAGCCAGCTTGGTAGTCAGCTTGGTAGTCAGCTTGATAGTCAGCTTGGTAGCCAGCTTGGTAGCCAGCTTGGTAGCCAGCTTGATAGTCAGCTTGGTAGCCAGCTTGATAGTCAGCTTGGTAGCCAGCTTGATAGTCAGCTTGGTAGCCAGCTTGATAGCCAGCTTGGTAGCCAGCTTGATAGTCAGCTTGGTAGCCAGCTTGGTAGTCAGCTTGATAGTCAGCTTGGTAGCCAGCTTGGTAGCCAGCTTGGTAGCCAGCTTGGTAGTCAGCTTGGTAGTCAGCTTGATAGTCAGCTTGGTAGCCAGCTTGGTAGCCAGCTTGGTAGTCAGCTTGGTAGTCAGCTTGGTAGTCAGCTTGGTAGCCAGCTTGATAGCTTGGTAGCCAGCTTGGTAGTCAGCTTGGTAGTCAGCTTGGTAGTCAGCTTGGTAGCCAGCTTGGTGTCAGCTTGGTAGTCAGCTTGGTAGTCAGCTTGGTAGCCAGCTTGTAGCCAGCTTGGTAGTCAGCTTGATAGTCAGCTTGGTAGCCAGCGGTAGTCAGCTTGGTAGCCAGCTTGGTAGCCAGCGGTAGTCACTGGTAGCCAGCTTGGTAGCCAGCTTGGTAGTCAGCTTGTAGTCAGCTTGGTAGCCAGCTGGTAGCCAGCTTGTAGCCAGCTGGTAGCCAGCTTGGTAGCCAGCTTGGTAGCCAGCTTGGTAGTCAGCTTGGTAGTCAGCTGGTAGTCAGCTTGGTAGCCAGCTTGGTAGCCAGTTCGTAGCCACTTAGAGGTAGCCAGCGGTAGCCAGCTTGGTCACGTAGTCAGCTTGTAGTCAGCTTGGTAGTCAGCTTGGTAGCCAGCTTGGTAGTCAGCTTGGTAGCCAGCTTGATAGTCAGCTTGGTAGTCAGCTTGGTAGTCAGCTTGGTAGTCAGCTTGGTAGCCAGCTTGGTAGTCAGCTTGATAGTCAGCTTGGTAGTCAGCTTGGTAGTCAGCTTGGTAGTCAGCTTGGTAGCCAGCTTGGTAGCCAGCTTGGTAGTCAGCTTGGTAATCAGCTTGGTAGCCAGCTTGGTAGCCAGCTTCGTAGCCAGCTTGGTAGCCAGCTTGGTAGCCAGCTTGGTAGCCAGCTTGATAGCCAGCTTGATAGTCAGCTTGGTAGTCAGCTTGGTAGTCAGCTTGTAGCCAGCTTGGTAGCCAGCTACGTAGCCAGCAGCTTGGTAGCCAGCTTGAGCAGCTTGTAGTCAGCGGTAGTCAGCTTGGTAGTCAGCTTGGTAGCCAGC
>WNWK01000501.1:185541-467509 GCA_009830355.1 Cherax destructor
ACAGAAAGCAGGATAGCAGATGAACAAGGGGCTTTAGGAAAGGTAGGGGGTGTGTAGACCAAGTGTTTACAGTGAAACATATAGGTGAACAGTATTTGGATAAGGGTAAAGATGTTTTTGTGGCATTTATGGATTTGGAAAAGGCGTATGATAGGGTAGATAGGGGGCAATGTGGCAGATGTTGCAGGTGTATGGAATAGGAGGAAGGTTACTGAAAGCAGTGAAGAGTTTTTATGAGGATAGTGAGGCTCAGGTTAGAGTGTGTAGGAGGGAAGGGACTATTTCCCAGTAAAAGTGGGCCTTAGACAAGGATGTGTGATGTCACCGTGGTTGTTCAATATATTTATAGATGGGGTTGTAAGAGAAGTGAATGCGAGGGTCTTGGCAAGAGGTGTTGGGCTAAAAGATAAAGAAGCAAATACAAAGTGGGAGTTGTCACAGTTGCTTTCTGCTGATGACACTGTGCTTTTGGGAGATTCTGAAGAGAAGCTGCAGAGGTTGGTGGATGAATTTGGTAGGGTGTGTAAAAGAAGAAAATTGAAAGTGAATATAGGAAAGAGTAAGGTGATGAGGATAACAAAAGAATAGGTGACGAAAGATTGGATATCAGATTGGAGGGAGAGAGTATGGAGGAGGTGAATGTATTCAGATATTTGGGAGTGGACATGTCGGCGGATGGGTCTATGAAGGATGAGGTGAATCATAGAATTGATGAGGGGAAAAGGGTGAGTGGAGCACTTGGAGTCTGTGGAGACAAAGAACCTTGTCCATGGAAGTAAAGAGGGGAATGTATGAGAGTATAGTTATACCAACGCTCTTATATGGGTGTGAAGCATGGGTGATGAATGTTGCAACGAGGAGAAGGCTGGAGGCAGTGGAGATGTCATGTCTGAGGTCAATGTGTGGTGTGAATATAATGCAGAGAATTCGGAGTTTGGAAATTAGGAGGAGGTGCGGGATTACCAAAACGATTGTCCAGAGAGCTGAGGAGGGTTGTTGAGGTGGTTTGGACATGTAGAGAGAATGGAACGAGACAGAGTGACTTCGAGAGTGTATAAATCTGTAGTGGAGGGAAGGCGGGGTAGGGGTCGGCCTAGGAAAGGTTGGAGGGAGGGGTAAAGGAAGTTTTGTGTGCGAGGGGCTTGGATTTCCAGCAAGCATGTGTGAGCGTATTTGATAGGAGTGAATGGAGGCATATGGTTTTAATACTTGACGTGCTGTTGGAGTGTGAGCAAAGTAACATTTATGAAGGGATTCAGGGAAACCGGCAGGCCGGACTTGAGTTCTGGAGATGGGAAGTACAGTGCCGGCACTCTGAAGGAGGGGTGTAAATGTTGCAGTTTTATAACTGTAGTGTAAAGCACCCTTCTGGCAAGACAGTGATGGAGTGAATGATGATGAAAGTTTTTCTTTTCGGCCACCCTGCCTTGGTGGGAATCGGCCGATGTGTTAATAAAAAAAAAAAATATATATATATATATATATATATATATATATATAAATCTTTAGAATTGTGTGGTTTAGATCTAGACATGGATTGTTTCTCACATGGACAATTATATGTTGCGTGTTCTAGAGTCGGCAAATCAGACTAAGCCACAGCAACGCGTGGCCGGTTACAGCTAGTAGATAATAAAAAACACCCCAACCAAATAGAATATGATAGAGTAAGCATGAAAATCACCTCGGTAGAAGATAGAGAAAAATTGCAGGAAGGTATAAGCAAAGTTTTCCATTGGAGAACAAGATGAGGTTCACTAGTGGCAAGTTCCACCTGCTCCTACTTTTAGTTATGCTGTTTTTGTTGCTACTTTACTGTTCTTTTTGCTGCTACTGTTTTTGTTGCTTCTTTACTGTTTTTGTTGCTATTTTACTGTTCTTGTTGCTGCTACAGTTTTTGTTGGTACTTTACTGCTGGTGTTGTTTCTGTTGTTTGTATTTTCCTTCATTCTCTTCTTTGTGTTAAGTCATACGTTTAGCATCTGCACCACCTCTTCCTCTCCCTGCCTTCTTTTCTCCTCTGAGTTACTGATAAGAATTGGAAGGTGAACAACCCAGGGAGGTGAACAACCCAGGGAGGTGAACAACCAAGGGCGTGGAGCATACTCAGACTAGTGTGTCAGCAGAGTAAGAAGGTGATTTCTTTTTACCACCTCTCTTTCTGATCTTTACTATCCTACACCTGCCAACTTAAACTAACACTCCCACACATGTGAACCCTCACACCTGTCACTCCCATCACACACACACACTCAGCATTTTCTTACTAAAGAAAGAGGACATGATTATTGTTGATAATGAATCATACCTCCACCTCATTTGGACTGTTATGAATCTCCACTTCTTCCATCTCTACCTGTCTCTCTTCCACTATTCTACTCCCACTTAGATAAGTTTCTAACGGGTTTTTTCAAATAGTCACAACTTAATCTTAGGGTTTTCAACGCCTAGTTTCACTCCCCCCATCCCCCACATACTACATTTTTTTCTCTGCTAATTTTCACAGTTTATGGTAAGACCCTCTGTGTTCCCTGCTGTCTTACTGCTGTTCATGTCCAGTTGACAGTATGACTGCCCTCCCAGTAATCTTGGTAGGACCACTCTCAGTTTCTTAGAGTGATCACACTCTCAGTTTCTTAGAGTGATCACACTCTCAGTTTCTTAGAGTGATCAGGGCAGTTAAACAGTAAGATTGGGAAGGTCGGTAACCTCAGCCTGGTTGACCAGGCTAACACAAGACGAGCCTGGCCCAAGGCCGGGATCTGGGAGTACAAAGACTCTCGGAACTCATCAAAGGTGGTAAGGTTGGCAGGAGTTTAGAGATAACAACAAGAGAAGGAATCTAGTTTTCTAGTGTTTCACTTTCCTAGAGCCTCGCCTATGTGATATTATAAAAAGATGCAGCTACCTGGAGGCCTGGTCACGGACCGGGCCGCGGGGGCGTTGACCCCCGAAACCCCCCTTCAGGTATACCCTTCAGTGAACATCACAACTCCCTCTTCCTCCTCCCGGTGTATAAACTCTGCAGCAATAAAACACACTGAACACTGTGTGGGGGACCCTTGGTGGTGAAATACTGGTTTAGTGGTAAATACTGGTTTATTGGTAAATACTGGTTTAGTGGTAAATACTGGTTTAGTGGTAAATACTGGTTTAGTGGTAAATACTGGTTTAGTGGTAAATTTAGTGGTGTTGTGGGTCTTCAGGAAACCCAGGATATGTCCCTTGGCTTGAGGTTCCAGTGAAGTAAAACTGCATCCTGATTGAGAAAAATATAAAAAATACTCTCCCTCAGTAGGTGGTACAAGCGACTGGTGTATGATTTAGTGGCAGGGCCGCCACTGCCTAGTGGGAGGTCACTTTCCTTCAGGTCACAGATCATCTGTTACACGAGTCTTCTTATCTATATTTTCTTCATCACAGCTCTTCTCCTGAGGCATCTCATCTTTATTCATCTCCCACCACACCCAGTAACATCCCCACTGGCACCACATCCAGTAACATCCCCACTGGCACCACACCCAGTAACATCCCCACTGGCACCACACCCAGTAACATCCCCACTGGCACCACATCCAGTAACATCCCCACTGGTACCACACCAAGTAACAGCCCCACTGGTATCACATCCAGTAACATCCCCACTGGTACCACACCCAGTAACAGCCCCACTGGTACCACACCCAGTAACATCCACACTGGTACCACACCTAGTAACATCCTCACTGGTACCACATCCAGTAACATCCCCACTGGTACCACACCCAGTAACATCCCCACTGGTACCACACCCAGTAACATCCCCACTGGTACCACATCCAGTAACATCCCCACTGGTACCACACCCAGTAACAGCCCCACTGGTACCACACCCAGTAACATCCACACTGGTACCACACCTAGTAACATCCTCACTGGTACCACACCTAGCAACATCCTCACTGGTACCACATCCAGTAACATCCCCACTGGTACCACACCCAGTAACATCCCCACTGGTACCACATCCAGTAACATCCCCACTGGTACCACATCCAGTAACATCCCCACTGGTACCACACCCAGTAACATCCACACTGGTACCACACCTAGTAACATCCTCACTGGTATCACATCCAGTAACATCCCCACTGGTACCACACCCAGTAACATCCCCACTGGTAACACATCCAGTAACATCCCCACTGGTACCACACCCAGTAACATCCCCACTGGTACCACATCCAGTAACATCCCCACTGGTACCACACCCAGTAACATCCACACTGGTACCACACCCAGTAACATCCCCACTAGTACCACATCCAGTAACATCCCCACTGGTACCACACCCAGTAACATCCACATTGGTACCACACCCAGTAACATCCCCACTGGTACCACATCCAGTAACATCCACACTGGTACCACACCCAGTAACATCCACACTGGTACCACACCCAGTAACATCCCCACTGGTACCACATCCAGTAACATCCCCACTGGTACCACACCCAGTAACATCTACACTGGTACCACACCCAGTAACATCCCCACTGGTACCACATCCAGTAACATCCACACTGGTACCACACCCAGTAACATCCCCACTGGTACCACACCCAGTAACATCCCCACTGGTACCACATCCAGTAACATCCCCACTGGTACCACATCCAGTAACATCCCCACTGGTACCACACCCAGTAACATCGCCACTGGCACCACATCCAGTAACATCCCCACTGGTACCACATCCAGTAACATCCCCACTGGTACCACATCCAGTAACATCCCCACTGGTACCACACCCAGTAACAACCCCCACTGGTAACACATCCAGTAACATCCCCACTGGTACCACACCCAGTAACAACCCCCACTGGTACCACACCCAGTAACATCATCAGTGAACAAGGGAAGATGAACACGTGAAAGTTTTGTGAATAAGACACTTGTGCAACACTTGTGCAACACTTGCGTAACACTTGTGCAACACTTGTGCAACACTTGTGCAACAATTGGGTATCTTTACTGTGGAAACGTGGCCAGTCAGTGGCTTCATCAGTCCTATACAGAGAAGAACTTTGGAAGACGAGAAGGAGTTTGGGGTAATCAGTCCCTCAACCTGGAGTCTCGTTGATCAGTTCGTCAGTCTTGATAAAAGTACCAAGATTGATGAATTGATCACATCGACTTTAGGATTAGGGACTGATTACCTCAAACTACTTCTCGTCTTCCACCGTTGTTCTCTGTACTGACTGATGAAGCCACTGACTGGCCACGTTTCCACAGTAAAGATACCCAATTGTTGCACAAGTGTTGCACAAGTGTTGCACAAGTGTTGCACAAGTGTCTCATTCATCAACTATTCGGTTTTGTGAACTATTTATATAACAGTGTGTGAAATTTTGTCTTCTACTCCCCTCCCCTCTTTCCCCCCTCCCCTCTTCCCCCCTCCCACCCTTCTTCCCCCTCCCACCCTTCTTCCCCCTTCCCTCTCTCTTGACGACACTCTAGGCTTTATTTAGGTTCCCGCCAGAACACGTAATAACCTCCTCCTCCAGGTTGTCACTCCACACTGAGGGCAGAAGAGGCATTGTTTCTCCACTGTGACACTCCACGGGCTGGTACTTGATGGATCAGTGCCTGGCACCTATGGACAGAGGAGACTTGTAGAAGCTTGCCACCAAACCTCTTAGTGGAGGGCAGACCTGTCAGGGGGCTCCCCTCAGGGTCTTCATTCACCTCATGTCCTTCACGAGTCATTAATCACCATCATCCCATGCCTAGAACCAACATTTTCTTGCAATAACCGAGCTAGGCCTTGGGTTGACCTCATCAACCACTTCGTCACTCTACCTTCAGCAGCCACGTCCTGCCGAGGGACTACCAGCTCTTCACCTGGGGTAAGTTCTTTAATATTGTGTAAACAAACCACGGTACGGGAGGGGGCTTCAACTCGAGGCAAGTGAGTCGTACGGTTTCGTGAGTCATATTGTGGGGGTGTTCGATCCTCTCCACTTGCTCCTTAAATATTCCTCTTATCTTGAAATTAAGAGGCCAAGTTTTCTTTATTTGATTTTCACGAACAACAAGTAGCTAATCATATAACACTCATACAATATACTCAAATTACATGAAAGAAGTACAAACTAGTGTGAATTCAGGGGTGAAAACTCCAGTAATAGTATACGAGAAGGAATGTTCTGTAAATATTACTTCAGTTAGAAAATTAACTGTGTCAAAATTAACATTCATCAGACATATCGTGAAAAGGAGTCATGAGCACCCTAAACCCTCACCAGTGCCTCACAAAGCTGAATATAGACGCTTACAAGTCCTGCATTAATTATGTACCACTGAGGAATCCTAAAAGATCATATATGTAGAAACAGAGCGTAGAAGAATGTACAAGAGGACGAAAAGGGTTACTGAACTGTTGAAAAACGTGAATATGTCACAACGTATTACAACCTCAGGTTCAATGGCCTGTTAACCTGAGTGTAAAAGGGAGCTTGGAGCAAAGAAACACAGTAGAAGATGTATTGAAATTGTATTTCCTTAAAAAATCAGTTAGATTAATTCCAGACTTTTGTCTTTTCCTTCACCAAGTAATTGTGATTATATAAGACTTTTGTCTTTTCCTTCACCAAGTATTATAAAAGGGCTTTTTTTACACATATGTACACTATATACAAAGGAGTAGTATTTAGTGCACGCCACAGTTGTCTAGGCTAAGCAGCAGCCAAATGACAGACAACTTTCCACAACCAGCTCTATGCAGGAATTCCAATGACAAACCGCGAGTGGTAACCACGTCACCTTTGTCATTGTTAAACTCGCATTTTAATTGGCTGAACCGAGTCGTTGATTTGATGATGGGGCCCCATCACCAAACCCTTAACGATGGTTCGCTGGTTGGAGGGGAGCCTATGTGGGTGTGTTTAACATGCTCCGAATAAAGGGTACATACTCTTTGCATGCAACACAACGCAATCACCAAATATTTCTAAAAGACTAATATGACTCAGTGTTTAGCAATCCACTAAACAAAACCAGGATGGAGAATATGCAGAATTATTTTATCATTACCTCTGACGGTCATACAGTTCATATAACTGACATAAATTTAATCTTATAGAAGTGGAAAAAATAGAAAACATGCCCACTCATGCAATACCTGGACTGGTTTCGTGGAATTCCTTATTTATATAACAAAAAGTGGAAAATACCAGTTGTACAGCACTGAGTATTATTTGGAGAAAGAACTTAGATCTAGGTGAAATACTAAACCTTGACTAGTGCAGACAAAGTTCCTTTGTATAAAGGAGACAGTAGAATGCTAGCCAAAAATTACAGACCAATACCCCTAACATCTCGCGTCATAAAAGTCTAAAGGGACACTTTATACGAAATGCAAATAGAACGACAAGAACATGTGAAGGACGTGTGGGTAACAATGTCAGCTGACCTTTCAAAGAACACAGTAAAACAAATGTCACGAATGCCAGGAAAATGATGAAGTTGATAATGAGAACTTTCAAAGCAAGGGTAGTAGTGCCAATAGTGACACTATTCAAGTAGCCTGTGCTCTATCGCTTGTTGTTCATTGTTGACGGCTCCGTTCAGGGCAGGAGAGATGACGGCACCGTTCAGGGCAGGAGAGATGACGGCACCGTTCAGGGCAGGAGAGATGACGGCACCGTTCAGGGCAGGAGAGATGACGGCACCGTTCAGGGCAGGAGAGATGATGGCACCGTTCAGGGCAGGAGAAAATGGCCCCGGGCACCGTTCAGGGCAGGAGAGATGACGGCACCGTTCAGGGCAGGAGAGATGATGGCACCGTTCAGGGCAGGAGAGATGACGGCACCGTTCAGGGCAGGAGAGATGACGGCACCGTTCAGGGCAGGAGAGATGACGGCACCGTTCAGGGCAGGAGAGATGACGGCACCGTTCAGGGCAGGAGAGATGACGGCACCGTTCAGGGCAGGAGAGATATCAGAGCTGGAACATATTCGAAGGTTATTTACTGCTTGCAATGAACCAATAAAGAACTTAAATTACTGGGAACGTTTCATAATCGTAAATGTGTACTCAGTGGAGCGGGACAGAGGGTGATATAAGATTATAACTGGAAGGCGCTTGAGGGCCTGGTCCCAAATCTCCACACTGCCATAACAACATACTGGAGTGAGAGATGTGCGAGAAAATGTATAATAAACCCAGTATCAATATCAATATCAGTATCAAACACTGTATCAACATCCGGGGTCCCAGACTATTCAACATCTTACCAGATTTTATCAGAAACACAGCTGGAACAAGTGTAGAAGCCTTCAAGAGGAAACTGGACAAGTATCTTCACCAGGTGCCAGGTCAACCAGGCTGTGATGGATATGTTGGGCAGCGGGCCTCCAGCAGCAACAGCCTGGTAGACCAGGCAAGCATCAGACGAGCCTGGCCCATGGCCGGGTTCCGAGAGTAGTGAAACTCGCGAAACTCGTCAAAGGTAAGGTATAAGCCCAGTGA
Organism: Cherax destructor; assembly: GCA_009830355.1. Taxonomy (NCBI): domain Eukaryota; kingdom Metazoa; phylum Arthropoda; class Malacostraca; order Decapoda; family Parastacidae; genus Cherax; species Cherax destructor. Next base: position 194,053 of record WNWK01000501.1, read on the forward strand.
AAAGCAGGGGCGCTCTGGGCACAATAAATGAACATTGTATTAATATCCATGCGGCCAGACTATGTAACGTCTTACCAGAAGGTATCAGAAACACTGCTGGATCAACCAGGCTGTGTAGAGCTTTTAACCAAGCCACTTCATGAGTTGGTTAAAACTGTGCACAGCGAAACGCTGTCCCAGTCACAACTTTTCTGCACCCGTGTTTTGTTGACATGTTGAACTATACACTGCTGCTCTGGTGGAGTGTATACAGGTGGGTGTGTCCTCACAACATCATCCATTATCTGTATTGACATCTACCTTCCACTTTAGCTTCTTAGTGTACTCCTGCTTGACGGCTTACTCAGTCATGGTGTTGGTGCCTCCTACATCTTACTCAGTCATGGTGTTGATGCCTCCTACATCTTACTCAGTCATGGTGTTGGTGCCTCCTACATCTTACTCAGTCATAGTGTTGGTGCCTCCTACATCTTACTCAGTCATAGTGTTGGTGCCTCCTACATCTTACTCAGTCATGGTGTTGGTGCCTCCTACATCTTACTCAGTCATGGTGTTGGTGCCTCCTGCATCTTACTCAGTCATAGTGTTGGTGCCTCCTACATCTTACTCAGTCATAGTGTTGGTGCCTCCTGCATCTTACTCAGTCATAGTGTTGGTGCCTCCTACATCTTACTTAGTCATGGTGTTGGTGCCTCCTACATCTTACTCAGTCATGGTGTTGGTGCCTCCTACATCTTACTCAGTCATGGTGTTGGTGCCTCCTACATCTTACTCAGTCATGGTGTTGGTACCTCCTGCATCTTACTCAGTCATAGTGTTGGTGCCTCCTACATCTTACTCAGTCATGGTGTTGGTGCCTCCTACATCTTACTCAGTCATGGTGTTGGTGCCTCCTGCATCTTACTCAGTCATAGTGTTGGTGCCTCCTGCATCTTACTCAGTCATAGTGTTGGTGCCTCCTACATCTTACTCAGTCATGGTGTTGGTGCCTCCTACATCTTACTCAGTCATGGTGTTGGTGCCTCCTACATCTTACTCAGTCATGGTGTTGGTGCCTCCTACATCTTACTCAGTCATGGTGTTGGTGCCTCCTACATCTTACTCAGTCATGGTGTTGGTGCCTCCTACATCTTACTCAGTCATGGTGTTGGTGCCTCCTGCATCTTACTCAGTCATGGTGTTGGTGCCTCCTACATCTTACTCAGTCATGGTGTTGGTGCCTCCTACATCTTACTCAGTCATGGTGTTGGTGCCTCCTACATCTTACTCAGTCATGGTGTTGGTGCCTCCTACATCTTACTCAGTCATGGTGTTGGTCCTCCTACATCTTACTCAGTCATGGTGTTGGTGCCTCCTACATCTTACTCAGTCATGGTGTTGGTACCTCCTACATCTTACTCAGTCATAGTGTTGGTGCCTCCTACATCTTACTCAGTCATGGTGTTGGTGCCTCCTACATCTTACTCAGTCATGGTGTTGGTGCCTCCTACATCTTACTCAGTCATGGTGTTGGTGCCTCCTACATCTTACTCAGTCATGGTGTTGGTGCCTCCTGCATCTTACTCAGTCATGGTGTTGGTGCCTCCTACATCTTACTCAGTCATGGTGTTGGTGCCTCCTACATCTTACTCAGTCATGGTGTTGGTGCCTCCTACATCTTACTCAGTCATGGTGTTGGTGCCTCCTACATCTTACTCAGTCATGGTGTTGGTGCCTCCTACATCTTACTCAGTCATGGTGTTGTGCCTCCTACATCTTACTCAGTCATGGTGTTGGTGCCTCCTGCATCTTACTCAGTCATGGTGTTGGTGCCTCCTGCATCTTACTCAGTCATGGTGTTGGTGCCTCCTGCATCTTACTCAGTCATGGTGTTGGTGCCTCCTACATCTTACTCAGTCATGGTGTTGGTGCCTCCTACATCTTACTCAGTCATGGTGTTGGTGCCTCCTGCATCTTACTCAGTCATGGTGTTGGTGCCTCCTACATCTTACTCAGTCATGGTGTTGGTGCCTCCTGCATCTTACTCAGTCATGGTGTTGGTGCCTCCTACATCTTACTCAGTCATGGTGTTGGTGCCTCCTACATCTTACTCAGTCATGGTGTTGGTGCCTCCTACATCTTACTCAGTCATGGTATTGATGCCTCTTACATCTTACTCAGTCATGGTGTTGGTGCCTCCTACATCTTACTCAGTCATGGTGTTGGTGCCTCCTACATCTTACTCAGTCATGGTGTTGATGCCTCCTACATCTTACTCAGTCATGGTGTTGATGCCTCCTACATCTTTCTCAGTCATAGTGTTGGTGCCTCCTACATCTTACTCAGTCATGGTATTGATGCCTCCTACATCTTACTCAGTCATGGTGTTGGTGCCTCCTGCATCTTACTCAGTCATGGTGTTGATGCCTCTTTCATCTTACTCAGTCATGGTGTTGGTGCCTCCTGCATCTTACTCAGTCATAGTGTTGGTGCCTCCTACATCTTACTCAGTCATGGTGTTGGTGCCTCCTACATCTTACTCAGTCATGGTGTTGATGCCTCCTACATCTTACTCAGTCATGGTGTTGATGCCTCCTACATCTTTCTCAGTCATAGTGTTGGTGCCTCCTGCATCTTACTCAGTCATAGTGTTGGTGCCTCCTACATCTTACTCAGTCATAGTGTTGGTGCCTCCTACATCTTACTCAGTCATGGTGTTGGTGCCTCCTACATCTTACTCAGTCATGGTGTTGGTGCCTCCTACATCTTACTCAGTCATAGTGTTGGTGCCTCCTGCAGGCAACCTTACCACCACACCCTCCTTCATCACTCATTCTGACAATATCAGATTTTGCTCTTGAAGACAACACTTTGAAGACAGGGGTCTTGAAGACAACGCTTTGAAGACAGGGGTCTTGAAGACAACACTTTGAAGACAGGGGTCTTGAAGACAACACTTTGAAGACAGGGGTCTTGAAGACAACACTTTGAAGACAGGGGTCTTGAAGACAACGCTTTGAAGACAGGGGTCTTGAAGACAACACTTTGAAGACAGGGGTCTTGAAGACAACACTGAAGACAGGGGTGTAAATGAATGGTTCAGAGAACCGACGAGTTGGCAAATTAGACACATATGCAATAAAGATACCCAATTGTTGCATATGTGTCTAATTTACCGAAGACAGGGGTCTTGAAGACAACACTTTGAAGACAGGGGTCTTGAAGACAACACTTTGAAGACAGGGGTCTTGAAGACAACACTTTGAAGACATGAGTCGTGAAGACAACACTTTGAAGACAGGGGTCTTGAAGACAACGCTTTGAAGACAGGGGTCTTTAAGACAACACTTTGAAGACAGGGGTCTTGAAGACAACACTTTGAAGACAGGGGTCTTGAAGACAACACTTTGAAGACAGGGGTCTTGAAGACAACACTTTGAAGACAGGGGTCTTGAAGACAACACTTTGAAGACATGAGTCGTGAAGACAACACTTTGAAGACAGGGGTCTTGAAGACAACACTTTGAAGACATGAGTCGTGAAGACAACACTTTGAAGACAGGGGTCTTGAAGACAACACTTTGAAGACAGGGGTCTTGAAGACAACACTTTGAAGACAGGGGTCTTGAAGACAACGTTTTGAAGACAGGGGTCTTGAAGACAACGTTTTGAAGACAGGGGTCTTGAAGACAACACTTTGAAGACATGAGTCGTGAAGACAACACTTTGAAGACAGGCGTCTTGAAGACAACACTTTGAAGACAGGGGTCTTGAAGACAAAACTTTGAAGACAGGGGTCTTGAAGACAACACTTTGAAGACAGGGGTCTTGAAGACAACGTTTTGAAGACAGTGGTCTTGAAGACAACACTTTGAAGACATGAGTCGTGAAGGCAGGAGTCTATTGGTTAATTTGTTATGTAGGATAGGGGATCTTGAAGATAGGGGTCTTGAACACCCATTGTTGCTACCAGGTACATATTGTTGCAACCACGTACATATTGTTGCAACCATGTACACATTGTTGCAGTCATGTACACATTGTTGCAGCCATGTACACATTGTTGCAACCATTCTTTTCTAAGCGGATGTTGTGACGGGTCTCCATACCTTCCTTGAGGACTTTAGAATTTTGAGGAAGGGAAGTGTAGAGGGGAGAGCACTCTAGAAGACGGTTGAGGGGAGGGGATTGGAGAGGGGGGGGAGGAGTGGGGGGCACAAGACTTTGGATCGATGCTCCCTCATACAACTTCCTGGGTTAGAGAAGTCGTGGGTTCATCTGAGCTCTGTGAGCGTGTGTGTGTGTGTGTGTGAGCATGTGTTTGTGTGAGCTTGTGTGTGTGTGTGTGTACTCACCTAGTTGTGGTTGCAGGGGTCGAGACATAGCTCCTGGCCCCCCCCTCTTCACTGGCCGCTATTGGGTCACTCTCCCTGCGCCATGAGCTTTATCATACCTCTTCTTAAAGGTGTGTATGGAACCTGCCTCCACTACATCGCTTCCCAAGCTATTCCACTTCCTGACCACTCTGTGACTGAAGAAATACTTCCTAACATCCCTGTGATTCATCTGAGTCTTCAACTTCCAACTGTGTCCCCTTGTTGCTGTGTCCCATCTCTGGAACATTCTGTCTCTGTCAACCTTGACAGTGTGTGTGTGTGAGCGTGTGTGTGTGTGTGTGTGTGTGTGTGTGTGTGTGTGTGTGTGAGCGTGTGTGAATCTCAACAAGATTTCACAAAAGGGTGTTCCTGCCTTACGAATTTACTAAATTTTTCACTAAGGTATTTGAGGAGGTAGATCATGGTAATGTATATGATAGTGTATATGGACTTCAGTAAGGCTTTTGATAAAGTTCCACATCAGAGGCTATTGAGGGAAATTAAGGCACAAGGAATAGTAGAATTTTTTTCCTGGATAGAGGCATGGTTGACAGAGAGGCAGCAAAGTTTGCATCAATGGAGAGAAATCAGAGTGGGGGCACGTCACAAGCGGTGTTCCACAGGGGTCAGTGTTGGGCCCTTTGTTGTTCACAATTTATATAAACGACATAAGCAAGTTTGCTGATGACACCAAAATAGGTCGCCTAATTCATTCTAATGAGGACATTAGATCACTCCAAGATTTGAATAGACTGATGCAGTGGTCGGAGAAGTGGCAGATGCAGTTTAATATAAACAAATGCAAAGTTCTAAACATTGGACAGGAAAATAACCATGCCACATATAAACTAAATAATGTAGATCTTAATATTACTGATTGCGAAAAAGGATTTGAGAGTTCTGGTTAGCAGTAATCTAAAACCAAGACAACAGTGCATAAGTGTTCGCAATAAAGCTAACAGAATCCTTGGCTTCATATCAAGAAGCATAAATAATAGGAGTCCTCAGGTTGTTCTTCAACTCTATATATCCTTGGTTAGGCCTCATCTAGATTATAAGAACATAAGAACATAAGAAAGGAGGAACACTGCAGCAGGCCTGTTGGCCCATACTAGGCAGGTCCTTCACAATCCGTCCCACTAACAGAATATTTGCTCAACCCAATTTTCAATGCTACCCAAGAAATAAGCTTTGACAATTCTACCCACTCATGCGCGAGTCCCACTCAAATCCAACCCCTCTCACTCATGAATTTATCCAACCTAAATTTGAAACTACCCAAGGTCCTAGCTTCAATAACCCTACTAGGCAGACTGTTCCACTCATAAGAACATAAGAACATAAGAAAGGAGGAACACTGCAGCAGGCCTGTTGGCCCATACTAGGCAAGTCCTTCACAATCCGTCCCACTAACAGAATATTTGCTCAACCCAATTTTCAATGCTACCCAAGAAATAAGCTTTGACAATTCTACCCACTCATGCGCGAATCCCACTCAAATCCAACCCCTCTCACTCATGAATTTATCCAACCTAAATTTATTTTGCTTCAAACGGTCTATCTGTTTGATAACTATTTCGCTAGTGACTGTGATACTACATAATTTATCTTCTTCAGGCCTACTAAAATACCTAATTCTTGGGATATTATTAGTGTCTTCCTGAGTGAAAACCGAGAGAAAATAATTATTAAAAATAGAGCACATTTCATTATCTTTGTCATGTAGATAAATGCAAGGTTCTGAAGCTCGGGAGTGTCCATAACCCAAGCACTTATAAGTTAAATAACGTAGAACTTAGCCATACAGATTGCGAGAAGGACTTGGGGGTGATGGTAAGCAGCAACCTTAAACCAAGACAGCAATGCCTAAGCGTACGTAATAAGGCAAATAGATTACTGGGATTTATATCAAGAAGTGTTAGCAACAGAAGTCCAGAGGTTATATTACAGCTTTATACATCATTAGTAAGGCCTCACCTAGATTACGCAGCTCAGTTCTGGTCTCCATATTACAGAATGGACATAAATTCGTTAGAAAACATTCAGCGTAGAATGACTAAATTAATACATAGCATTAGAAATCTTCCTTACGAAGAAAGATTGAAGACCCTAAAATTACATTCACTTGTAAGACGTAGAATGAGGGGAGACATGATCGAGGTATACAAGTGGAAAATGGGTATTAACAAAGGGGATATAAATAAGGTCTTGAGGATATCTCTCCAAGAGAGAACCCGCAATAATGGATTCAAGTTAGATAAGTTTAGATTTAGAAAGGATATAGGAAAGTATTGGTTTGGAAATAGGGTAGTTGATGAGTGGAACAGTCTGCCTAGTAGGGTTATTGAAGCTAGGACCTTGGGTAGTTTCAAATTTAGGTTGGATAAATTCATGAGTGAGAGGGGTTGGATTTGAGTGGGACTCGCACATGAGTGGGTAGAATTGTCAAAGCTTATTTCTTGGGTAGCATTGAAAATTGGGTTGAGCAAATATTCTGTTAGTGGGACGGATTGTGAAGGACCTGCCTAGTATAGGCCAACAGGCCTGCTGCAGTGTTCCTCCTTTCTTATGTTCTTATGTTCTTATGTTCTTAAGGAACTCACTGCACTCAGAATCTGCAGCAGTGAGTTCCTTGAAGAAGAATGCTCCCTCATTGAACAAGTTTTTTCCAAACTTCACTATCCTCGTCACTTCATTAGAGACTGCAGACGACGGGCATTAAACATCTTCAACACACCCAGAGAAGACACTGCTGAGAAGAGATACATAGTCCTTCCCACCAACTCCATTTCCAAACAAGTTTCCAACATTTTTTCTAAGACCTCATTCCGAGTATCCACCTCCACATCCACCACCATTAAGGACATTACCAGTAACAGACAGGAAAAGCTTCAATCCACGGCAGGGGTATACACAATCCCTTGTAATGGCTGCAGCAAATTATACGTTGGCGAAACATCCAGAGACCTACAAACACGCATTTCAGAACACCAGTACGCAGGCAGATCTGACGACTCAAGAAATGCCTGTGTTCAACACCGAAATTTACACAACCATTTAATCAACTACAGAAACGCAAGACTCATCGCCAGAGAAGACAACACGCAATACCGAAGAATCCTAGAATCATCACTCATCTGTATGTCCAACAACTTTAACCAGAACAACGGCTTCTACAACATAGCTGAACCTATTGCCAAGAAACTTCTTCAACGCTATCCCACCTAGAACTCAAGAATGGTACACTGCAGGTCCTTTAAGTCACACTATGTTTTCACACTACTTTTAAGACTCACATGCAGCTTTCTCCATCTGACCCAGCATTCTCCACCTGACTGTACCCTATATATATCTCTATGTTGCTCATTTTCCAGGTAGATCTGTCTGTGACTCGATAAAGCCCACTGCGTGGGCGAAACGTTGTCAATAAAGGATCACATTATACTGCTTATGTGTTTATTTTTCCAGATGTTATTCAGTTGATGTGAGCCTCTGGCGATATGCCAGTCGCTGTGCTCACCCCTAGGTCTTTCTCTTTGAGTGAGGTCTGCAGTCTGTACCCCGAGTGTATATTCATTTTACGGTCTTGTGGTTCCTAACCCAGTGTTCATAATCTTGCATTTACTGTGGTTGAATTCCATTAGCTACTTGTCTGACTAATGCTGTAGTTTGTTCAGGTCCATTTCTAGACCGCCCTTCTCCTCATTGGTTTGGATTCGCCTCATTAATTTTTATCTACAAACAGGAATATTCTGACTCCATCTCATGTGTCATGTCATTCACATATACAGTGGTGCCTCGGTATACGACCTTAATTCCAGAAGGCTGTTCAAGTACCGATCTCTTCGAGTACTGAACGAATTTGTTCCCATAGGGACTAATGTGAAGTAGATTAATCCGTTTCAGACCCCCACAATTGCAACTAATGTGACATTTTATTGTGGCAACGTTTCGCTCTCCAGGAGCTTTCTCAAGCCGTTACAAGCGATATATGAACACAGTTGGTATATATATACTGTCAAGGTGAGGTGAAAAAAAACTAGTGGTGTTAGAAGTAGTAGTGATATAAGTAGTATTAGTAGTAGTAGTAGTAGTAGAAGTAATACAATAAGGTAGAACAATCAATATGCACATGAGTAAAAGGTGATAAAACAAATACTTGGGTAGTATAACAATAGGTTAGACAAATATTTCTGCTGGAGGTTGAAATATAGAAGGCCAGTAGGAGTGTTCCACATCTACGATGTGCTAAATTACAGGAGAGACTATGTGATGGTAGGGTTTACTGTTTTCAGGAGGATTCTTGCTAAGACTTCAGAGATGGTGAAGCTGCCTTTGTTTTGTTTAATTGTGTTAGAAACAGAGATAAGTGCTGATTCAAGGCATTTTCGTCTACGGAGATTGTTTCTTTGATTACTAGTCGGCGTCTTTGAATTTCATGAGATGATTGTTGGAATTTCGGTGTTGTAGCAGGCGTTGTTCAGGTTATCGTTTCTGCATGCATTCATGTGTTCATGATGGTGTCTCGAGGTTCTTGCTGTTTCTCCTACATAGAATTCTGTCGCAGCCTCCACAGGGTATAGTGTAGCCCCTGCGATGACTGGTTCATGGTGCTTGTTTAGAACCAGTCAACGCGGATCACCTACCTGGAGCTCGACGCTATGAGGGCAGAAGACCTGAGAGCATCATGAACACATGATACGCACCTGAACAACGCCTGCGTACAACACCGAAATTCCAACATCATCTCATGAAATTCAAAGACGCCCGACTAGTAATCAAAGAAACTAATTTCCGTAGACGAAAATGCCTTGAATCAGCACTTATCTCTGTTTCTAACACAATTAAACAACAAAGGCAGCTTCACCATCTCTGAAGTCTTAGCAGAATCCTCCTGAAAACAGTAAACCCTACCATCACATAGTCTCTCCTGCTAATTTAGCACATCGTAGATGTGGAACACTCCTACTGGCCTTCTATATTTCAACCTCCAGCAGAAATATTTGTCTAACCTTGTTATACTACCCAAGTATTTGTTTTATCACCTTACTCATGTGCATATTGATTGTTCTACCTATGTATTACTTACTACTACTACTACTACTATACTACTTATATCACTACTACTCTAACACCACTAGTTTTCACCTCACCTTGACAGTATATATATACCAACTGTGTTCATATATCGCTTGTAACGGCTTGAGAAAGCTCCTGGAGAGCGAAACGTTGCCACAATAAAGTTGCAATTAGTTGCAATTGTGTCCTTTTACTTAACATATTGTCGGTTATTCTACCAATATTATTACAAATATCAGAGTAAAGAGGACCTGGGGCTCCAGAAGCTGCAAATATCAGAGTAAAGAGGATCTGGGGCTCCAGAAGCTGCAAATATCAGAGTAAAGAGGACCTGGGGCTCCAGAAGCTGCAAATATCATAGTAAAGAGGACCTGGGGGTCCAGAAGCTGCAAATATCAGAGTAAAGAGGACCTGGGGCTCCAGAAGCTGCAAATATCATAGTAAAGAGGACCTGGGGGTCCAGAAGCTGCAAATATCATAGTAAAGAGGACCTGGGGGTCCAGAAGCTGCAAATATCATAGTAAAGAGGACCTGGGGCTCCAGAAGCTGCAAATATCATAGTAAAGAGGACCTGGGGCTCCAGAAATACACACAAACTGCATAACGTCAGTGGTATATGCAGGATTAATGAACCTTAAAATATATTTCAGTAATTTGAATAAAGAATTGTTCAGAACATTGTATGTGGAATATGTTAGGTCAGTCACTGAGTGCGGAGCCCCAGCATGGAGCCCACACCTGAGCAAGCATGTAAAAAATTGGAAAAGGTTCTAAGGATTGCTTTATAAAGCCCAGCTTGAGCGAAACATTGTATTGAAAGAATTCTCTGCTGCCACTGTCTGCATTTACCTTTGCTATAACTTTCAAGGACTTGTAAGTCCCTTGTCAACCAGGCTCTTGCTGCTGGCGACCCACTGGCCCAGATACCCGTGTTAACTTGGTTGATCTGGCACTTGGTGGAAGGATTTATCAAGTTTCTTCTTGGCATTGTTCCTCTTGTCCTGAAAGTTCTCGTTATCCACCCCGTCCTTTTCCCGGTCGTCTTGACATTCACGTTATTGAAAGAAAGTCACCTGACACCCACATCTTTCACGTGTTCCTTTTGTTCTATTTGGTGATCCTGTGTTTGCATACAGTCTGTCTGTCTGCTCCTCTCTCTCTCTCTCTCTCTCTCTCTCTCTCTCTCTCTCTCTCTCTCTCTCTCTCTCTCTCTCTCTCTCTCTCTCCTCAGTTCTTGATTCTTTCCATATCTGAACAATTGGAACTTGTCATCCTTGAACATCATGTTATTCTCCACTGTTCAGTGGAAGACTGTGCTCCTGGCTACAGACACTGAGTTATAAGCACCAGGATCACGGGAACACTGAGTTATAAGCACCAGGATCACGGGAACACTGAGTTATAAGCACCAGGATCACGTGAACACTGGGTTATAAGCACCAGGATCACGGGAACACTGGGTTATAAGCTCCAGGATCACGTGAACACTGGGTTATAAGCACCAGGATCACGTGAACACTGAGTTATAAGCACCAGGATCACGTGAACACTGGGTTATAAGCACCAGGATCACGGGAACACTGAGTTATAAGCTCCAGGATCACGGGAACACTGAGTTATAAGCACCAGGATCACGTGAACACTGAGTTATAAGCACCAGGATCACGTGAACACTGAGTTATAAGCATCAGGATCACGTGAACACTGAGTTATAAGCACCAGGATCACGTGAACACTGAGTTATAAGCACCAGGATCACGGGAACACTGGGTTATAAGCACCAGGATCACGTGAACACTGAGTTATAAGCTCCAGGATCACGTGAACCTGGGTTATAAGCTCCAGGATCACGTGGAACACCTGAGTTATAAGCTCCAGGATCACGGGAACCCTGGGTTATAAGCACCAGGATCACGTGAACACTGAGTTATAAGCCCAGGATCACGGGAACCCTGGGTTATAAGCCCAGGATCACGTGAACACTGGAGTTATAAGCCCAGGATCACGTGAACACTGGGTTATAAGCACCAGGATCACGTGAACACTGAGTTATAAGCACCAGGATCACGGAACACTGGGTTATAAGCTCCAGGATCACGGAACACTGGGTTATAAGCCCAGGATCACGGAACACTGGGTTATAAGCTCCAGGATCACGGGAACACGGGTTATAAGCACCAGGATCACGGGAACACTGGCTATAAGCACAGGATCACGTGAACACTGGTATAAGCTCCAGGATCACGGGAACACTGGGTTATAAGCACCAGGATCACGTGAACACTGGTTATAAGCTCCAGGATCACGGGAACCACTGGGTTATAAGCCCAGGATCACGGGAACCTGGGTTATAAGCTCCAGGATCACGGAACCACTGGTTTAAGCCCAGGATCACGGAACCCTGGGTTATAAGCTCCAGGATCACGGGAACCCTGGGTTATAAGCACCAGGATCACGGGAACACTGGGTTATAAGCACCAGGATCACGGGAACACTGGGTTATAAGCACCAGGATCACGGGAACACTGGGTTATAAGCACCAGGATCACGGGAACACTGGGTTATAAGCACCAGGATCACGGGAACACTGGTTATAAGCACCAGGATCACGGGAACACTGGGTTATAAGCACCAGGATCACGGGAACACTGAGTTATAAGCACCAGGATCACGGGAACACTGGGTTATAAGCACCAGGATCACGTTAACACTGAGTTATAAGCACCAGGATCACGTGAACACTGAGTTATAAGCACCAGGATCACGTGAACACTGAGGTATAAGCACCAGGATCACGTGAAAACTGGGTTATAAGCACCAGGATCACGTGAACACTGAGTTATAAGCTCCAGGATCACGGGAACACTGGGTTATAAGCACCAGGATCACGTGAACACTGAGTTATAAGCACCAGGATCACGTGAACACTGAGTTATAAGCACCAGGATCACGGGAACACTGAGTTATAAGCACCAGGATCACGTGAACACTGAGTTATAAGCACCAGGATCACGTGAACACTGAGTTATAAGCACCAGGATCACGGGAACACTGGGTTATAAGCACCAGGATCACGGGAACACTGGGTTATAAGCACCAGGATCACGGGAACACTGGGTTATAAGCACCAGGATCACGGGAACACTGGGTTATAAGCACCAGGATCACGGGAACACTGGGTTATAAGCTCCAGGATCACGGGAACACTGGGTTATAAGCACCAGGATCACGGGAACACTGAGTTATAAGCACCAGGATCACGGGAACACTGGGTTATAAGCTCCAGGATCACGGGAACACTGGGTTATAAGCTCCAGGATCACGGGAACACTGGGTTATAAGCTCCAGGATCACGGGAACACTGGGTTATAAGCTCCAGGATCACTGGAACACTGGGTTATAAGCACCAGGATCACAAGAACACTGGGTTATAAGCTCCAGGATCACAAGAACACTGGGTTATAAGCACCAAGATCACGGGAACACAGGTGGAAGCTGATGACACAGATGAACCACACAGATGTTTGCAAGTGTTTCTTTAGTCTTAGTCTTGTTGAAGAGTGCAATGACTTGGATGAGGCAGTGGGGGAGGCATGCTCAATACGCAGCTTCAAGAATACATATAATAATGCCCATGGTGGTGGTCGTCGTCGGGGGAGGGAGAGAGGGGGTAATGGTGGTGGTTGGGGTGGTGGTAGTAGTGGTGGGGGTAATAGTGGTGGGGGTAGTAGTGGTGGTGGTGGTAGTAGTGGTGGTTGGTTGTGATGGTGATGGTAGTCGGGGTGGTGGTGGTAGTGATGGTGGTAGTCGGGGTGGTGGTGGTCGTCGTCGGGGAGGGAGGGAGGGGTAATGGTGGTGGTTGGGGTGGTGGTTGTAGTGGGGTGGTGGTAGTAGTGGTGGTGGGGGTAGTAGTGGTGGTGGTGGTAGTAGTGGTGGTGGTAGTAGTGGTGGTTGGTTGTGATGGTGATGGTAGTCGGGGTGGTGGTGGTAGTGATGGTGGTAGTCGGGGTGGTGGTGGTCGGGGTGGTGGAGAGCAAACTGCGTGGTAGTAGTCACTGAGGTGGCGGGTGTGGTGGAGAGAGGAGGTGGCACTGGTCTGGCAGTAGTGCCACATCAACAGCACCAGCAGTAGGGTGTCAGAGGAGGTGCAGCAAGCCACACAACACTGCCTGCCCTGGGCACCACCACCTGCCCTGGGCACCACCACCTGCCCTGGGCACCACAACATTCAGCCTACCATCACTCAGGACCTTCTCTTGCCTTTAACTCCTGCAAGAAACACATCAACGTACTGAATGTGCCTCAGGTTATTTTCCCCGGCTGTGTACGGCGTGTGGAGGCTACTGTTGTGTGGGCGGTGGGTGGCGTGTGTGGGATATTAGTGTTGGGGAGAGTGCAGTGTGGGGAGGGAGGGACTAGCTTACAGTGTCTTACGTTCATCACACCACCGTCAGGGCCTCCTACCATAGAAACCAACACCTGCACTACCACGTGAGTATTAATGCATCATTCACTATCCACTACAATTACTTGTGGTGTCAAGGAGCACTTTAAATGCTACGTAAGTAATACCAAGACTGTAGTCCTAGACACTGTGACTTGAAGCAGTGTTGAGCAATATACCAAGACTGTAGTCCTAGACACAGTGACTTGAAGCAGTATTGAGCAGTAGACACAGTGTCTTGAAGCAGTGTTGAGCAATATATTAAGACCATTGTTGAGCAGTAGACACACTGTCTTGAAGCAGTGTTGAGCAGTAGACACACTGTCTTGAAGCAGTGGTCACCAATATGTGGCGAGGACTTAATTTCACTCGTAATTTATAACGGGAAAACTCGAGTCTCTACAAATACTAATGTGGTCGGGGAGGAATTTGGAATAAGCGATCACCAATGATGACCATAGCAGTTAAGGTTGGTGCTGATCTTCTCTTAGCAGACTGTACGGTAGATTAAGTGATAACCTGGCTAGTGTTGACTGGGGTACGTGTGTAGGAAGGCTGTGAGGGCGTACCAGATACACAAGTTAATAATGAATATTGCATTTTCCAAGGCGATAGTGTGTGTGTGTTTATATTCCTCACAGGAATGCAACAAAAAATATCCAAGATGGATTAAAAACAGGTGTTTACACAGGTTATAAGAACCAACGTGTCCAAATCAACAGAAATACGGGGTGTTTCAAAGAGATGGACCCAGCCGGTGTGGCCTCATGATTAAACGTCTAGTCATGAGCCGTACCGGCTGGGTCCATCTTTTAGAAACATTTATAAAAAGAACAAGAAAGATCAAATAAGAATGGGAAAATTGCAAAAGGAATCTGAAATCCAACCTGAAAGATTTCTTACTGTTGTTTTGCAGTAAGAGTAGTGAAGAGGCTCCTTACATAAGATCTAAGTCACGACACTGACTGATAGTCACCAACAAATATGTGTCACTCTAAATAATAGCTCTCCGTTTTCAGACAGGAATGTATAAATACAACACGGGAAAATAGCATTTATAGTCAGTGTGACTTTGTAAATGGTCCAAGTCTGAGCGAAACGTCGTGGTGAGATCCTCTCTCTCCTGTGTGCGAGTTATTTGTGTATTGTTGCAGTCACGGTATTGTGACAGATGACACTCAACACAAACACACGCAACTCACTCAACACAAACACACGCAACTCACTCAACACAAACACACGCAACTCACTCAACACAGTCATGTCCTCCTACTCTTGACTTCTTAAAAAAAATACAAAGGAATTTAGTAACTGCTGTAAAACTGGTGACTTTAGTAATTCTTTATAAAATTGTTATGGTGGCAGAGTTAGTGAAGGTAGTTAACGTGATTACCAGTCACGAAGCTATAAATAAGCTAACAATTCCCAGCTAAGACCCTAATGCCAGATGCACTTTCAAGTCAGGTTAATGAAATAATTTGATTGATGTGTTTCATCACATTTTTCAAAGAATATTTTGTGGCCTAACAACTTTACTGACCTTTTTTATCATTGTAATTGGAATGGACATCAATAAAGAGTACGACATTGTTTACGTGGGTCATAAGAGTGTCTCGTGCTGAATGCCAACAGATGGCATAGGAGGCAGTGCCTGATAGTGGAGACATGACTGACTGTGGGATATTACAGTGTGTGTGTGTGTGTGTGTGTGTGTGTGTTTCGGCCCCTGCTCCATGAGCTTTATCATACCTCGTCTTAAAGCTATGTATGGTTCCTGCCTTCACTTGCTAGACTATTCCACTTCCTGACTACTCTATGGCTGAAGAAATACTTCCTAACATCCCTTTGACTCATCTGAGTCTTCAGCTTCCAATTAGGACCCCATGATTCTGTGTCCCCTCTCTGGAACATCCTGTCTCTATCCACCTTGTCTATTCCACGCAGTATTTTGTATGTCGTTATCATGTCTCCCCTAACCCTCCTGTCTTCCAGTGTTGTCAGGCCGATTTCCCTTAACCTTGTCGCAAACCTTTGCACTTTCTCTAATTTCTTGACGTGCTTGACCAGGTGTGGGTTCCAAACTGGTGCTGCATACTCCAATATGGGCCTGACGTACACGGTGTACAGTGTCTTGAACGATTCCTTACTAAGGTATCGGAACACTATTCTCAGGTTTGCCAGTCGCCCATATGCTGCAGCAGTTATCTGGTTGATGTGTGCTTCCGGAGACGTGCTTGGTGTTATACTCACCCCAGGATCTTTCTCCTTGAGCGAGGTTTGCAGTCTTTGGCCACCTAGCCTATACTCTTTGCCCTTCCCCGATCTTCATGATTGCATTTGGCGGGGTTAAATTTGAGAAGCCAGTTGCTGGACCAGGTGTCCAGCCTGTCTAGGTCTCTTTGAAGTCCTGCCTGATCCTCATCTGATTTAATTCTCCTCATTAACTTCACATCATCTGCGAACAGGGACACTTCTGAGTCTATCCCTTCCGTCATGTCATTCACATGTCCCACATGACCCCTGTGGGTCCCCGCTCGTCACAGGCGCCCACTGTGATACCTCATCACGTACCATGACCCGTTGTTGCCTCCCTGTCAGATATTCTCTGATCCATTGCAGTGCCCTTCCTATTATACACGCCTGATCCTCTAACTTCTGCACTAATCTCTTGTGAGGAACTGTGTCGAAGGCCTTCTTGCAGTCCAAGAAAATACAATCAACCCACCCCTCCCTCTCGTGTCTTACTTCTGTTACTTTGTCATAGAACTCCAGAAGGATTGTGACGCAGGATTTGCCTTCCATGAATCCGTGCTGTTTATCGTTTATAATCTTGTTCCGTTCCAGGTGTTCCACCATTCTCCTCCTGATAATCTTCTCCATGACTTTGCACACTATACACGTTAGTGACACTGGTCTATAGTTTAGTGCCTCGTTTCTGTCTCCTTTCTTAAAAATGGGAACTACATGTGTGTGTATGTGTGTTAGTTACCATTTTGTCCTAGGCACATGTCAATTAGACACTAGGCCTGTTGTATATATGTGTGTGTGTATGTGTATGTAAGGAAACACTTCGAAATGTTTCTGCCCCACCGGGAATTGAACCCGGCCCCTCCGTGCGTCAAGCAAGAGCTTTACCCACTAGGTGTGTATGTGTGTGTGTGTGTGTGTGTAGTGTAAGACACTTTGACACCATGGCAGGTATTGTGTAAGTTGTAACAGGTTGTACTAGCGAGAACACACATCAGAGCACATGTCACCAGTGTCTTTCTGTTTCACACTGTACCAAACACCTGGTGAGGCACTGTATACTATAGTGTGAACACCAGGTGATGTTGAGATTTAAACACCAGGTGATGTTGAGATTTGAACACCAGGCGATGTTGAGATTTGTACACCAGGTGATGTTGAGATTTGAACACCAGGTGATGTTGAGATTTGAACACCAGGTGATGTAGACGTTTGAACACCAGGTGATGTTGAGATTTAAACACCAGGTGATGTTGAGATTTGAACACCAGGCGATGTTGAGATTTGTACACCAGGTGATGTTGAGATTTGTACACCAGGTGATGTTGAGATTTGAACACCAGGTGATGTAGAGATTTGAACACCAGGTGATGTAGACGTTTGAACACCAGGTGATGTAGAGGTTTGAACACCAGGTGATGTAGAGGTTTGAACACCAGGTGATGTAGACGTTTGAACACCAGGTGATGTTGAGCTTTGAACACCAGGTGATGTAGAGATTTGAACACCAGGTGATGTAGAGATTTGAACACCAGGGGATGTAGAGATTTGGACACCAGGTGATGTTGAGATTTGAACACCAGGTGATGTTGAGATTTGTACACCAGGTGATGTAGAGATTTGAACACCAGGTGATGTAGAGATTTGAACACCAGGTGATGTTGAGATTTGTACACCAGATGATGTAGAGATTTGTACACCAGGTGATGTTGAGATTTGAACACCAGGTGATGTTGAGATTTGAACACCAGGTGATGTTGAGATTTGAACACCAGGTGATGTTGAGATTTGAACACCAGGTGATGTTGAGATTTGTACACCAGGTGATGTTGAGATTTGTACACCAGGTGATGTTGAGATTTGAACACCAGGTGATGTTGAGATTTGAACACCAGGTGATATTGAGATTTGAACACCAGGTGATGTTGAGATTTGAACACCAGGTGATGTAGACGTTTGAACACCAGGTGATGTAGAGATTTGAACACCAGGTGATGTAGAGATTTGAACACCAGGTGATGTTGAGATTTGTACACCAGGTGATGTTGAGATTTGTACACCAGGTGATGTTGAGATTTGAACACCAGGTGATGTTGAGATTTGAACACCAGGTGATGTAGACGTTTGAACACCAGGTGATGTAGAGATTTGAACACCAGGTGATGTAGAGGTTTGAACACCAGGTGATGTAGAGATTTGAACACCAGGTGATGTTGAGATTTGAACACCAGGTGATGTAGAGATTTGAACACCAGGTGATGTAGACGTTTGAACACCAGGTGATGTAGAGATTTGAACACCAGGTGATGTAGAGGTTTGAACACCAGGTGATGTAGAGATTATAACAACAGGTGATGTTGAGATTTGAACACCAGGTTATGTTGAGATTTGAACACCAGGTGATGTAGAGATTTGAACACCAGGTGATGTAGACGTTTGAACACCAGGTGATGTAGAGGTTTGAACACCAGGTGATGTAGAGGTTTGAACACCAGGTGATGTAGACGTTTGAACACCAGGTGATGTTGAGCTTTGAACACCAGGTGATGTAGAGATTTGAACACCATGTGATGTAGAGATTTGAACACCAGGTGATGTAGAGATTTGGACACCAGGTGATGTAGACGTTTGAACACCAGGTGATGTAGACGTTTGAACACCAGGTGATGTTGAGCTTTGAACACCAGGTGACGTAGAGCTTGAACATTGAGAACGGGGAAAGAGCTTGGGAGTGATGGTAAGCAGTAATGTGAAGCCAGAACAACGGTGTTCAAGTCTGAAGAATAAGGCAAATGTCTCGAATTTGTATCAAGAAGTGTCGGTAACAAGAGTCCCGCTGTTACAGCACAGCTGTGTCACTAGTAACACCGCTATTATAGCACAGCTGTGTCACTAGTAACGCCGCTGTTACAGCACAGTTGTGTCACTAGTAACGCCGCTATTATAGCACAGCTGTGTCACTAGTAACGCCGCTGTTATATCACAGTTGTGTCACTAGTAACGCCAGGTTATAGCACAGTTGTTCACTAGTAACGCCGAGGTTATAGCACAGCTGTGTCACTAGTAACGCCGAGGTTATAGCACAGTTGTGTCACTAGTAACGACGCTGTTATAGCACAGCTGTGTCACTAGTAACGCCGCTGTTATAGCACAGCTGTGTCACTAGTAACGCCGCTGTTATATCACAGTTGTGTCACTAGTAACGCCGAGGTTATAGCACAGTTGTGTCACTAGTAACGCCGAGGTTATAGCACAGCTGTGTCACTAGTAACGCCGAGGTTATAGCACAGTTGTGTCACTAGTAACGACGCTGTTATAGCACAGCTGTGTCACTAGTAACGCCGCTGTTATAGCACAGCTGTGTCACTAGTAACGCCGCTTGTTATAGCACAGCTGTGTCACTAGTAACGACGCTGTTATAGCAAGTTGTGTCACTAGTAACGACGCTGTTATAGCACAGCTGTGTTACTAGTAACGCCGAGGTTATAGCACAGCTGTGTCACTAGTAACGCCGCTGTTATAGCACAGCTGTGTCACTAGTAACGCCGCTGTTATAGCACAGCTGTGTCACTAGTAACGACGCTGTTATAGCACAGTTGTGTCACTAGTAACGCCGCTGTTATAGCACAGCTGTGTCACTAGTAACGCCGCTGTTATAGCACAGTTGTGTCACTAGTAACGCCGAGGTTATAGCACAGTGTGTCACTAGTAACGACGCTGTTATAGCACAGCTGTGTCACTAGTAACGCCGCTGTTATAGCACAGTTGTGTCACTAGTAACGACGCTGTTATAGCACAGTTGTGTCACTAGTAACGCCGCTGTTGTAGCACAGCTGTGTCACTAGTAACGCCGCTGTTATAGCACAGCTGTGTCACTAGTAACGCCCCGATTATAGCACAGCTGTGTCACTAGTAACGCCGCTATTATAGCACAGCTGTGTCACTAGTAACGCCGCTATTATAGCACAGCTGTGTCACTAGTAACGCCCCGGTTATAGCACAGCTGTGTCACTAGTAACGCCGCTGTTATAGCACAGCTGTGTCACTAGTAACGCCGCTGTTATAGCACAGCTGTGTCACTAGTAACGCCGCTGTTATAGCACAGCTGTGTCACTAGTAACGCCGCTGTTATAGCACAGCTGTGTCACTAGTAACGCCCCGGTTATAGCACAGCTGTGTCACTAGTAACGCCGCTATTATAGCACAGCTGTGTCACTAGTAACGACGCTGTTATAGCACAGTTGTGTCACTAGTAACGCCGCTGTTATAGCACAGTTGTGTCACTAGTAACGCCGCTGTTATAGCACAGCTGTGTCACTAGTAACGCCGCTGTTATAGCACAGTTGTGTCACTAGTAACGCCTGTTATAGCACAGCGTGTCACAAGTAACGCTGCTGTTATAGCACAGCTGTGTCACTAGTAACGACGCTGTTATAGCACAGTTGTGTCACTAGTAACGACGCTGTTATAGCACAGTTGTGTCACTAGTAACGCCGCTGTTATAGCACAGTTGTGTCACTAGTAACGCCGCTGTTATAGCACAGCTGTGTCACTAGTAACGACGCTGTTATAGCACAGCTGTGTCACTAGTAACGCCGCTGTTATAGCACAGTTGTGTCACTAGTAACGCCGCTGTTATATCACAGCTGTGTCACTAGTAACGACGCTGTTATAGCACAGCTGTGTCACTAGTAACGCCGCTGTTATGACACAGCTGTGTCACTAGTAACGACGCTGTTATAGCACAGTTGTGTCACTAGTAACGCCGCTGTTATAGCACAGTTGTGTCACTAGTAACGCCGCTGTTATAGCACAGTTGTGTCACTAGTAACGCCGCTGTTATAGCACAGTTGTGTCACTAGTAACGCTGCTGTTATAGCACAGTTGTGTCACTAGTAACGCCGCTGTTATGACACAGCTGTGTCACTAGTAACGCCGCTGTTATGACACAGCTGTGTCACTAGTAACGACGCTGTTATAGCACAGTTGTGTCACTAGTAACGACGCTGTTATAGCACAGTTGTGTCACTAGTAACGCCGCTGTTATAGCACAGTTGTGTCACTAGTAACGCCGAGGTTATAGCACAGCTGTGTCACTAGTAACGCTGCTGTTATAGCACAGTTGTGTCACTAGTAACGACGCTGTTATAGCACAGTTGTGTCACTAGTAACGCCGCTGTTACAGCACAGCTGTGTCACTAGTAACGCCGAGGTTATAGCACAGTTGTGTCACTAGTAACGACGCTGTTATAGCACAGTTGTGTCACTAGTAACGCCGCTGTTGTAGCACAGCTGTGTCACTAGTAACGCCGCTGTTATAGCACAGCTGTGTCACTAGTAACGCCGCTGTTATAGCACAGCTGTGTCACTAGTAACGCCCCGGTTATAGCACAGCTGTGTCACTAGTAACGCCGCTATTATAGCACAGCTGTGTCACTAGTAACGCCGCTATTATAGCACAGCTGTGTCACTATTAACGCCCCGGTTATAGCACAGCTGTGTCACTAGTAACGCCGCTGTTATAGCACAGCTGTGTCACTAGTAACACCGCTGTTATAGCACAGCTGTGTCACTAGTAACGCCGCTATTATAGCACAGCTGTGTCACTAGTAACGCCCCGGTTATAGCACAGCTGTGTCACTAGTAACGCCGCTATTATAGCACAGCTGTGTCACTAGTAACGACGCTGTTATAGCACAGTTGTGTCACTAGTAACGCCCCGGTTATAGCACAGCTGTGTCACTAGTAACGCCGCTATTATAGCACAGTTGTGTCACTAGTAACGACGCTATTATAGCACAGTTGTGTCACTAGTAACGCCGCTGTTATAGCACAGCTGTGTCACTAGTAACGCCGCTGTTATAGCACAGCTGTGTCACTAGTAACGACGCTGTTATAGCACAGTTGTGTCACTAGTAACGCCCCGGTTATAGCACAGCTGTGTCACTAGTAACGCCGCTATTATAGCACAGTTGTGTCACTAGTAACGACGCTGTTATAGCACAGCTGTGTCACTAGTAACGACGCTGTTATAGCACAGTTGTGTCACTAGTAACGCCGAGGTTATAGCACAGCTGTGTCACTAGTAACGACGCTGTTATAACACAGTTGTGTAACTAGTAACGACGCTGTTATAGCACAGTTGTGTCACTAGTAACGCCGCTGTTATAGCACAGCTGTGTCACTAGTAACGCCGCTGTTATAGCACAGCTGTGTCACTAGTAACGCCGAGGTTATAGCACAGTTGTGTCACTAGTAACGCCGAGGTTATAGCACAGCTGTGTCACTAGTAACGCCGAGGTTATAGCACAGCTGTGTCACTAGTAACGACGCTGTTATAGCACAGTTGTGTCACTAGTAACGCCGCTGTTATAGCACAGTTGTGTCACTAGTAACGCCGCTGTTATAGCACAGCTGTGTCACTAGTAACGCCGCTGTTATAGCACAGTTGTGTCACTAGTAACGCCGCTGTTATAGCACAGCTGTGTCACTAGTAACGCTGCTGTTATAGCACAGCTGTGTCACTAGTAACGACGCTGTTATAGCACAGTTGTGTCACTAGTAACGACGCTGTTATAGCACAGCTGTGTCACTAGTAACGCCGCTGTTATAGCACAGTTGTGTCACTAGTAACGCCGCTGTTATAGCACAGTTGTGTCACTAGTAACGCCGAGGTTATAGCACAGTTGTGTCACTAGTAACGCCGAGGTTATAGCACAGTTGTGTCACTAGTAACGACGCTGTTATAGCACAGCTGTGTCACTAGTAACGCCGAGGTTATAGCACAGCTGTGTTACTAGTAACGCCGCTGTTATAGCACAGTTGTGTCACTAGTAACGCCGCTGTTATAGCACAGTTGTGTCACTAGTAACGCCGCTGTTATAGCACAGCTGTGTCACTAGTAACGCCGAGGTTATAGCACAGCTGTGTCACTAGTAACGCCGAGGTTATAGCACAGTTGTGTCACTAGTAACGCCGCTGTTATAGCACACTTGTGTCACTAGTAACGCCGCTGTTATAGCACAGCTGTGTCACTAGTAACGCCGAGGTTATAGCACAGTTGTGTCACTAGTAACGCCGAGGTTATAGCACAGCTGTGTCACTAGTAACGTCGAGGTTATAGCACAGTTGTGTCACTAGTAACGCCGCTGTTATAGCACAGTTGTGTCACTAGTAACGACGCTGTTAAAGCACAGTTGTGTCACTAGTAACGCCGCTGTTATAGCACAGTTGTGTCACTAGTAACGCTGCTGTTATAGCACAGCTGTGTCACTAGTAACGCCGAGGTTATAGCACAGCTGTGTCACTAGTAACGCTGCTGTTATAGCACAGTTGTGTCACTAGTAACGCTGCTGTTATAGCACAGTTGTGTCACTAGTAACGCTGCTGTTATAGCACAGATGTGTCACTAGTAACGCCGAGGTTATAGCACAGTTGTGTCACTAGTAACGCCGCTGTTATAGCACAGTTGTGTCACTAGTAACGCTGCTGTTATAGCACAGTTGTGTCACTAGTAACGCCGAGGTTATAGCACAGCTGTGTCACTAATAACGTCGAGGTTATAGCACAGCTGTGTCACTAGTAACGCCGCTGTTATAGCACAGCTGTGTCACTAGTAACGCCGAGGTTATAGCACAGTTGTGTCACTAGTAACGCCGAGGTTATAGCACAGCTGTGTCACTAGTAACGTCGAGGTTATAGCACAGTTGTGTCACTAGTAACGCCGCTGTTATAGCACAGTTGTGTTACTAGTAACGACGCTGTTATAGCACAGTTGTGTCACTAGTAACGCCGCTGTTATAGCACAGTTGTGTCACTAGTAACGACGCTGTTATAGCACAGTTGTGTCACTAGTAACGCCGCTGTTATAGCACAGTTGTGTCACTAGTAACGCCGCTGTTATAAGTTCACAGTAAGCCTGTTGTCACTCAGTAACGCCGCTGTTATAGCACAGTTGTGCCACTAGTAACGACGCTGTTATAGCACAGTTGTGTCACTAGTAACGACGTTGTTATAGCACAGTTGTGTCACTAGTAACGACGCTGTTATAGTACAGTTGTGTCACTAGTAACGACGCTGTTATAGTACAGTTGTGTCACTAGTAACGACGCTGTTATAGTACAGCTGTGTCACTAGTAACGCTGAGGTTATAGCACAGTTGTGTCACTAGTAACGCCGAGGTTATAGCACAGCTGTGTCACTACTAACGCCGCTGTTATAGCACAGTTGTGTCACTAGTAACGCCGAGGTTATAGCACAGCTGTGTCACTAGTAACGCGCGTGTTATAGCACAGTTGTGTCACTAGTAACGCGCTGTTATAGCATTACTAGTAACGCGCGGTTATAGCACAGTTGTGTCACTGTAACGCCGTTATACAGTGTGTCACTAGTAACGCGCTGTTATAGCACAGTGTGTCACTAGTAACGCGGTTATAGCACAGTTGTGTCACTAGTAACGCCGCTGTTATAGCACAGTTGTGTCACTATGCGTGTTATAGCACAGTTGTCACTAGTAACGGAGGTTATAGCACAGTGTGCACTAGTAACGCGGTTATGACAGTGGTCACTAGTAACGTGTTATAGACAGTGGTCACTAGTAACGCGCTGTTATAGACAGTTGTGTCACTAGTAACGAGTATAGCACGTGTCACTGTAACGCGGGTTATAGCACAGTTGTGTCACTATAACGCGGTTATAGCACAGTGTGTCACTATAACGCCGGGTTATAGCACAGTGTGTCACTAGTAACGCGAGGTTATAGCACAGTGTGTCACTAGTAACGCGTGTTATAGCACAGTGTGTCACTAGTAAGCTGTTATAGCACAGTGTGTCACTAGTAACGCGCTGTTATAGCACAGCTGTGTCACTAGTAACGCCGGTTATAGCACAGTTGTGTCACTAGTAACGCCGAGGTTATAGCACAGTGTGTCACTAGTAACGCCGTTATAGCACAGTTGTGTCACTAGTAACGCGCTGTTTAGCACAGTTTGTCACTAGTAACGCGCTGTTATAGCACAGTTGTGTCACTAGTAACGCGGTTATAGCACAGCTGTGTCACTAGTAACGCGGTTATAGCACATTGTGTCACTAGTAACGCTGCTGTTATAGCACTTTGTGTCACTAGTAACGCTGCTGTTATAGCACAGTTGTGTCACTAGTAACGCTGCTGTTATAGCACAGTTGTGTCACTAGTAACGCCGCTGTTATAGCACAGTTGTGTCACTAGTAACGCTGCTGTTATAGCACAGTTGTGTCACTAGTAACGCTGCTGTTATAGCACAGTTGTGTCACTAGTAACGCCGAGGTTATAGCACAGCTGTGTCACTAGTAACGCCGCTGTTATAGCACAGTTGTGTCACTAGTAACGCCGCTGTTAAGCACAGTTGTCACTAGTAACGCCGGTTAAGCACAGTTGTGTCATAGTAACGCCGAGGTTATAGCACAGTTGTGTCACTAGTAACGCCGGTTATAGCAATGTGTCACTAGTAACGCGTGTTATACACAGTTGTGTCACTAGTAACGTGGTTATACACAGTTGTGTCACTAGTAACGTGTGTTATAGCACAGTTGTGTCACTAGTAACGCCGGTTATAGCACAGTTGTCACTAGTAACGCCGGTTATAGCACAGTGTGTCATAGTAACGCGGTTATAGCACAGTTGTCACTAGTAACGCCGCTGTTATAGCACAGTTGTGTCACTAGTAACGCGCTGTTATAGCACAGTTGTGTCACTAGTAACGCGGTTATAGCACAGTGTGTCACTAGTAACGCGGTTATAGCACAGTTGTCACTAGTAACGCCGCTGTTATAGCACAGTTGTGTCACTAGTACGCGCTGTTATAGCACAGTTGTGTCACTAGTAACGCTCGTTATACACAGTTGTGTCACTAGTAACGCGGGTTATAGCACAGTTGTGTCACTAGTAACGCGAGGTTATGAGTTGTCACTAGTAACGCCGGTTATAGCACATTGTGTCACTAGTAACGCCGCTGTTAACAGTTGTGTCACTAGTAACGCCGAGGTTATAGCACAGTTGTGTCACTAGTAACGCCGAGGTTATAGCACAGTTGTGTCACTAGTAACGCCGAGGTTATAGCACAGCTGTGTCACTAGTAACGCCGAGGTTATAGCACAGTTGTGTCACTAGTAACGCCGCTGTTATAGCACAGTTGTGTCACTAGTAACGCCGCTGTTATAGCACAGTTGTGTCACTAGTAACGCCGAGGTTATAGCACAGCTGTGTCACTAGTAACGCCGCTGTTATAGCACAGTTGTGTCACTAGTAACGCCGAGGTTATAGTACAGCTGTGTCACTAGTAACGCCGAGGTTGTAGCACAGTTGTGTCACTAGTAACGCCGAGGTTATAGTACAGCTGTGTCACTAGTAACGCCGAGGTTATAGCACAGCTGTGTCACTAGTAACGCCGCTGTTATAGCACAGTTGTGTCACTAGTAACGCCGAGGTTATAGCACAGCTGTGTCACTAGTAACGCCCCGGTTATAGCACAGCTGTGTCACTAGTAACGCCCCGGTTATAGCACAGCTGTGTCACTAGTAACGCCCCGGTTACATTATCCAGAAATGAATGTAAATTCATTGGAGAACATCCAGAGAATTAGAGAAACATCTGGTCCAAGGTGTTAGGAATCTTACGTACGAAGATTGATACAGATCCCTGAACCCTCCATTGTGACTTTACGACTTACACTCTCTTCATACACCTAGAATGACAGGTCACATGATTGTAATATGTAAAAACACCTGTGTACATATATATATAGAGTATATATGGAAGTGATACAATAGTGCGTTAAGAATACGCACTCAATAGCGAAGTGGGAACGGTGGATTGAATGTGGAGTAGATCAATGTTGTATGTAGTTACTAACACTAGTACCTAAGCTACCTTCAAACTAAGATAAGTTAGGCAAATATTCGAGTGTTAAGAACTTTATGGGTGACCGGTGTGTAGCGTGGTGGGCCAGTGTAGTATACTGTGCCAGCAAGGCAGTGCGCCTACTGTTCCTTGTGTTCTTTTGTACTGAGAACGATCCAGTAGGGCTACTGCAGTGCTTCTGTTGCTATGTTGTAGTTTTGTTCAAGGTCCAACGCAGCTGTGCACGTGGCAGGTCGTTGTTGCATTTGTCGAGGGGAAAATAACCGAACACTTATCTCACCTATGTGACGACCCGTTCACTTGTGTGTCTGGTACTAGTGTGGCTGGCACTAGTGTGGCTGGCACTAGTGTGTCTGGCACTAGTGTGGCTGGCACTAGTGTGGCTGGCACTAGTGTGGCTGGCACTAGTGTGGCTGGCACTAGTGTGGCTGGCACTAGTGGCTGGCACTAGTGTGGCTGGCACTAGTGTGGCTGGCACTAGTGTGTCTGGCACTAGTGTGGCTGGCACTAGTGTGGCTGGCACTAGTGTGTCTGGCACTAGTGTGGCTGTCACTAATGTGGCTGGCACTAGTGTGGCTGGCACTAGTGTGGCTGGCACTAGTGTGGCTGGCACTAGTGTGGCTGGCACTAGTGTGTCTGGCACTAGTGTGGCTGGCACTAGTGTGTCTGGCACTAGTGTGGCTGGCACTAGTGTGGCTGGCACTAGTGTGGCTGGCACTAGTGTGGCTGGCACTAGTGTGGCTGGCACTAGTGTGGCTGCCACTAGTGTGGCTAACACTAGTGTTGCTGGCACTAGTGTGTCTGGCACTAATGTGGCTGGCACTAGTGTGTCTGGCACTAGTGTGTCTGGCACTAGTGTGGCTAACACTAGTGTGGCTGGCACTAGTGTGGCTAACACTAGTGTGCTGGCACTAGTGTGGCTGGCACTAGTGTGGCACTGTGGCACTAGTGTGGCTGCACTAGTGGCTGGCACTAGTGTGGCTGGCACTAGTGTGGCTGGCACTAGTGTGGCTGGCACTAGTGTGGCTGGCACTAGTGTGGCTGGCACTAATGTGGCTAACACTAGTGTGGCTGGCACTAGTGTGTCTGGCACTAGTGTGGCTAACACTAGTGTGGCTGGCACTTGTGTGTCTGGCACTAGTGTGGCTGGCACTGGTGTGGCTGACACTGGTGTGGCTAACACTAGTGTGGCTGGCACTGGTGTGGCTGGCACTGGTGTAACATAGTGTGCTGGCACTGTGTGCTGGCACTGGTGTGTCTGGCACTAGTGTGTCTGGCACTGGTGTGTCTGGCACTAGTGTGTCTCGCACTGGTGTGTCTGGCACTAGTGTCTGGCACTAGTGTGGCTGGCACTAGTGTGGCTAACACTAGTATGGCTGGCACTAGTGTGGCTAACACTAATGTGGCTGGCACTAGTGTGTCTGGCACTAGTGTGGCTGGCACTAGTGTGGCTGGCACTGGTGTGTCTGGCACTAGTGTGGCTGGCACTAGTGTGGCTGGCACTAGTGTGGCTAACACTAGTGTGGCTGGCACTGGTGTGTCTTGCACTACTGTGGGTGGCACTAGTGTGGCTAACACTAGTGTGGCTGGCACTAGTGTGGCTAACACTAGTGTGGCTGACACTAGTGTGGCTAACACTAGTGTGGCTGGCACTAGTGTGGCTAACACTAGTGTGGCTAACACTAGTGTGGCTGGCACTAGTGTGTCTGTGGCTGGCACTAGTGTGGCTGACACTAGTGTGGCTGGCACTAGTGTGTCTGGCACTAGTGTGTCTGACACTAGTGTGTCTGGCACTAGTGTGGCTAACACTAGTGTGGCTGGCACTAGTGTGGCTCACACTAGTGTGGCTGGCACTCGTGTGTCTGGCACTAGTGTGGCTGGCACTAGTGTGGCTAACACTAGTGTGGCTGGCACTAGTGTGGCTAACACTAGTGTGGCTGGCACTAGTGTGTCTGGCACTAGTGTGGGTAACACTACTGTAGCTGACACTAGTGTGTCTGGCACTAGTGTGGCTGGAACTGGTGTGGCTGACACTGGTGTGGCTGACACTGGTGTGGCTATCACTAGTGTGGCTGGCACTGGTGTGGCTGGCACTGGTGTGTCTGGCACTAGTGTGTCTGGCACTCGTGTGTCTGGCACTAGTGTGTCTGGCACTGGTGTGTCTGGCACTAGTGTGTCTGGCACTGGTGTGTCTGGCACTAGTGTCTGGCACTAGTGTGGCTGGCACTAGTGTGGCTAACACTAGTGTGGCTGGTACTGGTGTGTCTGGCACTACTGTGGGTGGGACTAGTGTTGCTGGCACTCGAGCAGGCGCTTGGCAACATGCAAGCAATGTCGTGTGCTGGACACTAGAATCTACTGACACAGCTGGCAGTGTGGCAGAGCCACCTGCTGGTATTCAGCCACTAGTGGCATTCATGTATGCCATGGTGTTCACTCACCAGTAACACTCATGTGCCAAGCATAAGACACTGGCACTCCCACCCTCTGTTATGTTGTCACTGTCATGTTGTTACTGTTATGTTGTCACTGTCATGGTGGGTAAACTGTCACTCCAACCCACTGTTATTTTGTCACTGTTATATTGTCTCTGTCATGTTGACAGTCATGTTTTCACTGTTATGTTATTACTGTTATGTTGTCACTCATGTCACTGTCATGGTGGGTAAATTTCCACTCCAACCCACTGTTATGTTGTCACTGTCATGTCATTGTCATGCTGTCACTGTCAGGTTGTTACTGTCATGTTGTCACTTATGTTGTCACTGTCATGTCACTAATGGTGGGAAAAATAGGAAAAGCTAGGTAGGAAAGGCAGGTAGTGGTGGTAGTGGTGGTAGTGGGGGTAGTGGTGGTGATGGGGTAGTGGTGGTGGTGGTAATCGTGGGGGTTGGTTGTGGTCGTCATGAGGGTTGTAGTGTGGGTGGTGGTGGTAGTGGTGGGGTAAGGGATATGGTCAGGGTGGGAGTGGTGGTGATGGTGGGGGAGGTGGTAGTGGTGTGGTGGGGGATTGTTGGGGTGGGGGTAGTGGTGGGGTTGTGAGGATCGATGCAGGAGGCTGACATTTGGTCACGGTTGATATTTCAGTGGTTGATGGTCAACCAGAAAACACACACACACACACACACACACACACACACACACACACACACACACACACACACACACACACACACGTGTGTACTCCTTTCCACCTAACTCCATGTTGTATGTTGTTTTTGTTTTTGTTTCCGTACAAGGAGCGAAGACGCCACTTGTGGGGGAAATATTTCTGGTTACATGTTTTGAACTGTCCCTTAATGTCTTTATTCACATTGTTCTACGTGATAGCTTAATTAAGACTGTGTTGTTACACAATGATAGTACCATTGTAACACCCCCAGTGTGTTACTACACTATTCTACACGACAGTTACGGTGGGAAGTCGAGCTCTAGCTGTGCTTCCACTAAGTTTTCAACGCAGAGGATGTTTCATAGAGGTGGTGAAATGTTTCAGCCTGAGCTGGGAGACTTCAGTAGGATGACGAGCATGTCCTGTGTTTGCTAGTTCAGTAGTTACTGCAGCTTTAAAGGTGTCTCTCTCAGTAGGTCTGGACTTTGTTACTTGTTTAGTAGGATGTCTTATTAACCCCTCCCCCCTTCCCCCCTTACGGCTTGCTTTTTTTTAAATATCGAAACAAGGGATCGAAATTTCTTAGTCCTCTCCATGTGCTCTTCAGGTCGCCTTTGTGAAAATCTCATTAAGTAAAGCAGCTTTTATATCAGAATTTACTGTGTTATCGGGTTCTGTGATCAAACTCACACTGGTTAAGTGGAAGCTGGAAGCTTGACACATTGTGTATATGAAGGGGGGAGGCACTGCCGTGCTCGTAACATCCCCCGCTGAGCCTGGAAAGTACTCGAGGGCCTGGTACCACTGCCATAACAACATACTGGAACCAGAGATATGGGAGGAAGTGCAAAATAAACCCAGTGGAAAATAGAGGTGCCTTGGGCGCAATAAGGGAACACTGTATCAATATCCGTGCCCCCAGACTATTCAACATCATACCAGAAGATATCAGAAACACTGCTGGAACAAGTGTAAAAGTCTTCAAGAGGAAACTGGACAAGTATCTTCACCAGGTGCCAGATCAACCAAGCTGTGATGGATATGTGGGGCAGCGGACCAGCAGCAGCAGCAGCCTGGTTGACCAGGCAAGCACCAGACGAGCCTGGCCCATGGCCGGGCTCCGGGAGTAGAAAGGCTCTGGGAACTGACTGACATTGTAACACTCTAGTATCGTGTAGTTCACAACGTTTATCTATAAAAGTTTCTTGCAATTAAGATGTGTATATTAGATTGTTAGAAACGGTGTAGCACAAGGAGCGCAGCTGACACGTGCCAGGAGAGTGCAGGGGGATATACAATGTCTGAGTGAGACTGCAGTCTGCTAGCACCAACAGATTGGTAGATCAGACTGTCAACACGGAAACCTCGACACCGGTCATATGTATGTTCTGGTTGGCGGCCTGATCAGCCAGGCTGTTGGTGGTAGCAACAGGCAGATGGGACAACAGACAGCTGGGATGGTGAGTTTGACAAGGCTAGGAGCACACATGAATCTCCGTGAGTACAAGAGTACATCCCTGTGAGTACAGCTCACTGAGTAAACGTGAGTACATGTGAATACGTATAAGTGGACACACCGACACATGAAGCAGCCTCTACTCTCCATTTTGACTTTTTCCTTGTTGACAACGTCAACCTGTTTACTGCCAGAGATAAATAGTGACTATTTATGTACGATATTGTTGTAGAAAGTTGGTGCTAGTGTTTTATCTTGTGTCAGCTGGGGTGATGGTGGGCTGTGGGGAGGGAAGGGGTGGGTGTTGATGGTTGTGGGTGGCAGGGGATGTTGATGAGGCTGCCGTCCTTAGCGTGAGCAATGGACCACACGTGGAGGGAAAGGCAGGTGTCGTGGTGGAGGGAGGGGAAGAAGACAGGTGGTGGGGTCAAAACAGGTGTGGCGTTGAGGGAAGGGCGGGGTGGAAACATTCCTTGGGAAACCGTGCTGAGCTCTTCTCTTATACTGCTCCCACGTCCTTCTGTTATACTGCTCCCACGTCCTGTTGTACTGATCTTATGGTCTCCTGTTATACTGCTCTCACGTCCTCCTGTTATGCTTCTCCCACACCCTCTTGTTATATTGCTCCCACATATTCCTGTTATAGTGTCCCCCTGTCCACTTGTTTGGTAGCCAGTTATTTATCACTGCCATTATAAGTTATGCCTCTCCAGACATTACTGTTCCTTATGTGTAGTCTTTGACATCCCCTGTCTTCAGGTTCCCTAGTTCTTCAGTTCTTCATTGTGTTCTCATCATCAGTGATATTCTTTCATTGTCTTCACTTTCTTCTCCTTGTGTTTGCTATATCTCTGGGAACATCATGTAGCTTCACAACTTTCTTTCTCCATGATAACTATGATATGTGGGTGATCTTCTCGCACACTTTCTCTCAGAATTCCATTGTGAGTTTCAAGAGTTTTCCACTCTGAGTCTTGTTTCACTGTTTCCTACACATTCTGATGTCATTCATTTTGGGGGATACTGGGCAAGAAGTCAGTCTTTCTGACCTCCCACAACTCTACCCACCGGCTGCACTAGTGGAGTTGACCTCCCACAACTCTACCCACCGGCTGCACTAGTGCAGTTGACCTCCCACAACTCTACCCACCGGCTGCACTAGTGGAGTTGACCTCCCACAACTCTACCCACCGGCTGCACTAGTGGAGTTGACCTCCCACAACTCTACCCACCGGCTGCACTAGTGGAGTTGACCTCCCACAACTCTACCCACCGGCTGCACTAGTGGAGTTGGGTAGAGTTGAAAAGAGGGAGAGAGGGAGGCTGGTGGGTTGTGAGTCTAGATGCACTCACTGATATGTACTCATTGATTTGTGTTTGTGTGGGTCGAGTCGTGGCTGACTCCTGGCCTTGGACATTATTTATGTTTTCTTGCCGCTTGAGACATATACTTAGTCTCAAAGCTGTGTACTCACCTATTTGTGGTTGCAGGGGTCTATATGTGTGTGTGTGTACTCAGTGATAATGATCTCTCATTTCATTTCAGGTAAGTGTTAGATGGCGACGTTGTGGAAGGTACTCAGTAAGTAGACTCGTTATGTATCTGTTGCTGTATGCAATATGCACACTTTGATAACTTGTTGCACCATAAGTTGACAAGTGTCAGCAAGACTGATATAGTACAAGTTGGTAGACAGCGACCATTCAGGGAGGTATTACTGCTCTGTTATGTGAGTGTTAAACACGCACGCAAACACACACACACACACACAAGTGATTTAGTTGAGGCAGGAACCAATCATAGCTTTAAGACGAGGTATGATGAAGCTCATGGAGCAGGGAGAGAGAGGACCTAGTAGCGGTCAGTGAAGAGGCGGGGCCAGTAGCTAAGTCTCGACCCCTGCAACCACAATTATGTGAGTATACACACACACACACACACACACACACACACAGGAGCTATGACTCGACCCCTGCAACCACAAATAGGTAAGTACACGTACGTACGTACGTATGTGTTTCAGAGATGGGATACAGCAACAAGGGGACACAACTGGAAGTTGAAAACTCAGATTAGTCATAGGGATGTTAGGAAGTATTTCTTCAGGCCTCGAGTTGTCAGGAAGTGTAACAGCCTGGATACTAGTGGCTTTTGTGCAGCATCAGCGAGGTCAAAAGCTCAGTGCCCCAAGGCACTGTCCTGGCACCTCTGCTGTTTCTCATCCTCATAGCAGACATAGATAAAAACATCCAGCACACTTTTGTATCATCATTTGCAGATGACACTAAAATAAGCATGAAAGTCACTACGGTAGAGAACACTGAAAAATTACAGGAGGACATAAGCAGTGTCTTCCAATGGGCAGTGGAGAACAACATGACGTTCAATGGTGATAAGTTTCAGCTGCTTAGGTATGGAAAAAATGAAGAACTCAAAATGAACACTATATACAAAACGCAAGAGGGTCACCAAATAGAACGAAATGAACACGTAAAAGACCTGGAAATAATTATGTAAGCTGACCTTTCTTTTAAGGAACATAAGACAAAGATCACAACAGCCAGGAAGATGACGGGGTGGGTATTGAGAACTTTCAAAACAAGGGAAATAATGCCGATGGTGACACTATTCAAATCGCTAGTGCTCCCTCACTTAGAATACTGCTCAGTGCTGACGGCCCCGTTCAGGGCAGGAGAAATATCAGAGCTGGAACAAATCCAGAGATCGTTTACGGCTCACATTGAGCCATTGAAAAATCTAAATTATTGGGAACGCCTTCAAGTCTTGAACATGTACTCACTGGAGCGGAGGAGAGAGAGATACATGATAATATATACATGGAAAGTACTTGAGGACCTGGTCCCAAATCTGCACACTGCCATAACAACATACTGGAGTGAGAGATATGGGAGAAAGTGTAAAATAAACCCAGTGAGGAGCAGGGGTGTGGTGGGGACAATACGGGAGCACTGTATTAACATCCGGGGTCCCAGACTATTCAACATCTTACCAGAAGATATCAGAAACACGGCTGGAACCAGTGTAGAAGCCTTCAAGAGGAAACTGGACAAGTATCTTCACCAGGTGCCAGATCAACCAGGCTGTGATGGATATGTGGGGCAGCGAGCCTCCAGCAGCATCAACCCTGGTTGACCAAAGCCAAGCACCAGAGAGCTGGACCATGGCTCGATCTCAAGAGTAACAAACTCTCAATCTCTTCAAAGGTATATCAAAGGTGTACAATATTTTATTACACAACGTAAGTTTCGTTAGTCACACACAAAAGTAAAGTTTTTTAGTGCGGCTAACTTCCGCACACAGAGTTGACGCTAATCATCCAGGCGGCTACCACCTTCCTGTCACACGAGTCTGACGTAAACTGCTGTCTGGTGCAAGATGACACCTTCCTGCACTATATCTACGTCATTCTGACTAATGTAACACATCCTGCACTTATCGTAACAGTTCTTATTCCTGCACTATATCGTAACAGTTTTATTCCTGCACTATATCGTAACAGTTGTTATTCCTGCACTATATCGTAACAGTTGTTATTCCTGCACTATATCGTAACAGTTGATTCTGACTTACTATTCTATTCCTGCACTATATCGTAACAGTTCTTATTCCTGCACTATATCGTAACAGTTCTTATTCCTGCACTATATCGTAACAGTTCTTATTCCTGCACTATATCGTAACAGTTCTTATTCCTGCACTATATCGTAACAGTTGTTATTCCTGCACTATATCGTAACAGTTCTTATTCCTGCACTATATCGTAACAGTTTTATTCCTGCACTATATCGTAACAGTTCTATTCCGCACTATATCGTAACAGTTCTTATCCTGCACTATATCGTAACAGTTCTTATTCCTGCACTATATCGTAACAGTTCTTATTCCTGCACTATATCGTAACAGTTCTTATTCCTGCACTATATCGTAACAGTTCTTATTCCTGCACTATATCGTAACAGTTCTTATTCCTGCACTATATCGTAACAGTTCTTATTCCTGCACTATATCGTAACAGTTCTTATTCCTGCACTATATCGAACAGTTCTTATTCCTGCACTATATCGTAACAGTTCTTATTCCTGCACTATATCGTAACAGTTCTTATTCCTGCACTATATCGTAACAGTTCTTATTCCTGCACTATATCGTAACAGTTCTTATTCCTGCACTATATCGTAACAGTTCTTATTCCTGCACTATATCGTAACAGTTCTTATTCCTGCACTATATCGTAACAGTTCTTATTCCTGCACTATATCGTAACAGTTCTTATTCCTGCACTATATCGTAACAGTTCTTATTCCTGCACTATATCGTAACAGTTCTTATTCCTGCACTATATCGTAACAGTTCTTATTCCTGCACTATATCGTAACAGTTCTTATTCCTGCACTATATCGTAACAGTTCTTATTCCTGCACTATATCGTAACAGTTCTTATTCCTGCACTATATCGTAACAGTTCTTATTCCTCAACTTATATCGTAAAGTTCTTATTCCTGCACTATATCGTAACAGTTCTTATTCCTGCACTATATCGTAACAGTTCTTATTCCTGCACTATATCGTAACAGTTCTTATTCCTGCACTATATCGTAACAGTTCTTATTCCTGCACTATATCGTAACAGTTCTTATTCCTGCACTATATCGTAACAGTTCTTATTCCTGCACTATATCGTAACAGTTCTTATTCCTGCACTATATCGTAACAGTTCTTATTCCTGCACTATATCGTAACAGTTCTTATTCCTGCACTATATCGTAACAGTTCTTATTCCTGCACTATATCGTCTTTGATTAAAGACGTCTAGTGTCAGACCTGCCCCCCCCCCCGGGGGACGGAGAGGTGATTGTTACTACAACTATTGACATATTTGATAGCAGACCTGCTATCATAGTCTGCCCCTCTGAAACACTAACAAGATGTTGATTGTTGTTGTTACAGTGTTTCTTACCCTCACACTGTGCTTGTTGTGTTCCTTACCCTCACACTGTGCTTGTTCTTTTGTTCCTTACCCTCACACTGTGCTTGTTGTGTTCCATACCCTCACACTGTGCTTGTTCTTGTGTTTCTTACCCTCACACTGTGCTTGTTGTGTTCCTTACCCTCACACTGTGCTTGTTGTGTTCCTTACCCTCACACTGTGCTTGTTCTTGTGTTTCTTACCCTCACACTGTGCTTGTTCTTGTGTTTCTTACCCTCACACTGTGCTTGTTCTTGTGTTTCTTACCCTCACACTGTGCTTGTTCTTGTGTTTCTTACCCTCACACTGTGCTTGTTGTGTTCCTTACCCTCACACTGTGCTTGTTGTGTTCCTTACCCTCACACTGTGCTTGTTGTGTTCCTTACCCTCACACTGTGCTTGTTCTTGTGTTCCTTACCCTCACACTGTGCTTGTTGTGTTCTTACCCTCACACTGTGCTTGTTGTGTTCCTTACCCTCACACTGTGCTTGTTGTGTTCCTTACCCTCACACTGTGCTTTTGTGTGTTCTACCCTCACACTGTGGGTGTTTGTTCCCTTTGTGTTCCTTACCCTCACACTGTGCTTGTCTGTGTTCTTACCCTCACACTGTGCTTGATTGTGTTCCTTACCCTCACACTGTGCTTGTTCTGTGTTCTTACCCTCACACTGTGCTTGTTGTGTTCTTACCCTCACACTGTGCTTGTTGTGTTCCTTACCCTCACACTGTGCTTGTTGTTGTGTTTCTTACCCTCTCACTGTGCTTGTTGTGTTTCTTACCCTCACACTGTGCTTGTTGTTGTGTTTCTTACCCTCACACTGTGCTTGTTCTTGTGTTCTTACCCTCACATTGCTTGTTTGTGTTCTTACCCTCACACTGTGCTTGTTGTGTTCTTACCCTCACACTGTGCTTGTTCTTGTGTTTCTTACCCTCACACTGCTTGTTCTGTGTTCTTACCCTCACCTGTGCTTTTTTGTGTTCTACCCTCACACTGTGCTTGTCTTGTGTTCTTACCCTCACACTGTGCTTGTTCTTGTGTTTCTTACCCTCACACTGTGCTGTTTGTGTTCTTACCCTCACACTGTGCTTGTTGTGTTCTTACCCTCACACTGTGCTTGTTTTGTTCTTACCCTCACACTGTTGTTCTTGTGTTTCTTACCCTCACACTGTGCTTGTTGTGTTCTTACCCTCACACTGTGCTTGTTTTGTGTTTCTTACCCTCACACTGTGCTTGTTTGTGTTCTTACCCACACTGTGCTTGTTGTGTTCTTACCCTCACACTGTGCTTGTTTTGTGTTTCTTACCCTCACACTGTGCTTTTTTGTGTTCCTTACCCTCACACTGTGCTTGTTTGTGTTCTTACCCTCACACTGTGCTTGTTGTGTTTCTTACCCTCACACTGTGCTTGTTGTGTTCTTACCCTCACACTGTGCTTGTTTTGTGTTTCTTACCCTCACACTGTGCTGTTGTGTTCTTACCCTCACACTGTGCTTGTTGTGTTTCTTACCCTCACACTGTTGTCTCTTTCTGTGTCCTACCCTCACACTGTGCTTGTTGTGTTCTTACCTCACACTGTGCTTGTTCTTGTGTTTTTACCCTCACACTGTGCTTTGTGTTCTACCCTCACACTGTGCTTGTTCTTGTGTCCCTCACACTGTGCTGTTGTGTTCCTTACCCTCACACTGTGCTGTTGTGTTCTTACCCTCACATTGCTTGTTCTTGTGTTCCTTACCCTCACACTGTGCTTGTTCTTGTGTTCTTACCCTCACACTGTTGTCTTGTTTTCTTACCCTCACACTGTGCTTGTTCTTGTGTTTCTTACCCTCACACGTGCTTGTTCTTGTGTTTCTTACCCTCACACTGTGCTTGTTCTTGTGTTCTTACCCTCACATGTGCTTGTTCTTGTGTTTCTTACCTCACACTGTGCTTGTTCTGTGTTTCTTACCCTCACACTGTGCTTGTTCTTGTGTTTCTTACCCTCACACTGTGCTTGTTCTTGTGTTTCTTACCCTCACACTGTGCTTGTTTTGTGTTCTTACCCTCACACTGTGCTTGTTCTTGTGTTCTTACCCTCACACTGTGCTTGTTGTGTTCCTTACCCTCACACTGTGCTTGTTCTTGTGTTTCTTACCCTCACACTGTGCTGTGTTCTTACCAACTTGCTTTTTGTTTCTTACCCTCACACTGTGCTTGTTCTTGTGTTTTTTACCCTCACACTGTGCTTGTTGTGTTCTTACCCTCACACTGTGCTTGTTTGTGTTCTTACCCTCTCACTGTGCTTGTTGTTGTTTCTTACCCTCACACTGTGCTTGTTGTGTTTCTTACCCTCACACTGTGCTTGTTTTCCCTCACATGTGCTTGTTGTGTTTCTTACCCTCACACTGTGCTTGTTCTTGTGTTTCTTACCCTCACACTGTGCTTGTTGTGTTTCTTACCCTCACACTGTGCTTGTTGTTGTGTTTCTTACCCTCACACTGTGCTGTTGTGTTCCTTACCCTCACACTGTGCTTGTTCTTGTGTTTCTTACCCTCACACTGTGCTTGTTTGTGTTCCTTACCCTCACACTGTGCTGTTGTGTTCCTTACCCTCACACTGTGCTTGTTCTTGTGTTTCTTACCCTCACACTGTGCTGTTTGTTTCTTACCTCACACTGTCTGTTCTTGTGTCCTTACCCTCACACTGTGCTTGTTCTTGTGTTCCTTACCCTCACACTGTGCTTGTTCTTGTGTTTCTTACCCTCACACTGTGCTTGTTCTTGTGTTTCTTACCCTCACACTGTGCTTGTTCTTGTGTTTCTTACCCTCACACTGTGCTTGTTCTTGTGTTTCTTACCCTCACACTGTGCTTGTTCTTGTGTTTCTTACCCTCACAATGTGCTTGTTCTTGTGTTCCTTACCCTCACACTGTGCTTGTTCTTGTGTTTCTTACCCTCACACTGTGTTTGTTCTTGTGTTTCTTACCCTCACACTGTGTTTGTTCTTGTGTTTCTTACCCTCACACTGTGCTTGTTCTTGTGTTTCTTACCCTCACACTGTGCTTGTTCTTGTGTTTCTTACCCTCACACTGTGCTTTTTCTGTGTTCTTACCCTCACACTGTGCTTGTTCTTGTGTTTCTTACCTCACACTGTGCTTGTTCTTGTGTTTCTTACCCTCACACTGTGCTTGTTGTGTTCTTACCCTCACACTGTGCTTGTTGTGTTCCTTACCCTCACACTGTGCTTGTTCTTGTGTTTCTTACCCTCACACTGTGCGTGTGGTAGTGTGTTACCGTAGTGTTTCTGGTATCTTGTGGTAGTGTGTTACAGCAGTGTTTCTAGTATCTTGTGGTAGTGTTACAGCAGTGTTTCTAGTATCTTGTGGTAGTGTTTTAAAGAACTTTATCACCACCTTACAGTGAACTCAAGTGTATAAGTATAAAGCACAGTGTAAAGCAGTATGTTGGGGGTTTCGGGGCCCCTGCCTTCTAGGGGCCCCCGAGGCTCGTGCCTTCTATGGGAGGCCCGGATCCGTGCCTTCTAGGAGGGTCCTGGTCAAAATGATCCCATGTATCAGGCAGTGAATCTGCACTCCACGCCAAGGCGTAGAATTAGGAGGGATGTGAATGAAGTGTGTAAATGGAAGACTAGAATAAATAAAAGGGATATAAATAAGTTGATAAAAATATCTCATTGAGAGAAGACTCGCAGCAGTGGACTAAAGTTGGAAAAAATTAGGTTTGGAAAAAATTAGGTTTGGAAAAGATACGAGCCTGGCCCAAGGCCGGGCTGTGAGAGTAGAAGAGCTCTCGAAACTCACCAAAGAACTCATATAAGAAAGTAGGAACACTGCAGCAGATCCACATCCACTCATGTATTTGTCTATCCTATTTTTAATTAAAGCTACCCAAGGTTTTAGCTTCAGTGACACTACTCGGGATTTTGTTTGACTCATCTACAACTATTACTTAACCAGTGCTTTCCTATATCCTTATTAATTTTTTCCAGCTTGAAACCATTACTGCGAGTCCTGTCTTGGTTAGATATTTTTTAGCATGTTATTTACGTCCTCTTTATGTATTCCTGTTTTTCATTCATGCACTTCAGTCATATTATCCCCTAATTCTCCTTCCCAGAGAGTGCGGATTCAGGGTCCTCAGTCTATCCTCGTAATAAAGATTTCTGATACATGGGATCACCTTTGGCATCCTTCTCTGTATATTTTCCAGCGCATTTATATCCATTCTGTTATACAGCATCAGAACTGAGCAGCATAATCTAAATGAGGCCTAACCAAGGATATATGAAGTTGAAGTATAACTTGAGGATTCTTCTTATCTATACTTCTTGAAACAAAACTAAGAATTCTATTAGCTTTAATGCGAACACTTATGAACTGTTGTCTTGGCTTAAGATTACTGCTGACCAGAATTCCTAAATCTTCGCATTCAGAGTGATTGAGATTTACATTATTCACTTTATAAATGTCATGGTTATTTTCTTTTCTCAGGCTTAGAACCCTATATTTGTTTACATTAAACTGCATTGGCCACTTCTCTGACCACTGCATCAAACTATCCAGATCTTCCTGTAGCGCTCTATTGTCCTTATCAGAATTTATTTGACGGCCTGTTTTAATGTCACCGACAAATTTGCTTATGTCACTATTTACTCTTTCATCTATGTCGTTTATCTATATTGTGAACAACAAAGGGCCCAATATTGACCCCTGTGGAACACCGCTTGTGACTCGTCCCCACTCTGATTTATCCCAATTTATACAAACTCGCTGTGGCCTCGGTCACCCACGCCTCGATCCAGGAAAAAATTCCTCCCCTGTTCAGTGTGCCTCTACTTCAACTGTCTCTTGTGTGGA
Source organism: Cherax destructor (assembly GCA_009830355.1). Classification (NCBI taxonomy): domain Eukaryota; kingdom Metazoa; phylum Arthropoda; class Malacostraca; order Decapoda; family Parastacidae; genus Cherax; species Cherax destructor. The sequence continues at coordinate 235,481 of WNWK01000501.1, forward strand.
ACTCTATCAAAGGCCTTACTGAAGTTCATATATATACAATATCATATTTATTATCCATGATCTACCTCCTCAAATACTGTTGTGAAAAAAAGTTGGTAAATTCGCAAGGCAGGAACGTCCCTTTATAAAAATCGTGCTGAGATTCATTGATTAATTTGTCTTTCAATGTGGCTTCGAATAGTCTCAGCAATTATTGATTCCATCAGTTTTCTCACAATGGAGGTTAAGTTAAATGATCTATAATTCAAAGCTAACGACCCGACCCATCTTACGCTTTGTAGATTAGTATCACATATGCCAGTTTCCACTCGTCCGGCACTGTGCCAGTTTGTAGTGATCTTTTGAAAAGACTAGCTAATAGTTTACTAAGTAACTCCTTACATTTCTTTATAACGCTTTACAACACTTCACCAGGGCCCAGTGATTTGTTGGATTTGTACTAAAGTATTTACTTTCCGTGAGGGTTGTACCCACCACCCGTCTTCTATATACTGAACTGAAAGAACCACTGTTTTAAATTGAAAGACATTGGTGTCTCATTAATGTGCCTACACCTTGTACATTATGGACTTTTTTAGTTTTCTTAGAGGAAGTAAGGGGAGGCCCCACAGTGTGCTCATCCAGGTTGGTTAGTTAAACCTCTGTTGTCAACACAACTTCAGTGGAAAATTGCATGAAGTGACGAGGGTGCCAAAGGTCATCACTTCAGGGTGGCAGGGGTGATCAGAGGTCACAAACACGAGGTTGTCAGGGGTGATCAGAGGTCACAAACACGAGGTTGTCAGGGGTGATCAGAGGTCACAAACACGAGGTTGTCAGGGGTAATGAGAGGTCAAAAACACGAGGCTGTCACGGGTAATGAGAGGTCAAAAACACGAGGTTGTCAGAGGTAGTAAGAGGTCAAAAATACTGAGGGAGTCAGGGGTAATCAGAGGTCAAAAACACGAGGGTCCTGTCATGGGTAATGATAGGTCAAAAACACGAGTTAAGGCACAGAGGTCAAAAACAGGATGGTGCCAGGGTTAATGATAGATCACAAACAACCTCAGGTCAGCTAGCCTGCATGCTCATTACCACCCACAATATTAGACGCTAAGAATCTCCACGCTAAGTCATATTATCTTTAATTACAAGCAAGGAAACTAATTATTAAAAATGTATCCTTGTAATATAGAAGGTTGTTCAGTGCAGTGCAGTGGCTGGCATGTAGGTACCCGGCTGTACATGTTTACACTGATGGCTTAGTTCAGCAGACTACAAGCTGCACTGCAGCAGCAGCCTGAAAAATACACTCCGATAACAAGTATATAAAGACTTGTAGCATCAGACTGATTGACTCTGTTCAAAACTAACAGTGCTGGCTGCACTGAAACTCTAAGACTGCACTCGAGAGTTCCTCTAACAAAATAGACACCTGGAACACCATAATAGACATTAAAAATGACCTAAATAGTTCTCAGAACTAAGGTTTTCGTAGCTCATTTGCTTCGATACCTTCCCACATTGGTGGCAGCTATCACGACGACACTGATAATGGTCTGCGTGTGACAACCCAGAGGATGAGCTGCAACTAGGCGTCCGTCTCTCAAATATCAGAACCATCCTGCTGAAGGATGTCACCTCTGGTAGACAGTAATACACAGTTACTAAAAGACCGCAGAGAACTACTTGTATTTGAATTGATGCATAACCCTAGTCCCCTGTACCTCACCGCACGCGATTGGAATAGTGCAGAGTGCGGCATAGGTTGATAATTCAGTTTAATATTAGCGTTGAATACTGAAAGGGAATCAGAAGAGATATTCACAAGTCATCATATGGAAACTAATATTCAAATTAATATAATATAAATATTGAATTAGGGCATACACAGTCCAAGTCTAATTCAGACCTTTGAGAGAGACCCAAAACACCACTATCCTTAAATAAACCAGCACATTAAGTTTGAAGACTGTCAGAAGTTGCATTATAAAGTTATCAGCATGGTAGGCTTGAAGCTAATCAGATGTGACAATCAGAAATTCTTGCATGAAAAACAGTATATCATTAGTTCCAATTTCTTAAACAAAAGCAAACTGGGACCCCACACTAGGACCCCACACTGGGACCCCACACTGGACAAAAACAACCCAAACTTTTCTCTAGATGAGACTGACCAGCTTTTAAGAAAGTTAGCTTCAGCCCAGGCTGACACTGCGGAAGTCTCCCATCTCAGGCTGACAATACTGAAGTCTCCCATCTCAGGCTGACACTACTGAAGTCTCCCAGCTCAGGCTGACACTGTTGAAGTCTCCCATCTCAGGCTGACAATACTGAAGTCTCCCATCTCAGGCTGACACTACTGAAGTCTCCCAGCTCAGGCTGACACTGCTGAAGTCTCCCATCTCAGGCTGACAATACTGAAGTCTCCCATCTCAGGCTGACACTACTGAAGTCTCCCAGCTCAGGCTGACACTGTTGAAGTCTCCCATCTCAGGCTGACAATACTGAAGTCTCCCATCTCAGGCTGACAATACTGAAGTCTCCCAGCTCAGGCTGACACTGTTGAAGTCTCCCAGCTCAGGCTGACACTACTGAAGTCTCCCAGCTCAGGCTGACACTACTGAAGTCTCCCAGCTCAGGCTGACACTACTGAAGTCTCCCAGCTCAGGCTGACACTACTGAAGTCTCCCAGCTCAGGCTGACACTACTGAAGTCTCCCAGCTCAGGCTGACACTACTGAAGTCTCCCAGCTCAGGCTGACACTACTGAAGTCTCCCAGCTCAGACTGACACTGCTGAAGTCTCCCAGCTCAGGCTGACACTACTGTAGTCTCCCAGCTCAGGCTGACACTACTGAAGTCTCCCAGCTCAGGCTGACACTACTGAAGTCTCCCAGCTCAGGCTGACACTACTGAAGTCTCCCAGCTCAGGCTGACACTACTGAAGTCTCCCAGCTCAGGCTGACACTACTGAAGTCTCCCAGCTCAGGCTGACACTACTGAAGTCTCCCAGCTCAGGCTGACACTACTGAAGTCTCCCAGCTCAGGCTGACACTACTGAAGTCTCCCAGCTCAGGCTGACACTACTGAAGTCTCCCAGCTCAGGCTGACACTACTGAAGTCTCCCAGCTCAGGCTGACACTACTGAAGTCTCCCAGCTCAGGCTGACACTACTGAAGTCTCCCAGCTCAGGCTGACACTACTGAAGTCTCCCAGCTCAGGCTGACACTACTGAAGTCTCCCAGCTCAGGCTGACACTACTGAAGTCTCCCAGCTCAGGCTGACATACTGAGTCTCCATCAGCTGCTGAGGCGACATACTGAGGTCTCCCAGCTCTACCTTCTAAGTCTCCCACTGTGTGACGCATATGGAGCAGCACAGCTGCACTATCTAGTTTCACTGCTGACATCTCTAAGTCTGCCTCACTAGCACCTGCTGATGCAGGCTACTAAACACCTGCCACCTCTGCCTCACCCGCCACCCGCCTCATCCACCCCGCCTCACTGCCACCGTCTCAACCCGCCACCCTCGCCTCACCCCGCCACCCCCGCCTCACCCCGCCACCCCCGCCTCACCCAGCCACCCCGCCTCACCCAGCCACCCCCGCCTCACCCGCCACCCCCGCCTCACCCGCCACCCCGCCTCACCCGCCACCCGCGCCTCACCCGCCACCCCGCCTCACCCCGCCACCCCGCCTCACCCCGCCACCCGCGCCTCACCCGCCACCCCGCCTCACCCCGCCACCGCCTCACCCCGCCACCGCGCCTCACCCCGCCACCCGCCCTCACCCGCCACCCGCACCTCACCCCGCCACCCGCACCTCACCCCGCCACCCGCCTCACCCCGCCACCCGTGCCTCACCCAGCCACCCCGCCTCACCCGCCACCCGCGCCTCACCCCGCCACCGCGCCTCACCCGCCACCCCGCCTCCACCCCGCCACCCCCCGCCTCACCCAGCCACCCCCGCCTCACCCAGCCACCCCCGCCACCGCGCCTCACCCCGCCACCCGCACCTCACCACCCGCACCTCACCACCCGCGCCTCACCCGCCACTCGCACCTCACCACGCCACCCGCGCCTCACCACGCCACCGCGCCTCACCCGCCCCCCGCCTCACCCCGCCACCCGCACCTCACCCCGCCACCGCGCCTCACCCCGCCACCCGCGCCTCACCCCGCCACCCGCGACTCACCCCGCCACCCGCGCCTCACCCCGCCACCGCGCTCCCGCCACCCGCGCCTCACCCCGCCACCCGCACCTCACCCCGCCACCCGCACCTCACCCCGCCACCCCCAGCCTCACCCCGCCACCCGTGCCTCACCCAGCCACCCGCGCCTCACCCCGCCACCCGCGCCTCACCCCCGCCACCCGCGCCTCACCCCGCCACCCGCCCTCACCCCGCCACCCCGCCTCACCCGCCACCCGCACCTCACCCCGCCACCCGCACCTCACCCCGCCACCCGCACCTCACCCCGCCACCCGCTTCACCCCGACACCCGCTTCACTCCGCCACCCGCGCCTCACCCCGCCACCCGCGCCTCACCCCGCCACCCGCACCTCACCCACCTCATCACCACAGTAATATCTCGCCAATGTAGTGATTTCGTTCCATCCCATCTTAACGTCTTACCCCCTCCACATTACTCCACCACTCCCCATTACTTCACCCCTCCTCATTACTTCCCCCTTCCCCATTGCTCCACTCCCTCATTACTTCCCCCCCCCCACTGCCCCACTCTCGCTCAACCTTAGTCACTACCTTGGTGAGGACTCGCACGTGTTCGTAAAGTATTTGGCTCTTTGTTGCCGTCAGCTGACACCAGCCCCCCCCAATACCCCACCACCTCATACCCCCACAATCATCTCATAACCACTATATTACCTCATACCCATCCCGCCATCACCTCATTCCCACTACTCATTACCTTATACCCATTACCCGCTACTCATTACCTTGTACCCATTACTCATTACCTTGTACCCACTACTCATTACCTTGTACCCACTACTCATTACCTTGTACCCACTACCCACTACTCATTACCTTGTACCCACTACTCATTACCTTGTACCCACTACCCACTACTCATTACCTTGTACCCACTACTCATTACCTTGTACCCACTACCCACTACTCATTACCTTGTACCCACTACTCATTACCTTGTACCCACTACCCACTACTCATTACCTTGTACCCACTACTCATTACCTTGTACCCACTACTCATTACCTTGTACCCACTACTCATTACCTTGTACCCACTACTCATTACCTCGTACCCACTACTCATCACATGATGTACTGTCAGTTCACCACCATATGGCCTCATGTCACCACTCTCCTCCCATAATATATGCTCACCTCCCAGACGTTTCCTTTTAAAACTATCACACACACACGCGCGCGCGCGCGTGTGTGTCTGTGTGTGTACTCACCTATTTGTACTAACCTATTTGTGGTTGCAGGGGTCGATTCATAGCTCCTGGCCCCGCCTCTTCACTGATTGCTACTAGGTCCTCTCTCTCCCTGCTCCATGAGCTTTATCAAACCTCGTCTTAAAACTATGTATGGTTCCTGCCTCCACTACGTCACTTTCTAAGCTATTCCACTTCCTGACAACTCTATGACTGAAGAAATACTTCCTAACATCCCTTTGACTCATAGGAGTCTTCAACTTCCAATTGTGACCCCTTGTTTCTGTGTCCCATCTCTGGAACATCTTGTCTCTGTCCACCTTATCTATTCCTCGCAGTATTTTATATGTCGTTATCATGTCTCCCCTAACCCTCCTGTCCTCTAGTGTCGTCAGGCCGATTTCCCTTAACCTTTCTTCGTAGGACAATCCCCTTAGCTCTGGGACTAGTCTTGTTGCAAACCTTTGCACTTTCTCTAATTTCCTGACGTGCTTGACCAGGTGTGGGTTCCAAACTGGTGCTGCATACTCCAGTATATTGTCTCCTACCCATCCCGCCATCCCCTCATACCCCCACCTTCACCTCATACCCACTGTTACCTCATACCCACTATATTACCTCATACCCATCCCACCATCACCTCATTCCCACTACTCATTACCTTATACCCACTACTCATTACCTTGTACCCATTACTCATTTGAGCATCCTGACTGTGCGAGGTGGGGAGGTATGAGCACCCTGACTGTGCGAGGTGGGGAGGTTTGAGCATCCTGACTGCGAGGTGGGGAGGTATGAGCACCCTGACTGTGCGAGGTGGGGAGGTTTGAGCATCCTGACTGCGAGGTGGGGAGGTTTGAGGACCCTGACGGTGCAAGGTGGGGAGGTTTGATCACCCTGACTGTGCGAGGTGGGGAGGTTTGAGCACCCTGACTGTGCGATGTGGGGAGGTTTGAGCATCCTGACTGCGAGGTGGGGAGGTTTGAGCATCCTGACTGCGAGGTGGGGAGGTTTGAGGACCCAGACGGTGCAAGGTGGGGAGGTTTGAGCACCCTGACTGTGCAAGGTGGGGAGGTTTGAGCACCCTGACTGCGAGGTGGGGAGGTTTGAGCACCCTGACTGCGAGGTGGGGAGGTTTGAGCACCCTGACTGCCTATAGGTACCAATTTTTCAGCCTCAATAGCGGGGAGAATTTTTCCATTCCTTTCGAGTTGTGGGTGTGTGGTTTAAATCGTGTGATTTGGAAGGAATTATAGCTGTGGTTTGGACTCTGAGTAATGGACTCAGAATTGTTTTGATTGTATTGTGGTCGATATCTGTAATAGTCACGCTACCAGCAATTTGATATTGATTGTAGCAAAGTACGGTGCCAGAAAATTGGTAATGAGGACGGTGAACTGATGGTAGCAGTGAATTAGTGGCGATATTCACTGTGTGTGTTTGAAAGTTGTCTAGTGCTGTGTACACGATACAACTCTGCTTGCTAGACATGACCGTGGTCAACTCTGCTTGCTAGACATGACCATGGTCAACTCTGCTTGCTAGACATGACCATGGTCAACTCTGCTTGCTAGACATGACCGTGGTCAACTCTGCTTGCTAGACATGACCGTGGTCAACTCTGCTTGCTAGACATGACCGTGGTCAACTCTGCTTGCTAGACATGACCGTGGTCAACTCTGCTTGCTAGACATGACCGTGGTCAACTCTGCTTTCTAGACATGACCGTGGTCAACTCTGCTTGCTAGACATGACCGTGGTCAACTCTGCTTGCTAGACATGACCGTGGTCAACTCTGCTTGCTAGACATGACCATGGTCAACTCTGCTTGCTAGACATGACCATGGTCAACTCTGCTTGCTAGACATGACCGTGGTCAACTCTGCTTGCTAGACATGACCGTGGTCAACTGCTTGCTTGACATGACCGTGGTCAACTCTGCTTGCTAGACATGACCGTGGTCAACTCTGCTTGCTAGACATGACCGTGGTCAACTCTGCTTGCTAGACATGACCGTGGTCAACTCTGCTTGCTAGACATGACCGTGGTCAACTGCTTGCTTGACATGACCGTGGTCAACTCTGCTTGCTAGACATGACCGTGGTCAACTCTGCTTGCTAGACAGGACCATGGTCAACTCTGCTTGCTAGAGATGGCCATGGTCAACTCTGCTTGCTAGAGATGACCATGGTCAACTCTGCTTGCTAGACATGACCATGGTCAACTCTGCTTGCTAGACATGACCATGGTCAACTCTGCTTGCTAGACATGACCATGGTCAACTCTGCTTGCTAGACATGACCATGGTCAACTCTGCTTGCTAGACATGACCATGGTCAACTCTGCTTGCTAGACATGACCATGGTCAACTCTGCTTGCTAGACATGACCATGGTCAACTCTGCTTGCTAGACATGACCATGGTCAACTCTGCTTGCTAGACATGACCATGGTCAACTCTGCTTGCTAGACATGACCATGGTCAACTCTGCTTGCTAGACATGACCATGGTCAACTCTGCTTGCTAGACATGACCATGGTCAACTCTGCTTGCTAGACATGACCATGGTCAACTCTGCTTGCTAGACATGACCATGGTCAACTCTGCTTGCTAGACATGACCATGGTCAACTCTGCTTGCTAGACATGACCATGGTCAACTCTGCTTGCTAGACATGACCATGGTCAACTCTGCTTGCTAGACATGACCATGGTCAACTCTGCTTGCTAGACATGACCATGGTCAACTCTGCTTGCTAGACATGACCATGGTCAACTCTGCTTGCTAGACATGACCATGGTCAACTCTGCTTGCTAGACATGACCATGGTCAACTCTGCTTGCTAGACATGACCATGGTCAACTCTGCTTGCTAGACATGACTATGGTCAACTCTGCTTGCTAGACATGACCGTGGTCAACTCTGCTTGCTAGACATGACCGTGGTCAACTCTGCTTGCTAGACATGACCGTGGTCAACTCTGCTTGCTAGACATGACCGTGGTCAACTCTGCTTGCTAGACATGACCGTGGTCAACTCTGCTTGCTAGACATGACCGTGGTCAACTCTGCTTGCTAGACATGACCGTGGTCAACTCTGCTTGCTAGACATGACCGTGGTCAACTCTGCTTGCTAGACATGACCGTGGTCAACTCTGCTTGCTAGACATGACCGTGGTCAACTCTGCTTGCTAGACATGACCGTGGTCAACTCTGCTTGCTAGACATGACCGTGGTCAACTCTGCTTGCTAGACATGACCGTGGTCAACTCTGCTTGCTAGACATGACCGTGGTCAACTCTGCTTGCTAGACATGACCGTGGTCAACTCTGCTTGCTAGACATGACCATGGTAAACTCTGCTTGCTAGACATGACCATGGTGAACTCTGCTTGCTAGACATGACCATGGTCAACTCTGCTTGCTAGACATGATCATGGTCAACTCTGCTTGCTAGACATGACCATGGTCAACTCTGCTTGCTAGACATGACCGTGCTCAGCCACACTGGGCGATCATATACTGCCCCTCACCACTTATACTGTCACCACATTACTGCTTCTCACCACCTACATCACCTCATTACTGCTTCTCACCACCTACATCACCTCATTACTGCTTCTCACCACCTACATCACCTCATTACTGCTTCTCACCACCTACGTCACCTCATTACTGCTTCTCACCACCTACGTCACCTCATTACTGCTTCTCACCACCTACATCACCTCATTACTGCTTCTCACCACCTACGTCACCTCATTACTGCTTCTCACCACCTACGTCACCATAATGACTGTCTCCGGCTATTCCCATGGACTCTCACTGCTCTCCTTACCAACCCACCCGAAGCTGCCCACCACCCACCCTGGGCAGGGCCCACTAGTGGAAATTGGCCAGGGTATAGACGATATCTTTTACTAACCCTTTTGCTAAGCAACTTAATGAATAGAGCTATTTCCTCTGGTGGCTCCGCCCACTTGTGAAGCCGTCACCAACTGTTGCACCTCATTTCTGGCTCCAGTACATAAAACAGCTTGAGGCTGAGGGGCTGAACACCTATCAAGGCTGAGGAGCTGAACACCTATCAAAGCAAAGGGACTGAACACCTTAAAATTTCCTCCTGGGTTCTTCCACTGTCTCCAACATTAAAGTCACCTGTGTATTCGACTTAAGAAACCTGCTACACCTGCGTGTTGCAGGTGTGCCTTGTTCAACAGCTTCTCAGTATTGTGTACCATTAATAATACGTTTCCTCTGTATTACCGCAATTATGAAAGCGCCTGTGTTTTGATCGTGTTAGTAGCCAAGAGACGCGACCCTCCTGTTAGAAACACACAATGTAAACACAGGTACATTTTACTGAGAATGTTTGGCTTCTGGTTGTCTTTTTTTTTCAAACAACCTGTCGATATTAGATACTGTTTTAATCAGAGCCGATTCTAAACACGTCTGCTACATAGGAATTATTCTTTGACGATATGCCTGCCACATTTCCTCGACAAATGTCTTAGTTACCACATATTAGTCTTGTATACATGTCCGTGTTATCATTTTTAGCCTCAAGAACCCTGGAAGAAAAGGAGCAAGCATATACTGTGTGTTCCCAGTGAGCAACCTGGCTTGTAACCTCACCGCTCAATATAGCTACCAACTCTTCGGCCTCTGTCGAATATTTAGTGCGTGTGAAGGAGAAATGGGGCACCAAGGGCGTGGGTGAAAGGCTGCGTACATAGGCTGTGTATTTCTCTCAGCCTATATACGCTGAGAAAGATAGACATCTTGGTGTACAAGTCCCGTGGCAGCCTCCCTTACAGCGATGTACAGCAGCATCTCACAGCAATCACGCAGCTTAAGTGTTGCCAGGCATTTGTAGATAAAGTTCTTGACCAATCGAGTATTATCATCAGGTGACACCAACCCAGGTGCACTGTCACCCGGTACTGGGTGACGGTACTGGGTACCGGTACAGGTTTCACTGCCGTACTCCTTAATCCACAACCTTCAAATATATGCTGTCAAGAGTAGGGTACACCTCAAGTAGGGGCGCCGCCCCTATCCTGGAGGGTTTAAGGTTGGCTGTCGGGTTGGAAGTGAGGAATAGGAGACGTATTTTGAAGCCAAATTATTATTAGTACCGCTATTTTTATTTTGGGGAGCTTTGAGGGCTGAGGGAATTGTGGGGGAGCTGAAGGCTTCCCAGCCCCTAACTTGTCGCTAACATTGATTTCAAATTCAACTATGTGAACTGTGTATACTTGACGTTGTAGTTGTGATCATACAGTGCCTACATATGACAGTACATATGCTACAGAGAGCGAAACGTTGCCCCAGTAAAGACTTACTCTACTGGGAGTGTTTCCTTCACTGTTGTGGGCAGTACATGTTGATGACGCCTGTGTGGCTGGTTAGTGATGGGTGTTGCAAGAAGCCTTGCTGGCTGCCACATCTCTTGTTCAAAACATACCTGCACCTGTGTTGTGCAACACGTACCTGTCGTATCTGCCAAGAGTTGTGCAACACATCTGCAGGTGTCTGCCAATATTGCTAACAACCTGGAAAGAAGAGACGGAAATAGGGCTACAAGACAGGAAAACATACAAGGGAGGAAGAGACGACAGTATCAGGGAAACAAGAGAACTGGAGAACTATGCTCAGGGGAAGGTAAACAAGAGAATCCAGATAAGTTCTCAGAAAGCGAGAATGAGTCTAACTTAGTAAATGTAGGCAGTCAGGACATCTGCAAGTACTGTGTTAAAAGGATGTGCTATGTAGGCACATCCTGGTATCAACACACCAGGAAATGTTCAAACATGATAAGGAAAGGTAAGAGCCGCATTGAAAACGAATGCAGGTACTTTCATCTAGTGATGTGTAAAGCCTCAGTGCAGCTCAGAGAATGTTGTGATCGTAGCACCTGGACCAGATTCATGGAATTCCTTACTTATAGAGTTAAGCACCACTAGCACGAGACCTCAGTATTCTTTGGAGAAAAAGAGCTTAAATCTAGGTGAAATATCAGAGACCTTAAAGTTAAATTTACTGACAAAATGAACAAAAATTACCTAAGAAATATGTCATATCCTGGGAAATAATAATAAGTATCCTAAATCCTCAACAGTGCCTGGAAAATCTGTATTAAATGTGTACCTTTGAGGAAATCTAGGTCAGATATAGAAAGAGGGCGTAGGAGATAGTACAAAAGAAGAAAACGGGTTGCTGAATTGCTTGAAAAAATAAATAGGTCACAACGGAGGAAAGATAGTGTTAGGTGAGAGATAATAAATTTAGAGCAAGTACTTGAAGCTGTCAACCAAACATAAGACGCACATAGGGAACGAAACGTCATCCAGGAAATGGCAAGAAACCACAGATATTTCTATATGCAAAATCCAAGCTTAAGAACTACCTGTAGAATTGAACCCTTAATAAAAGGAGGTTCATATGGTGTCGACGAACAGGAAATGAAGGAAATTCTAAAAGAAAGAGTATGAGTCGGTGTTGAGCAGCCCACTAAATGACACCAAGGTTCAGAAACATCTTTCATTCCATCTCAAGGCCCTTCACACCAACTAACCCACATTAGTATTAATCAATTAGAATTCGAAAAAGAAATTGAGACCATGCCAGCTCACTCAGCACCTGGACCAGATTCATGGAATTCATTAATGATTAAAAAAGTGTAAAACACCACTAGCACGAGACCTCAGTATTCCTTGGAGAAAAGATCTTAGATCTAGGTGAAATACCAGAGACCTTAAAGAGTACAGACATAGCTCCTTTGCATGAGAGGTAGTAAAGCACTAGCTAGAAATTACACACCAGTAACCCTAACATCCCACATCGTTAATTTGTTTCGAAAAGAATGAAGAACTCAAAAAGGACACTGCATACAAAACCCAAGAGGATCACCAAATAAAACGAAAGGAACATGTGAAAGACCTGGGAGTAATTATGTCAACTGACCTTTCAAAGAAAACAGTAAGACCAAGGTGAAGACAGCCAGGAAGATGACGGGGTGGATAATAGGAACTTTCAAAACTGTGGAAATATTGCCAATTGTGACACTTTTCAAATAATTTTGTGCTCTCTCATTTGGAATATTGCTCAGTGTTGACGGCCCCGTTCAGTGTTGACGGCCCCGTTCAGTGTACGGCCCCGTTCAGAGCTGACGGCCCCGTTCAGTGTTGACGGCCCCGTTCAGTGTTGACGGCCCCGTTCAGTGTACGGCCCCGTTCAGAGCTGACGGCCCCGTTCAGAGCTGGAGAAACATCAGAGCTAGAACAATTACAGAGATCGTTTACGGCCCACATAGAGCCAAAGTAATTTACTGAGAACTCCTTAGAGTCTTAAATATGGACTCGCTGTATCATCGTCTGTGGCTCCAAACTATTCATCATTTTACTAGAAGATATAAATAAATAATTAAATACACAAATTTATATATATTATATATATATATATATATATATATATATATATATATATATATATATATATATATATATATATATATATATATATATATATATATATATATATATATGCAAGACAACCACTATGAAAATAGGAATTCCAAGCCTTGGACTACTCACATTATCAAGGAACTATCCTATCATAGTTCCTTGATAATGTGAGTAGTCACGAAAGCGCTTGAATTCCTCTATTTTCATAGTAGTTGTCTTGCATAATTTGAAATCACCTGTTTACTGTGATATTTTGCAATATATATATATATATATATATATATATATATATATATATATATATATATATATATATATATATATATATATATATATATATATTATGTGTGTGTATGGTGTCTTCTGTATCTTCTTCCTAGATTGTCGATGTTTTACTCCTTACCTCCCTTTCCACCTTAGCTCCCTCCCTCCCTCCTTACCTCCCTTTCCACCACCTTAGCTCCCTCCCTCCCTTCCTCCGGGTGGGGTGGGGGATCTGCCACCAGGGCCAAATTCTTGGTTTTATTTTATATTGTAAAAGGCTCGGTTGACTTTTTTATTACCCTGGTATACCTGTGACCAGTTACCAGAGTTTCTCTTGTGCTGGCACCTCTTGCCACGGGGGATATTAATTAAATCTGCCTCTTGTTACTGTGAACATTTCTTCTCTAATAAACCCACATTCTAACATTCTCTCCACGCCACACGTTCTAACATTCACACCAGACATTCTAACATTAACAATCACAGGTGTTTCTAAGAGCAAGGTACACCATCACTGTGCGCTACCAATGTGCACCATCACTGTGCACTACCAATGTATACATCACTGCACCATCACTGTATACCATCACTGCACCATCACTGTGCACCATCACTGTGCACCAACTGTGCACCATCACTATGCTCCATCACTGTGCACCATCACTGTGCACTATCAATGTGCACCATCACTGTGCACCATCACTGTGCACTACCAATGTATACATCACTGCACCATCACTGTGCACTATCAATGTGCACCATCACTGTGCACCATCACTGTGCACTACCAATGTATACATCACTGCACCATCACTGTGCACTATCAATGTGCACCATCACTGTGCACCATCACTGTGCACTACCAATGTGCACCATCACTGCACCATCACTGTGCACTATCAATGTATACATCACTGCACCATCACTGTGCACCAACACTGTGCACCATCACTGTGCACCATCACTGTGCACCAACACTGTGTGCACCAACACTGTGCACCAACACTGTGCACCAACATAGATCATCGTAAGGAAAGTGTTTTCATAACTATACAACTTATTTAAGTGTCTGTAAGTGTCCATTGAACTCATGAAGAGGAAGTGTGGTGGTTAAGTGTAGCGTAGGACTGTATTAAACCTTAATTCTCACAAATATCTCCCACCTGGGTGTCAACACCTGCGTGCCAGTTGGCACGCAGGTGTTGACACTGAGTCTGTCGTGTTTTCATAAATTTTATATCAACTAACACCGTTTAGGAGATGATTCAAGAGTAAGAGATATAGTGTTGGGGAAGCATTGTAGTAGTACCAGATATACGATTGTAGCCTCCACCACCTCCACTACTACTACGACTACTACTACTGCTGCTGCTGCTACTGCTACTACTACTGTTACTACTACTACTACTACTGCTGCTACTACTACTACTACTTTATATTATTCCCTTCTCTCGTTCCTCTTGTGTTGCGGCTCCTCCCTACTCTCATATTTATACTGGCTCCCTTCCCTTCGCGTTTCAGTGTGACTAGTTAATGATCCAAGTCGGACCGAAACGTCGTCGTAAGGGTCAGTTCCCTACGTGCGGATTATTTGTACAAGATGTAGTGTTCACGCGTCAGAATGTGTTCCACTGTGCTGAGAAAATAACGTTTTCCTTTTTGATAAAGACTGTGGCACAGAAACAAGGAAGTATGAGGTAACACATCAGGGTGGATATAGACAAGTTACAGTGTAACACACCCCTGAATAACAGGGATGTTAGGAAGTATTTCTTCAGTCACAGAGTTGTCAGCAAGTGGAATAGTCTGGGAAGTGATGTAGTGGAGGCAGGATCCATACATAGCTTTAAGAAGAGGTATGATAAAGCTCATGGAGCAGGAAGAGTGACCTAGTAGCCACCAGTGAAGAGGCGGTGCCAGGAGCTGTGACTCGACCCCTGCAGTCACAACTAGGTGAGTACAGCGAGTCAGTACTTCACACACCTGGTCAAACAAGCCCACTTTACAAGTGCAGGAGGAAAAAATAGACGTAAAAGCAGTATAATGTGATCCTTTAGTAACAACGTTTCGCCCACACAGTGGGCTTTATCAAGTCACAAACACATCTAGCTGTTATAAATTAGACACATATGCAACACTTGGGTATCTTTATTGAGGAAACGTTTCGCCACGCAGTGGCTTCATCAGTCCAATACAAAGTAGAAAGGTGTAAGGAGAGGAGGAGTTTGAGGTAATCAGTCCCTCGGCCTGGAGTCGATGTGTTCAGTCCATCAATCTTGTTAGAAGTGTAGCACAAGGCCGTAGAGGTGTCTTATATGCTGTAGTCAGGTGAGGTGAAGCAGGAGGAGGCGGGGTCATAGTGGTACCATCCACTAGTCGAAGTAGGTCTTCGTCCAAAGGTTGGACAAGTATTGAAGAATTCGTTTGTATCAAGATCCCAAGATGTTGCTGTCAGACAGGATGTAGACGAATGGTTCAGAGAACCGACAAGTTATAAATTAGACACATATGCAACACTTGTCTGACACAGCAACATCTTGGGATCTTGATACAAACGAATTCTTCAACACTTGTCCAACCTTTGGACCTTTCTACTTTGTATTTGACTGATGAAGCCACTGTGTGGCGAAACGTTTCCTCAATAAAGATACCCAAGTGTTGCATATGTGTCTAATTTATAACTTGTCGGTTCTCTGAACCATTCATCTACACATCTAGCTGTGTATATATAGCGTATATATAGCAGTGACGTGAAGGGTCATGTGAGGAATGCTGAATTTGATGGCTAAGAAGAGGTTGGATTGAAAATTAGGTTGAACAAATATTCTGTTAGTGGGATGGAATGTGAAGGACCTGCCTAGAATGGGCCAACAGGCTTGCTGCAGTGTTCCTCCTTTCTTATGTTCTTATGTTCTTATGTTCATGGTCGCACGTACTGAGTACGTGATCTACCTGGGTAGAGAGTACGTCGTACTCTCTTCCAAGGTAGATGCGTTCGTGGTTTAATAGAGCCCACTGAGTGAGCGAAATATTGTCAATAAAGGATCGCATTATATTGCATCCTTGTTTATTTTCCACCGTGTCGATGTTTTAACAACATTGATCTGCAAGTATTGCACAGACTGGTAATATGCACACACATTCTACATGTTACGATACCACAGCGTTTAACTAAATCCACATCCCAAATGGTAAATCTAATAATTTTTTAAGGGGTGAACTGGTAAACCAGCGGAAGGATTCGGTCAGATGACTAAAAGCTCCAGCGGCGGGTCATCATGTGACTAAGACCCGCCTCACGAAACACTTGTCCTGTTTCCTGACGAACTTTACCTAACCTAACCCCCTTTCTTTTTTTAACTACACAAGTGGGCTCCCCACTGATGAGAATATAATGTTTAGAGTACAATGGAAATAAATGGTATAAAATACCGACACAATGGAAAAATAAACACATAAGCAGTATAATGTGATCCTTTATTGACAACGTTTCGCCCACGCAGTGGGCTTTATCGAGTCACAGACAGATCTACCTGGAAAATGAGCAACATGGAGATATATATAGGGTACAGTCAGGTGGAGAATGCTGGGTCAGGTGGAGAAAGCTGCATGTGACAGTCTTAAAAGTAGTGTGATAGTTAAAAACATTGTGTGACTTAAAGGACCTGCAGTGTACCATTCTTGAGTTCTAGGTGGGATAGCGTTGAAGAAGTTTCTTGGCAATAGGTTCAGCTATGTTGTAGAAGCCGTTGTTCTGGTTGAAGTTGTTGGATATACAGATGAGTGATGATTCTAGGATTCTTCGGTATTGCGTGTTGTCTTCTCTGGCGATGAGTCTTGCGTTTAATCAACTAATCAACAGAGAAGACAACACGCAATACCGAAGAATCCTAGAATCATCACTCATCTGTATATCCAACAACTTCAACCAGAACAACGGCTTCTACAACATAGCTGAACCTTTTGCCAAAAAACCTTTTTCAACCTAATCCCCACTTTTTTAGGAATAAGAATGGTAAAAATTTTAAAAAGGTCCCTTTAAGTCCCCCCCAATGTTTTTAAAAATCACCACATTTTTCTAAGACTGTCACAATCGGGGCTTTTTTCCACCTAAAAAACCCCCAAGAAAAAATTCCTCCACCTGCCCCTTCCCAAATATATTTTCCCCCCATTTGGTTTTTTAAAAATTTTCCAGGTTAAAAACCCCCCCCTTCCCCCTGCCAGATTTTTTGATAAAACCCACTGGTAAAAAAACGTTTCAAAAAAGGGATCCCCTTAATTTGCTTATGTTTTTTTTTTTTCCAAATTGTTTGGTTTTTAAACCTTTTATTTCCATTTACCTTTTAAACCCAATTATTTCCCTTAACCCTTTCCCCAACTTTTTTAAAAAAAATTATTGGGGGTTCTTGGGGAAAAACCCCAAGGCCCAATTTTTCCCTTTTTGAAACCCACCCCTTGTCCATATGCCCCCCGTTTTGGAAAGTTTTTGGGGTCTTCTCCAATTTCCTTCCGTGGGTTTCCAATTCATTAAAAATTTAGTCATTCTACCCCAATGTTTTCTAACAATTTATGTCCATTCTGTAATATGGAGACCAGAACTGAGCTTAATCTGGGTGAGGCCTTACTAAGGGATGTAAAGCTGTAATAAAACCCTCGGGACTTCTTTGCACACTTTTTGGGATATAAACCCCAGTAATCTATTTCCTTATTACGTACGTTTAGGCATTGCTGTCTTTTTTAAAGGGTTTTTACCATCCCCCCCAAGTCCTTCCCAATCTGTATGGCTAAGTTCTACGTTATTTAACTTTTTTGGGGGCCCCCCCCGGTTTAAAATTTGCATTTATCTACCCCCCCTTTTTTTCCCCCCAATTTTTTTCAAACCCCCTTTTAAATTTTTTAAAAATTTCCCTTTTTCTTTGGGCCCTTTTTTTTTAAAAATTTTTTTTTTTTTATTAAAAAAAACCCAAAAAAGGGGGGAAAAACCCCTTTTTTTTTTAACCCCTTTTTCCCCCCCCCCCCCCCTTTTGGGGAAAAAAAACCTTTTTCCCCCCCCCCCCCCTTTTTTAAATTTTTTGGGGGCCCAAAAAAAAAAAAAAAAAAATTAAAAATTTTTTTAAAAAACCCCAAAAACCCCAAAAAAAACCCCCAAATTTTAAAGGGGGGGCCCCCCCAAAAACCCCAAAAAAAATTTGGGGGGCCCTTTTTTAAAAAAAATTAATTTTAAATTTTAAATTAAATTTTTAATTTGGTGGGGGGTTTTTTTTTGGAAAAAAGGGTTTTAAAACCCCCCCCCCAAAAATTTGGAAAAAAAAAAATTTTTTTTTTTTAAAAACCCCCCAAAACCCTTGGGGGGTTTTTTTCCGGGGGAAAATTTTTTTGTTTGGAAATTTTTTTTTCCCAAAAAATTTTTTAAAAAAAAACCCCTTTTTTTTAAAGGGGGGAAAAAAAATTTTTTAAAAGAGGGTTTTTTTAAAAAACCAAAAAATTTTTTTTAAAACCCAAATTTTTTTTTTCCCCCCCTTTTTAATTTTTTGGAAACCCTAAAATTTTTTGGGGGGTTTTTTTTTTTTAATTTTAAAAAGGGGTTAAAAGGGGGGGTTTTTTTTTTTTTTTTTTTTGGGGGTTTTTTTGGGGCCAAAATTTTTTTTAAATTTTTTTAAAAAAAAAAAAGAAAAAAATTTTTTTTTCCCGGGTTTTTTTTTTTTTTTAAAAAAAAAAAAATTTTTTTTTTTTTTTTTTTAAAAAAAAAATTTTTTAAAAAAAAAAAACAAAAAAAGGTTGGGGTTTTTTTTTGGGGGGGGGAAAAAAAAAATTTTGGGGTTTTTTTTAAATTGGGAAAGGGGGATTTTTTAAAAAATTTTTAAAAATTTTTAAAAAAAGGGGGGGAAAAAAATTTTTAAAAAATTTTTTTTTTAAAAAAAAAAAGGAAAAAAAAATTTTTTTGGGGGGGTTTGGTTTTCCCCAAAAAAACCCCGGGGCCCTTTTTTTTTAAAAAAAATTTTTTTTCCCCAAAAATTTTGGGGGGGAAAAGGGGGGGTTTTTTTTTTTTTTTTTAAAAAAAAAGGTTTTGGTTTAAAAAAAAAAATTTTAAAGGGGAAAAAAAAAAGGGGAAAAACCCCCCGGGTTTTTGGGGGGGAAAAAGGGGTTTTTTAAAAATTTTTCCCCCCAAAAAAAAAAATTTTTTTAAAAAAATTTTTTTTTTTTTTTAAAGGGGTTTTTTTTTGGGGCCCCCCCCAAAAATTTTGGTTTTTTAATTTTGGCCCTTTTTTTTAAAAAATTTTTTTTTGGCAATTTTTTTCCCCCCTTTTCCCCCCTTTTTTTTTTTTTTTTTTTGGGAAAAAACCCCCGGGGGGAAAGGGAAAAAAAAAAGGGAAATTTTTTGGAAAAAAAAAGGGGGCCCCTTTTTTGGGGGTTTTTTAAAAAAAAGAAAAAAAAAAAAATTTTTTTGGAAAAAAAAAGGGGGTTTTTTCCCCCCTTTTTAAAACCCCCCCTTTTCCCCCTTTTTTTTTTTCCTTTTTTTCCCCGGGCCTTTTGTTTTTTTTTTAAAAAAGGGGGAAAGGGGGGGTTTTTTCCCCCAAAAAAAAAACCCCTTTTTTTTTTGGGAAAAAAAATTTAAAAATTTCCCCCCCCAAAAAAAAAGGCCCCCTTTTGGGGGGGGCCCCCCTGGGTTTTTCCCCCTTTTTTTTTTTGGGGGGTTTTTTTTCCCCCCCAAAATTTTTTTTTTTTTTTTCCCCCCCCCCTTTTAAAATTTCCCCAAACCCCCCCCAGGGTTTTTTTTTTTTTTAAAAAAGGGTTTTTAAAAAAATTTTTTTTTTTTTGTTCTAATTTTAAATTTTTTCCCCTTTTAAAAAACCCCCAAAAAAAAAAAAGGGGAAAAACCCCCAAACAGGGCCCCCCCCCCCAATTTTTCCCCAAAGGGGGGCCCCCCCCCGGGGGGTTTTTTTTTAAAAAAAAATTTTTTAAAAAAAAAATTTTTCCCCCCAAAAACCCCCAAAAAGGAAAAAAATTTTTTTAAAAAAAAAAAAAAAAAGGGGTTTTTTTCCCCCCCCCCCCCAAAAAATTTTTTTTTTTTTTAAAAAAGAAAAAAAAAAAAAAAAGGAGGGGGGGCCCTTTTGGTTTTTTCCCCCTTTTTAAAAAATTAAAAAATTTTTTTTTTGGGGGGGGCCTTTTTTTTTTTTATTTTTCTTCCCCCCTTAAAAACCCCCCAAAAAATTTTTTTTTTCCCCCCCCATTTTCCAAAACCCCGGGGTTTTTCCCCCCAAAAAACCCCCTTTTTTTTTTCCCCCCCCCTTTTTTTCTAAATTTTTAAATTGGGCTTTTTTTTGGGCCCCCCCCCAAAAAAAAAATTTTTTTTTTTTTAAACCCTTTTAATTTATTTCCCTTTTCTTTTCCCCCCCCCAAAAAAAAATTTTTTTTTTAAAACCCCCACCCTGGCATACATTATTTCTGCCATAGAAGAGGTCCCAGTTGTCAAGAATGTTACTGAATTTTCCTTACAGTATTTGTCCAGCCAAATTCCCCCCAATTCCCCCTGGACACCATTTTTTTCCAACTCCTCTTTAAAATACCCATATGACGGGTTCCCCCCTCTTTTTTTGTCTTTGCTGCCTAAACCTGCTATCAGGTCCTCCTCCTACGTCTGCCAACATTTGCCCCCAGCACTGAGACAGATAATAGGATTGCTCCCATTACCTCTCATGATGTCGCCCAGGCGGCTAACAATATCCTCCATCCCAGCCCCAGGAAAGCAGACCCTCGTCTCCTACTCCTATCAATCAAACAAAAACCCCCTATCCATGTACCTAACCTGACTGTCCCCAACAAAAATTTTTTTACCTTCCTTTGTGTCTTTGTGGCGCTCCCAGAACATAAGAACATAAGAAAGGAGGAACACTGAAAAGGCCTGTTGGCCCATTCTAGGCAGGTCCTTCACATTCCATCCCACTAACAAATATTTGTTCAACCTAATTTTCAATGCTACCCAAAAATAGCTTTGTAATTTTTTTACTCAGGGCAATTCCCTCAAACCCAAACCCCTTTCCTCATGAATTTATCCAACCAAAATTTAAAACTCCCAAGGTCCTTGCTTCAATAACCCTCTGGCAGACTGTTCCACTCATCAACTACCCATTTCCAAACCAATATTTCCCCTATATCCTTTCTAAATCTAAACTTATCAAATTGAACCATTATTCGGGCTCTCTTGGAAGATACCCTCGCCCTTTTTTATACCCCCTTTTTTCCATTTTCCCTTTTTCCTCGATCATGTCTCCTCATTCTCTTTTACAAGTGAATGTAATTTGGTCTTCAATCTTTTTTAAGGGAATTTTTCTAATGCTATTATTAATTTAGTCATTCAGCTGAATGTTTTCTAACGAATTTTGTCCATTCTGTAATATGGGACCAGAACTGAGCTCGTAATTTGAGGCCTTACTAATGATGTATAAAGTTTAATATAACCTCTGGACTTCTGTTGCTAACACTTCTTGATATAAATCCCAGTAATCATTTGTTATTACTACGCTTGGCATTGCTTCTTGGTTTAAGGTTGCTGTTTACCATCACCCCCAAGTCCTTCTCGCAATCTTTTTCTAAGTTCTACGCTATTTAACTTATAAGTGCTTGGGTTATGGACACTCCCGAGCTTTAGAACTTTGCATTTATCTACATTGAACTGCATCTGCCATTTTTCTCCCCAGGAATTGAGTTTGTCTAAATCCTCCTGTAGTTCACTGACATCTACTCTGAATCGATTATCCTACCTATCTTCGTGTCATCAGCGAATTTCCCCCATATCACTAGAAATTCCCTCGTCAAGGTTTTTTTATATATATTATAAACAACAATGGGCCCAAAAAACATCCCTGAGGAACGCCACTTGTTACAGATCCCCCCCCGATTTAACCCCATTTATGCACACCCTCGCTTCCTATTGGTGGCCAGGCTCGATCCATAAAAACTTTTTTTCCCCCCAAAACAGCCCTTTTTTAACAGTCTCTGATGTGGTACTCTAAAAAAAGCCTTACTAAAATCCAAATAAACGATATCGAATTCTTTTCATTCCCCAACTGCCAAAAAAAGCCTTCAAAAAAAGTTAATTTAGTTAGGCAGGAAGGCCCCCCTGATGAATCCATGCTGAGTATCATTAATCCAAATTACCCCCTATCGAGATGGCCCTTATGTTATCAGCTAAAACCCCGACTAAATTCATCGGGTAGCAGGAGAAATGGGTTCGATTTTTCCCAAAAACATTCTCCTGGGTCTTCGTTTTTCCCCCCTCTCCCCGTCCTCTTGAGCCTTAACTTTGTCCCATGCGTTTTAGCCACTTCCAGGTTCCTTTCCGGCCCGGGGGTTCTCAACAGGAGGATTACTACGAACCCCGTTCCCTCACCCCAAATACCCTTTTCCCCAAAACCCAAAACTTTCCTATATCCTTTCTAAATCTAAACTTATCAAAAAAAATCCATTTTGCGGGTTCTCTCTTGGAGATATCCTCAAGACCTTTTTTATACCCCCTTTTTTAATACCCATTTTCCCTTGTATACCTCGATCATGTCTCCCCTCTTCCCCACGTCTTAAAAATGAATGAATTTTTTGGGTCTTCAATCTTTTTTTAAAAAGGGAAAATTTCCAATTATGAAAATTTAAATTTTGTCTTTTTTCCTTTTAATTTTTCAAAAAAAATTTTTGTCCATTCTGTAATATGGAGACCAGAACTGAGCTGCGTAATCTAGGTGAGGCCTTACTAATGTTTTTAAAGCTGTAATATAACCTCTGGACTTCTGTTGCAACCCCTTTTATATAAATCCCATTTAAACTATTTCCTTAAAAACGGCTTAGGCATTGCTGTTTGGTTTAAAAAGGGTTTCTGCTTACCATCCCCCCCAAGCCCCTTCCCCAAAACTGTATGGCTAATTTTTACGTTATTTAACTTATAAGTGTTGGGGGTTTTGGACACCCCCGAGCTTCAGAACCTTGCATTTATCTACTTTTTAACTCATCTGCCACTTTTCTGACCCCCAATTAAGTTTGTCAAAAAATTTCCCCAAAATTCTATGACATCTATGTTTAAATCAATTATCCTACCTATCTTCGTGTCTTGGGAATTTGCTCATATCACTATTTAAATTTCCCTCATCAAGGTCATTGATATATATTATAAATAACAATGGGCCTAAGACTGATCCCTGTGGAACACCACTTGTTACAAGTCCCCATTCCGGTTTAACCCCATTTATGCACACTCTCTGCTTCCTATTGGTGAGCCATGACTCGATCCATGACAGCATTTTCCCCCCCAATGCCATGAGCTGCCACTTTCTTTAACAGTCTCTGGTGCGGTACTCTAAAAAAAGCCTTAAAAAAAGGTCTAAATAAACAATATAAATTCTTTATTGATAAAAAAGCCAAAAAGCTTTACTGAAAAGGTTAATAAATTAGATAGGCAGGAAGGCCCCCCTCGTGAATCCATGCTGGGTATCATTAATCAAATCAGGTTTTTCCCCTAGATCTTCTAATAATATCAGCTATAATTGACTCTATTAATTTTTACAATTGGGTCAGGCTTATTGGGCGGTTTTTGGGTTGTTTTCCCCTGCTTTAAAAAGGGGAAATTTTTTAAAATATTTCCCAAAATATGGGGCCTTTTACACCTGTTTGAAAATAAAAAAAATGTTAGATATTGGTTCACAGAGTTCCATTTGCTTCCCCTTAAGAACCCTTGCAAAAAGCTCATCAGGACCGGGGGGTTTATTTTGTTTCAGTGGGCCCCAGCTGTTTCTTAAATTTCCCCGCTAGTGACTGTGATATTACATAATTTATCTTCTTCTGGGCCTCTGTAAAAATTAATTACTGGGATTTTTTTAATGTCTTCCTGTGTGAAAACCGAGAGAAAATAATTATTAAAAATAGAGCACATATCATTCTCCTTGTGTTTTTTTGAATTATTTTTAAAAAGGGGACCTATCTTCCCCCAAATTTTTTGTTCTATAAACCGGAAAAAAAACTTTTGGGTTAGTTTTTGAAATCCCTAGCAACTTTAATTTCTGTCCCGTTTATTTTTTTCTTTTCCCCCTTTTTAACGTCCCTCTTAATGTCAGTATACTGATTTATAAGATGACCCTCACCTCTTTTATCCTTTTTATAAATTCCTTTCTTCCCCCCTAAAAGATATTTAAGCCTATTATTCCCCCCATTTTGGGTCATTTCCCCCGTCAATTTTTTCTTTATCGGGATAAATGTTCTTTGGGCAGCCTGTATAGTTTAAAAAAACTGTCATATTGATACCTCTCTTCTTCACCCCAGTCCCCCGTTGATAAAATTTTTCTCTAAGCCCCTTATAATCTGCAAAGGGGAAAACGGGGGCCTACTGAATTACCCCCCTATCATACATCCATTCAATGCAAAAAGGGAATTGACTTGTGGTCGCTTGAGCAGAGTTCCTCTGTAATTTCAAAATTTTTAACGGGGTTTCCCCTTTCTTGCCAAACCCAAAATAGGTTATTTCCCCTTGGGTTCTGTTACAAACTGCTTCAAAAAGCAATCCTGAATACTTCTAAAAAGTCGTTAGATTCTAAATTCCCTGTCATGAAATTCCAATCAATCTGACTAAAAAAGTCCCCTAAATTACTACGTTATCGTGTCTTGTGGCCTTAACAATTTCCTCCCAAAGTAGTCCCCCTTGTTCCCTATCTAAGTTTGGAGGACGGGAAATCACGCCCAAAAAAAAATTTTTTTCACCCCTCCCCAAAATTCTATCCAGACAGACTCTGTATGTGTTAATTCAGACTTTATACCCGTTTTATGCAACAATTTAAATGATCCGGACTGGGGCCACCCCCCCCTTTTTCCATACTTCTGTCTACTTGGAACAATTTAAACCCCCAATGTGACATTCGGCGGCAAGTCCCGATTTTTTTATTAAACCATGTCTCAGTTATTGCAAAAACATAATTTACCCCACTTTTTAATTTTTAACTCGTCCCCCTTTATTTAAAAACTACGACTATTGGTGTAATATATATTTAAAACCCTCCTTTCTTTACCCCCTTTCCGCTCTTTTTTTTTTTCCACTATCCTATTTGTCCTTGTCTCTAGTGTCACTAGCTTTCCACTATCCACCTTATTCTCCTATTACTAGTTCTCCCCCAACATAATATTACTACAATTGGACTTCTCTGTTTTCCCCCCCCCAAAACCCATACCCCCAACTATTTCTAGTTTAAAGCCCTAACAGCTCCCTCCACTGCAGGTTTTCCCGTGCCCCCCCCCAGACCTGGATAAGTGAACCCCATCCCCCATACATGTCATTTTTTTCCATAGAAAAAAGGGCCCAGGGGTTTCAATGAATGTTTGAATTTTCCTTTTAGTATTTGTCCCCCCAGCCCCAAATTACACCAATTGCCCCCGGGCAACCATTCATTTTTAAATCCTCTCCTTTTGGAAAATACCACATATGACAGGGTTTTTTCCCCCTTTTCCTAATTATGTCTATTGCTGACCTAAACCTGCTAGTCAGGTCCTCACTCCCCCCGTCTGCCAACATCGTTGCCTCCAGCCCTGAGACAGATAATGGATTACTCCCATTACCTCTCATGATGTCGTCCGGGGGGCCAACAATATCCTCCATCCCAGCCCCAAAAAAAACCCTCCCCTCTCCTACTCCTATCAATCAAACAGAAAGCCCCTCCATGTACCTAACCTGACTGTCCCCAACAACAACAATGTTTTTTTCCCTTTCCCTTTTTGTCTTTCGTCGTGACGGGGCCCCCCAAGTCAACTCACATTCATCGGGTAGCACGGAGAATGGGTTCGATTTTCCACAACATTCTCCTGGGTCTTCGTTGTTTCTACCTCTCCAGGCTGTTGATCACGATAAAGAATTCGATATTGTTTATTTAGACTTTAGTAAGGCTTTTGATAGAGTACCGCACCAGAGACTGTTAAAGAAAGTGGCAGCTCATGGCATTGGGGGAAAAGTGCTGTCATGGATCGAGTCATGGCTCACCAATAGGAAGCAGAGAGTGTGCATAAATTGGGTTAAATCCGAATGGGGACTTGTAACAAGTGGTGTTCCACAGGGGATCAGTCTTAGGCCCATTGTTATTTATAATATATATCAATGACCTTGATGAGGGAATTACTAGTGATATGAGCAAATTCGCCGACGACACGAAGATAGGTAGGATAATTGATTCAAACATAGATGTCATAGAACTTCAGGAAGATTTAGACAAACTTAATTCGTGGTCAGAAAAGTGGCAGATGCAGTTCAATGTAGATAAATGCAAGGTTCTGAAGCTCGGGAGTGTCCATAACCCAAGCACTTATAAGTTAAATAACGTAGAACTTAGCCATACAGATTGCGAGAAGGACTTGGGGGTGATGGTAAGCAGCAACCTTAAACCAAGACAGCAATGCCTAAGCGTACGTAATAAGGGAAATAGATTACTGGGATTTATATCAAGAAGTGTTAGCAACAGAAGTCCAGAGGTTATATTACAGCTTTATACATCATTAGTAAGGCCTCACCTAGATTACGCAGCTCAGTTCTGGTCTCCATATTACAGAATGGACATAAATTCGTTAGAAAACATTCAGCGTAGAATGACTAAATTAATACATAGCATTAGAAATCTTCCTTACGAAGAAAGATTGAAGACCTAAAATTACATTCACTTGTAAGACGTAGAATGAGGGAGACATGATCGAGGTATACAAGTGGAAAATGGGTATTAACAAAGGGGATATAAATAAGGTCTTGAGGATATCTCTCCAGAGAGAACCCGCAATAATGGATTCAAGTTAGATAAGTTTAGATTTAGAAAGGATATAGGAAAGTATTGGTTTGGAAATAGGGTAGTTGATGAGTGGAACAGTCTGCCTAGTAGGGTTATTGAAGCTAGGACCTTGGGTAGTTTCAAATTTAGGTTGGATAAATTCATGAGTGAGAGGGGTTGGATTTGAGTGGGACTCGCGCATGAGTGGGTAGAATTGTCAAAGCTTATTTCTTGGGTAGCATTGAAAATTGGGTTGAGCAAATATTCTGTTAGTGGGACGGATTGTGAAGGACCTGCCTAGTATGGGCCAACAGGCCTGCTGCAGGGTTTACGAGAGGTCGTTCCTGCCTGACAAATTTACTGACGTTTTTCAATAAAACATTTGAGGCAGTAGACAGTGATAAAGAATATGATATAGTTTACTTGGATTTCAGTAAGGCCTTCGATAGAGTACCTCACAAGAGACTCTTAAGAAAGGTGGCAGCTCATGGTATAGGAGGTAAAGTTCTAGCATGGATAGAGGCATGGCTTACCAATAGAAAGCAAGAGTTTCCATTAATGGGGTCAAATCTGAATGGGATTTGTCACTAGTGGCGTTCCACAAGGATCAGTTTTGGGCCCATTGTTGTTCATAATTTACATTAATGACCTTGATGAAGGAATTGCAAGTGACATGAGTAAATTTGCTGATGATACAAAAATAGGCCGTATAATTAATTCTGAGGGAGGATAACAGTGAACTCCAGGAGGATTTGGATAAATTAATGTCTTGGTCTGAAAAGTGGCAGATGAAGTTCAATGTGGACAAGTGTAAGGTGCTTGTCGTTGGTAATGAAAATATCCCTCGAATTTATAAACTAGGTGAAGTTGAGCTTGATCATACAGAATGTGAAAAGACTTGGGAGTCATGGTAAGCAGAAATCTAAAGCCAAGACAACAGTGCCTAAGTGTGCGCAATAAGGCTAACAGATTACTAGGATTTATTTCAAGAAGTATAAGCAACAGAAGTCCAAAAGTTATTTTACAGCTCTATACATCACTAGTGAGACCTCATTTGGATTATGCAGCTCAGTTTTGGTCTCCTTACTACAGGATGGATATAGATTCATTGGAGAACATACAAGAAGAATGACTAAAATGATTTACAGTATAAGAAATCTCCCGTATGATGATAGACTTAGAGCGGAAAAATAAACACATAAGCAGTATAATGTGATCCTTTATTGACAACGTTTCGCCCACGCAGTGGGCTTTATCGAAGTCACAGACAGATCTACCTGGAAAATGAGCAACATAGAGATATATATAGGGTACAGTCAGGTGGGAGAATGCTGGGTCAGCATTCTCCACCTGACTTTCCATATTCTATGTTGCTCATTTCAGGTGTCTGTCTGTGCTCGGCCACTGCGTGGGCAAGCTTGTCAATAGGATCACATTATACCTATGTGTTTATTTTCCATTGTGTCGGTATTTTATACCATTTATTTCCATAGACTTAGAGCGTTGAATCTCCACTCTCTGGAGAGACGTAGAATGAGGAGATATCATCGAGGTGTACAAGTGGATGATGGGCATAAACAAAGGAGATATTAATAAAATACTGAGGATATCGAACCAAGTAAGAACCAGAAATAACAGGTTTAAATTGGATAAATTTAGATTTAGAAAGGACATAGGCAAGTACTGGTTTCGAACAGAGTTGTAGATGCGTGGAACAATCTTCCGAGTACTGTGATAGAGGCTAGGACCTTGGGTGGCTTTAAAAAGAGATTGGACAAATATATGAGTGGGAGGGGCTGGGTTTTTATTTGTGTCGTGAGTACGGGAATAAATTCTTAGGTAGTGGTGGTTTTGATAAGGACCTGCCTTGTATGGGCCAGTAGGCCTTCTGCAGTGTTCCTCCATTCTTATGTTCTTATGTTCTTAAATAGGTCACAGGTATGCTCGCATGCGGCACGCAAGCCGCTATTTTGGCGGTTTTCGTGGCTTGACAGCTTTCGTGTGGCACTGAGGTCAGTGTGGCACGCAGGCTACTGTGCCACTCTTATTATTTAGACATTTATCGAACTTTTGTGGGAAATTTTGTGGTATGTATTGTTAGTGATGGATTAACAGCAGTAGCAGCTGGTGCTGTCAGTTACCATCCTTAGTGTTGACTCTGGCATTGCTGCTGCAGCTTACCCTATCCCCTTCCCTCGACTCCTCCCACCTTCCTGCTCTTACCTTCCCTCTGCTGCTCTTACCTTCCCTCTGCTGCTCTTACCTTCCCTCTGCTGCTCTTACCTTCCCTCTGCTGCTCTTACCTTCCCTCTGCTGCTCTTACCTTCCCTCTGTGCTCTTACCTTCCCTCTGTTGCTCTTACCTTCCCTCTGTTGCTCTTACCTTCCCTCTGTTGCTCTTACCTTCCCTCTGTTGCTCTTACCTTCCCTCTGCTGCTCTTACCTTCCCTCTGCTGCTCTAAACTACCCTACCCATGTGGTCCTCCGTCACGTGACCACTGCTGAAGGGAGTCATAAGTAGAGACTACACAACACAGAGAAGAGGAAGGAACCAGATGAAAATAAGTAAGGGGTTATACGGTATATACCTTTACCCTTGATATACATTTGGTGGGTTTCGAGAGTTTTCCTACTCCCGTCAGCCCGGCTCCGTGCCAGGCTTGCCTGGTCAACCAGGCTATTCATGCAGGCAGCCCTCTGTTTGATATATTTGTAGCAGCTTGGTTGATCTGGTACTTGGTGAAGGAAATCATCTAGTTTCCTCTTGACGACTCTTACACTCGTTCCAGTAGTGTTTCTGATACCTGGCAGATGTTCAATAGTCTGGGGCCACGTCTGTTGATACAGTGTTCTCTTATTGTGTCCACGGCGCCCCTGCCTTTCACTGAGTTTATTCTCATTCCAGCATGTTGTTATGACAGTTTGCAGACTTGGGAACAGGCCATGTATGTGAGTACATATTTCGAACTTTGAGGCATTCCCAGTAATTTAAATGTTTTACTGGGTGTATTCGGGGCCATCAATGATCTTTGAGTATGTTGCAGCACTGAGAGCTCTCCTGCCCTGAATGGAGCCGCCAACACTGAACAATACTGCAAGCCAGAGAGCACAAGCCATTTGACAAGTGTCACCACTGGCATTATTTCCCCTTGTCTTGAGACTCCTCATTATCCATCCCATCATTTTCCTGGTCGTCGTGACATTTGCTTTATTGTGTTCTTTGAAATGTCACCTGACATTATTACACCCAGATCTTTCACGTGTTCTTTTTGTTCTATTTGGTGCTCCTCTTGTGTTTTATGTACAGTATCCATTTTGAGTTCTTCCTTCTTTCCATATCTAAGCAGTTGGAACCTGTCGCCACTGAACCTCATGTTATTCTCCACTACCCACTGAAACACTTCGCTTATATCTTTATATCGTCTTGTATTTTTTTCCTGTCTTCTACCGTAGTGGATGATTTTCATGCTTATTTTGGTATCTGCAAATGATGATACGAAATTGTAGCGAATATATATAATAAGATACATCAGCAGTGTGCTGCTACACAATATGACAGTCACAGTTGTAACAGAAGGTGGCAGCTGTCTGTCCCTCTCATATTCCCTCACACAGTATGGTGCTCATACAGTGAGCTGGGAGACTTCAGTAGTGTCAGCCTGAGCTAGGAGACTTCAGTAGTGTCAGCCTGAGCTGGGAGACTTCAGTAGTGTCAACCTGAGCTGGGAGACTTCAGTAGTGTCAACCTGAGCTGGGAGACTTCAGTAGTGTCAGCCTGAGCTGGGAGACTTCAGTAGTGTCAGCCTGAGCTGGGAGACTTCAGTAGTGTCAGCCTGAGCTGGGATACTTCAGTAGTGTCAGCCTGAGATGGGAGACTTCAGTAGTATCAGCCTGAGCTGGGAGACTTCAGTAGTGTCAGCCTGAGCTGGGAGACTTCAGTAGTGTCAGCCTGAGCTGGGAGATTCAGTAGTGACTCAGGGGCCTGAGCTGGGAGACTTCAGTAGTGTCAGCCTGAGCTGGGAGACTTCAGTAGTGTCAGCCTGAGCTGGGAGACTTCAGTAGTGTCAGCCTGAGCTGGGAGACTTCAGTAGTATCAGCCTGAGCTGGGAGACTTCAGTAGTGTCAGCCTGAGCTGGGAGACTTCAGTAGTGTCAACCTGAGCTGGGAGATTTCAGTAGTGTCAGCCTGAGCTGGGAGACTTCAGTAGTATCAGCCTGAGCTGGGAGAC
Source organism: Cherax destructor (assembly GCA_009830355.1). NCBI lineage: Eukaryota > Metazoa > Arthropoda > Malacostraca > Decapoda > Parastacidae > Cherax > Cherax destructor. The sequence goes on from WNWK01000501.1 coordinate 266,611, forward strand.
TTCAGTAGTATCAGCCTGAGCTGGGAGACTTCAGTAGTATCAGCCTGAGCTGGGAGACTTCAGTAGTATCAGCCTGAGCTGGGAGACTTCAGTAGTATCAGCCTGAGCTGGGAGACTTCAGTAGTATCAGCCTGAGCTGGGAGACTTCAGTAGTATCAGCCTGAGCTGGGACACTTCAGTAGTATCAGCCTGAGCTGGGACACTTCAGTAGTGTCAACCTGAGCTGGGAGACTTCAGTAGTGTCAACCTGAGCTGGGAGACTTCAGTAGTGTCAACCTGAGCTGGGAGACTTTAGTAGTGTCAGCCTGAGCTGGGAGACTTCAGTAGTGTCAGCCTGAGCTGGGAGACTTCAGTAGTGTCAGCCTGAGCTGGGAGACTTCAGTAGTGTCAGCCTGAGCTGGGAGACTTCAGTAGTGTCAGCCTGAGCTGGGAGACTTCAGTAGTGTCAGCCTGAGCTGGGAGACTTCAGTAGTTCAGCCTGAGCTGGGAGACTTCAGTAGTGTCAGCCTGAGCTGGGAGACTTCAGTAGTATCAGCCTGAGCTGGGAGACTTCAGTAGTGTCAGCCTGAGCTGGGAGACTTCAGTAGTATCAGCCTGAGCTGGGAGACTTCAGTAGTATCAGCCTGAGCTGGGAGACTTTAGTAGTGTCAGCCTGAGCTGGGAGACTTCAGTAGTGTCAGCCTGAGCTGGGAGACTTCAGTAGTAGTCAGCCTGAGCTGGGAGACTTAGTAGTGTCAGCCTGAGCTGGGAGACTTCAGTAGTGTCAGCCTGAGCTGGGAGACTTCAGTAGTGTCAGCCTGAGCTGGGAGACTTCAGTAGTGTCAGCCTGAGCTGGGAGACTTCAGTAGTGTCAACCTGAGCTGGGAGACTTTAGTACGTAGTGTCAACCTGAGCTGGGAGACTTCAGTAGTGTCAGCCTGAGCTGGGAGACTTCAGTAGTGTCAGCCTGAGCTGGGAGACTTCAGTAGTATCAGCCTGAGCTGGGAGACTTCAGTAGTGTCACCTGGCTGGAGACTTAGTAGTGTCAGCCTGAGCTGGGAGACTTCAGTAGTGTCAGCCTGAGCTGGGAGACTTCAGTAGTATCAGCCTGAGCTGGGAGACTTCAGTAGTGTCAGCCTGAGCTGGGAGACTTTAGTACGTAGTGTCAGCCTGAGCTGGGAGACTTCAGTAGTGTCAGCCTGAGCTGGGAGACTTCAGTAGTGTCAGCCTGAGCTGGGAGACTTCAGTAGTGTCAGCCTGAGCTGGGAGACTTCAGTAGTGTCAGCCTGAGCTGGGAGACTTCAGTAGTGTCAGCCTGAGCTGGGAGACTTCAGTAGTGTCAGCCTGAGCTGGGAGACTTCAGTAGTGTCAGCCTGAGCTGGGAGACTTCAGTAGTGTCAGCCTTATCTGGCAGACTTCAGCAGGTCAATAAGGTTATCGTCAAGTATTCCATTAAAGGTTCATCAGCTAGGAGAGCTTGAGAGGTTTGGTTGGAGCAGAGCTGGAGTCACTACCACTTGGGAATTACCATCTAGCCTGGCCTATACACGCAAGAAATGGAATATTTATGAAGATATCTCCACCACCCCAGAGTGAGATTAGAGAAATTATACATAGGAGACAGAGGAGAGACACAAGGGAGAGGAATTTAGATGATACATATCTATGTATAAATGCATTCACGATTTCCGACCAGCCGGGAATCGAATGCGGCTCCTGGAAATTAAACTAACTTCCAGACGCCTTATGAATGTAATTTGGTAGATGATGCGGTCATTGTAGGCCTAATGTATAATAATAATAGACTCGTGATATATATATATATATTTTTTTTTTTTCAACAAGTCGGCCGTCTCCCACCGAGGCAGGGTGACCCAAAAAGAAAGAAAATCCCCAAAAAGAAAATACTTTCATCATCATTCAACACTTTCACCACACTCATACATAATCACTGTCTTTGCAGAGGAGCTCAGATACGACAGCTGAGAATTGTCCCTCCCAGCTGTCACTATCCCAGACCCCTCCTTTAAAGTGCAGGCATTGTACTTCCCATTTCCAGGACTCAAGTCCAACTAAATCAATTAACTGGTTTCCCTGAATCCCTTCACAAAATGTTACCCTGCTCACACTCCAACAGATCGTCATGTCCCAAAAACCATTCGTCTCCATTCACTCCTATCTAACACGCTCACACATGCTTGCTGGAAGTCCAAGCCCCTTGCCCACAAAACCTCCTTTACCCCTTCCCTCCAACCTTTTCTAGGACGACCCTACCCCCCTTCCTTCCCCTACAGATTTATACGCTCTCCAAGTCAATCTACTTTGATCCATTCTCTCTAAATGACCAAACCACCTCAACAACCCCTCTTCAGCCCTCTGACAAATACTTTTAGTAACTCCACACCTCCTAATTTCCACATTCCGAATTTTCTGCATAATATTTACACCACACATTGCCCTTAGACAGGACATCTCCACTGCCTCCAGCCTCCTCCTCGCTGCAGCATTTGCAACCCATGCTTCACACCCATATAAGAGTGTTGGTACCACTATACTTTCGTACATTCCCTTCTTTCCTCCATGGATAACGTTTTTGTCTCCACAGATACCTCAATGCACCACTCACCTTTTTTCCTTCATCAATTCTATGGTTAACCTCATCCTTCATAAACCCATCCGCTGACACGTCAACTCCCAAATATCTGAAAACATTTACTTCTTCCATAATCCCTCTCTCCAATGTGATATCCAATTTTTCTTTATTTAAATCGTTTGATACCCTCATCACCTTACTCTTATCTATGTTCACTTTTAACTTTCTACCTTTACACACCCTCCCAAACTCGTCCACTAACCTTTGCAACTTTTCTTTAGAATCTCCCATAAGCACAGTATCATCAGCAAAAAGTAACTGTGTCAACTCCCATTTTGCATTTAATTCCCCATAATTTAATCCCACCCCTCTCCCCAACACCCAAGCATTTACTTCTTTTACAACCCCATCTATAAATATATTAAACAACCATGGTGACATTACACATCCCTGTCTAAGACCTACTTTTACCGGGAAGTAATCTCCCTCTCTCCTACACACCCTAACCTGAGCCTCACTATCCTCATAAAAACTCTTTACAGCCTTCAGTAACTTACTACCTATTCCATACACTTGCAACATTTGCCACATTGCTCCCTATCCACTCTATCATATGCCTTTTCTAAATCCATAAATGCAATAAAACTTCTCTACCTTTATCTTAATACTGTTCACATATATGCTTCACTGTAAACACTTGATCTACACATCCCCTACCCACTCTAAAGCCTCCTTGCTCATCTGCAATCCTACTCTCTGTCTTACCTCTAATTCTTTCAATAATAACCCTGCCATACACTTTACCTGGTATACTCAGTAAACTTATTCCCTATAATTTTTACACTCTTTATCCCCTTCCCTTTATATAAAGGAACTATACATGCTCTCTGCCAATCCCTAGGTACCTTCCCTCTTTCATACATTTATTAAACAAAAATACCAACCACTCCAGCACTATATCCCCCTGCTTTTAATATATATATATATATATATATATATATATATATATATATATATATATATATATATATATATATATATATATATATATATATATATATATAAGAATGTACATGGCTGAGTTTTATGATGTGGGGAAAAGCTTTTGGACGCTGGGGTTGTTGGGATGAGTTTGGTGGGAAGGGTGATGGGGTGATTCCTGGAGGGTGATGGGGTGATGGGGTGATTCCTGGAGGGTGATGGGGTGATTCCTAGAGGGTGATGGGGTGATTCCTAGAGGGTGATGGGGGTGGGCAGTGGAAGTGGATGGTAGAGATCATGGGTGCGGACAGGACCTGCAGTGTTGTCCCTTTACTGTTGTTATACTGCTCCCAGGTGTGTTGTCAGCCAGCACCAGGTGTGTTGTCAGTCAGCACCAGGTGTGTTGTCAGCCAGCACCAGGTGTGTTGTCAGTCAGCACCAGGTGTGTTGTCAGCCAACACCAGGTGTGTTGTCAGTCAGCACCAGGTGTGTTGTCAGTCAGCACCAGGTGTGTTGTCAGTCAGCACCAGGTGTGTTGTCAGTCAGCACCAGGTGTGTTGTCAGTCAGCACCAGGTGTGTTGTCAGTCAGCACCAGGTGTGTTGTCAGCCAGCACCAGGTGTGTTGTCAGTCAGCACCAGGTGTGTTGTCAGCCAGCACCAGGTGTGTTGTCAGCCAGCACCAGGTGTGTTGTCAGTTAACACCAGGTGTGTTGTCAGCCAACACCAGGTGTGTTGTCAGTTAACACCAGGTGTGTTGTCAGCCAACACCAGGTGTGTTGTCAGCCAGCACCAGGTGTGTTGTCAGCCAGCACCAGGTGTGTTGTCAGCCAGCACCAGGTGTGTTGTCAGCCAACACCAGGTGTGTTGTCAGCCGCCAGCACCAGGTGTGTTGTCAGCCAGCACCAGGTGTGTTGTCAGCCAGCACCAGGTGTGTTGTCAGCCAGCACTAGGTGTGTTGTCAGCCAGCACTAGGTGTGTTGTCAGCCAGCACCAGGTGTGTTGTCAGCCAGCACCAGGTGTGTTGTCAGCCAGCACTAGGTGTGTTGTCAGCCAGCACCAGGTGTGTTGTCAGCCAGCACTAGGTGTGTTGTCAGCCAGCACTAGGTGTGTTGTCAGCCGCCAGCACCAGGTGTGTTATCAGCCAGCACCAGGTGTGTTGTCAGCCAGCACCAGGTGTGTTGTCAGCCAGCACCAAGTGTATTGTCAGCCAGCACCAGTAGTGTTGTCAGCCAGCATCAGGTGTGTTGTCAGCCAGCACTAGTAGTGTTAGCCAGCATCAGGTGTGTTGTCAGCCAGCACTAGTGTTGTCAGCCAGCACCAGCAGTGTTGTCAGCCAGTTCCAGCAGTGTTATCAGCCAGCACCAGGTGTGTTGTCAGCCAGCACCAGGTGTGTTGTCAGCCAGCACCAGGTGTGTTGTCAGCCAGTTCCAGCAGTGTTATCAGCCAGCACCAGGTGTGTTGTCAGCCAGCACCAGGTGTGTTGTCAGCCAGCACCAGGTGTGTTGTCAGCCAGCACCAGGTGTGTTGTCAGCCAGCACCAGGTGTGTTGTCAGCCAGCACCAGGTGTGTTGTCAGCCAGCACCAGGTGTGTTGTCAGCCAGCACCAGGTGTGTTGTCAGCCAGCACCAGGTGTGTTGTCAGCCAGCACCAAGTGTGTTGTCAGCCAGCACCAGGTGTGTTGTCAGCGAGCATCAGCAGTGTTGTCAGCCAGCACCAGTAGTGTTGTCAGCCAGCACCAGGTCTGTTGTCAGCCAGCACCAGGTGTGTTGTCAGCCAGCACCAGTAGTGTTGTCAGCCAGCACCAGTAGTGTTGTCAGCCAGCACCAGTAGTGTTGTCAGCCAGCACCAGTAGTGTTGTCAGCCAGCACCAGTAGTGTCAGCCAGCACCAGTAGTGTCAGCCAGCACCAGTAGTGTTGTCAGCCAGCACTAGTAGTGTTGTCAGCCAGCACCAGTAGTGGAAATAAATGGTATAAAATACCGACACAATGGAAAAATAAACACATAAGCAGTATAATGTGATCCTTTATTGACAACGTTTCGCCCACGCAGTGGGCTTTATCGAGTCTGTGACTCGATAAAGCCCACTGCGTGGGCGAAACGTTGTCAATAAAGGATCACATTTACTGCTTATGTGTTTATTTTTCCAGCACCAGTAGTGTTGTCAGCCAGCACTAGTAGTGTTGTCAGCCAGCACCAGTAGTGTTGTCAGCCAGCACCAGTAGTGTTGTCAGCCAGCACCAGTAGTGTTGTCAGCCAGCACTAGTAGTGTTGTCAGCCAGCACCAGTAGTGTTGTTCCACACACTGTTCTTCCACACAGTGTTCTTCCACAGTGTTCTTCCACACAGTGTTCTTCCACAGTGTTCTTCCACACAGTGTTCTTCCACCCAGTGTTCTTCCACAGAGTGTTCTTCCACCCAGTGTTCTTCCAGTGTTCTTCCACACAGTGTTCTTCCACACAGTGTTCTTCCACACAGTGTTCTTCCACACAGTGTTCTTCCACACAGTGTTCTTCCACACAGTGTTCTTCCACACAGTGTTCTTCCACACAGTGTTCTTCCAGTGTGCCTTCTAGAGAGAGAATGTTCCTGGACTAAGTGTATCGTCAGTGTCTTCACACAGTGAATTTCAGTGTTTTACTGTCGAAAGGGTTGTGGCACAGTTCTCCTCCACACTCCACCATGTAGGTGTCTTCACACAGTTCTCTCCACATCTTCCATGTGCTAGAGAGTGTTTTGGCAAAAGTGTGAGGTCAATGAACCATTTCACTGTAGGGTGTGGCACAGTCCTGGCCCCACACCACCATGTAGGGTGTGGCACAGTCCTGGCCTCCACACCACCATGTAGGGTGTGGCACAGTCTCTGGCCCCTCACCACCATGTAGGGTGTGGCATAGTCTTGAACCCACACGACCATGTAGTGTGTGGCACAGTCCCTTTTCCTACACCCCACCATGTAGGTGTGGCACAGTCTTGACCCTCACCCCCATGTAGGGTGTGGCATAGTCTTGAAACCCATACCACCGGGGGGCATAGTCTTGACACCACACCACACCGTGTAGGATGTGACATAGTCTTGACCCCACACCACTGTGTAGGGTGTGGCATAGTCTTGATCCCATACCACCGGGGGGCATAGTCTTGATCCCACACCACCGTGTAGGGTGTGGCATAGTCTTGATCCCATACCACCGTGTAGGGTGTGGCATAATTTTGATCCCACACCACCGTGTAGGGTGTGGCATAGTCTTGGACCCCACACCACTGTGTAGGGTGTGGCATAGTCTTGGACCCCACACCACCGTGTAGGGTGTGGCATAGTCTTGGACCCCACACCACTGTGTAGGGTGTGGCATAGTCTTGGACCCCACACCACCGTTTAGGGTGCGGTATAGTCTTGGACCCCACACCACCGTTTAGGGTGTGGCATAGTCTTGGACCCCACACCACCATTTAGGGTGCGGCATAGTTTTGGACCCCACACCTCTTACCTTGCCACTCCCACCATTAAGAAAAGAAATGGAAATATTTACGCTACTCTCTAGTTTTATCTCTCTCGAAATGAAATGGAATATATTTGGAGTTGCAATGATCCGTTTTCTATGCATCATCCCACAGTATGAGTGGGCAACGATGCATTTGCTTAAAAGCTGAAATCTAAGATACTACATCAGACCTTCATACTATATCACTTTTATCACATGTGTGTGTGTGTGTGTACAGTGGTACCTCTTTTTTCGTCGATAATTCATTCCAGAATGTTGTTTGAGTGCCGTTACCGAACGAATTTGTTCCCATAAGGACAAATGTAAATTAGATTAGTCATTTCAGACCCTCACAAATACACTTACAAAAGCACATACAAAAATACATTTACATAATTGTTCGAGTTTGGAGGTGAACGAAAACCAAGGGTCCACTGTATATACAAGTGGTACCTCGAGTTACGATATTTTTTCGTTCGATAATGCTGTTCAAGTGCCATTACCAAACGAATTTATCCCCATAAGGAATAATGTAAAATAGACTAGTCCTTTTACACCCCCAAAAATATACTTACAAAAGCATTTAAAAAAATAAACTTACATAAAAGGGCGATTTTGGGGACCATCGTAACTCGAGGTACCACTGTATATATATATACAGTGGTACCTCGAGTTACGATATTTTTTCGTTCGAGAATGCTGTTCAAGTGCCATTACCAAACGAATTTATCCCCATAAGGAATAATGTAAAATAGACTAGTCCTTTTACACCCAAAAAAATATACTTACAAAAGCATTTAAAAAAATAAACTTACATAAAAGGGCGATTTTGGGGACCATCGTAACTCGAGGTACCACTGTATATACACACACATATACATACATACATATACAGTGGACCCCCGAGTTTCGTAAAAACTTCACTCCTGAAGTCTGCTCAAGTGCCATTACGAACGAATTTACTCCCTTAAGGAAAAATTTCACGTAGGTTAGTCTATTTCATACCCCCAAAAATACACTTCCACAAGAACTTACAAAATTATACTTACATAATTGCACGATTTCCGGGGTATTCGTTAACCGAGGGTCCACTGTACATACATATACACAGTGGTACCTCGGTTAACAATATTTTTCGCTTCCAGAATGCTGTTCAAGTGCCATTACCAAACAAATTTATCCCCATAAGGAATAATGTAAAATAGATTAGTCCTTTTAGACCCCTAAAAACACACTTACAAAAGCATTTATAAAAATAAACTTACATAAAAGGGCGAGTTTGGAGACCATCGTTAACCGAGGTACCACTGTATATACAGTGGACCCCCGAGTAACGTAAAAACTTCACTCCAGAAGCCTGCTCAAGTGCCATTACCGAACGAATTTACTCCCTTAAGGAAAAATGTCACGTAGATTAGTCTATTTCAGACCCCCAAAAATACACTTCCACAAGCACTTACAATATTATACAGTGGTACCCCGGTTAACGATATTTTTTCGTTCCAGAATGCTGTTCAAGTGCCATTACCAAACGAATTTATCCCCATAAGGAATAATGTAAAATAGACTAGTCCTTTTAGACCCTCAAAAATACACTTACAAAAGCATTTAAAAAAATAAACTTACATAAAAGGGCGAGTTTGGAGACCATCGTAAACCGGGGTACCACTGTATATAGTATACGTAATATACACACACACATCTCTTTGTCTCATAACACGTAAGATGGCAGGTACATCTTGTTACTTCTACTTAAATCTAGTTCTTATCATACATGCAGTTCTGTATGTATGAGTATACACACTACTGCATTTTCTTCTAATTCTCTTAATAGTTCTTGTTCTTATAATGTTTTCTTTCACCTCCATGGGGAAGTGGGTGAGAATTTTGCTGCATCAGCCATGCGTGTTGTAGTTGACTGGTATCATGTATGGAGCAAGGAGAATAGTAACCTCCCTTCTCCTGTATAAATTACTAAAAGGCCAAAGAATAAAATTTTAAAAGGTGGGTTGTTTGAATGGTATATTCACCGAGGTGTATTTCTTTCACTGTACACTATATGCACTGAGAGTTTACTATATTCCAAATTTTAGGGATTAAAAGTAATTTGTTTGGTGGTGAAAAGGTTACGTGCAGCCTTAATGAATTTAGTTTAGTCAATAGGCTTTAAACCTCATTAACCAACCAACCTGCTTCTTCGTTAATTCTATTGTCAATATATTTTGAATTTACTGTAAAATTATTTCCATAACTTCAAGGGGCAGCGTGTGAGAATAGTTATTTCACGTGTAAACTCGCCAGTGTTAGGCTCTATTGAAATTCTAACCTTGCAGTATTTAAACACTGTTACCTTGTGTAGGAGAAACTCCAAGTGAGGTTATGATATAGCCAGGGAATCACTATCATTATGCCACATGGTATGATCTCTTCACCTGGAATAAGTAAGATATTGATTAATCTTGACCACGAAGTAGCATAACCTACCCTCCAGTGAACTGACCAGGAATGAGTACCAACTGACCTCGAGTGATTTGTCCCTGATGATACTGTGTAGGTGAAACATTTCAACAATAGATACCCAACTGTTGCACATGTGTTTCAATCATCGTGAGAGACAGTATAGGTATGTGCTGGAGTGCTTGTGTGTTCTGTATAATGTTGTCTTAACATTTCTATCTACCAGTTTGATCAGAACATCAAACAAAGGTTGTTTACCTTAAGATTCTCATTCATATTCGAATTTGATGAAAAGATTTGAATCTGTTTTGTAATCCAAGAAGGTATTGAGACATTGTCCTTCTCATAGCATTGAGAAAATGTCATCTACATCACCAAGTTTGATCCGGAGGTAATATCTATGGTAATAATGCACTGTCCAAGTATTCCATGAACAGTGTCTAAGATTAGACTTAAAGGTTTTTACTTTGGAAAAAGTAGATTTTTCACTAGGAAAGGCTTCTCTATGTTGGCTAGCTTCACCTGCACCTCATCCTTTCCCAGCCTCATCCCCCAGTTCTTACTTGCTAGCCTCGCCTGTCCACCATGATCCCCCAGTTCTTACTGGTTAGCCTCTCCCACCCATCACTGTCCCTTAGTTCTTACTGGCTAGCCTCACCCACCCACCACCATCACTCTGTTCTTACTGGCTAGCCTCACCCACCCACCACCATCCCTCAGTTCTTACTGACTAGCCTTGCCCACCCACCACCATTCCTTGGTTCTTACTGGCCATTAACACTCTCTTGTGGTATGTACATCATTTTACACTTACTCTTATCATATCTATATTTTCATATATAACAACAGTTTTGATAACTGCTATATTTTAATTACAGATGGTTGTATATTAATTAAGTGTAATTAATATGTGTATCAGCAGCATTTATTGAGTCATGAAGCTAGCAAGAGAATGTTTGTGATGAATGATTTTGATGGGTGGTGATGATGAATGATTTTGATGGGTGGTGATGATGAATGATTTTGATAGATGATTTATGATGGATGACTAATAATTTAAATGGAACCCTGAAGCAGTGTATGTCATTTAGTGCAGGTAGTAATGGAGGGTAGATCCTCCATCAAGAGATTGCAATAGCGACACCCTGCTAATTGTCCTAACTTTACTTTCAGTGCGGAGCAAGGGACAGGTGGAGACAGGTCGTTACAGATTCCTGGCCAGGGCTGGAGGCTACGTATGGCTGGTAACACAAGCTACTCTCATCCACGGTCCCAAGGATCACAAGCCTCAGTATGTTGTCTGTCTCAACTATGTTGTCAGGTAAGTCTAACTACTTCGGAATTATACTTCATCACCACCATCGTCACTACTACTGCCTCTTCAATTTTTGCGTAAGGTGCTTCAACAAAGTGGTTATTAGCATCACTGGATGATGTCATATAAGATTCCTCTTGGACGTGTATACAGCCTCTCCTCACTTAACGACGGAGTTACGTTCCTAAGACCTCGTGGTAAATGAATTCATTGCTAAGTGAGGAGCATATTATAATGGTAGTGGGTTTGTGTCAACCATCTTTGATATTGTTTTAATGTCACCTTTAAACCATTTATAACGTTTCTGGTATATTTTTAAATGTTTTTACAGTAGTGTACTGTATACTGTAGTAAACAGAATAGAAGAAATCAGCTCTAATATACATTATTTTGGTATGCATACTGGTCAGAGAGCCTGTTGTAAGTCTGAGTCGTCAGTAAACGAGTACGTCGCTAAGTGAGGAGAGGCTGTATGGGTTATGTGTTTCACAAAATAGTAATAACACGATTGTAAACAAACCATAGTACTGGTGGGGTTTGAACTCATGGCAAGTGAGTCGTAAAACTTGCATTTGTGGTCACAGTCGTGGGCCATGCTAACCTCCCTATGGTGTATAAATGCAGCCTCTCATCACTTAGCGACATACTGTTTTACCGATGGCTCGGACTTACAACGGGCTCTCTGACCAGTATGCATACCTAAATAATGTATATTAGAGCTAATTTCCTCTGTTCTGTTTATTACAATACACAGTACACTACTGTATAAACATTTAAAAATATATTAAGAATGCTATAAATGGTGCAAAGGTGACATTAAAGCAATATCAGAGATGGCTGACACAAACCCACTACCATTATAGTGTGCTTCTTGCTTAGTGAAAAATTTGATTACCGACGTGGTCTTAGGAACAGAACTCCGTCGTTAAGTGAGGAGAGACTGTATACCTAGTTGGATGAATCTTATTGTGGCTAGCTGGTCCAGTAGGGCTCGAACACACATGCCGTGATTTCAAGCCCCACCCTTACTGTGGTTTATGGTTACGTTCTTCCATGATTCGAATGCAGACGAGACACTTTCAGCTGCCTACACCCTCCACCTCCACCACCAGTATGGTGTAGGCAGGGAGGTCCACCTAACCTACTTGGGAATTTTTTGTTCCTATTTCTTTTGCAAAGGTAACTCTGTACCACTCATTTCATTGCCCAGGTTTGGGGACTTGTGTGCCAGCCTTGTTGGCATGTGGGTATCTTCCTCTCATTTGGGTTTCATGACAAATTTTCCTTGTTCTCTCTCTAAGATGCTTGTCCTCATCTTATTCTTCCCACTGGGCACTTTACAAGAGGGGCATCATGAATCAGCTCCATTTTTTCCGCTTTGCGGGTAATTTCTTAGTGGTTTTGGTGAGAACTGGTTATTAAACTCGAGTTGGGGTGTTGGTGCTTTGATAGCATTGAAAATGGGTTGGGCAAATATTTTTGTTAGTGGGTTGGATTTGAGGAGGACCTACCCAGTATGGGCCAATAGGCATCTTGCAGTGTTTCTCCTTTCTTATGCTCTGCTGAGGCCTAAACAATTGGGTCCATCTGGCCTACTTGGCAACTTCTCTTTTCTGCTTCTATTTGCAGGGGAAACTACTTATCGCCCAGCTTTGAGCAATGTCTCTTCCCGTGCATCGGGAAGCAGAGATTAGTATGGCATAAGTTGTCAGTGACCTTTAAGAACCCAACAAGAAATGGAAGAACAGTATAAAGGAGCCAGGACCATGCCTTAGGATACTGAGCATTTCACTTTGTTAATGCTGGATATTGCTGTGTTTACTACTGCGCTTTCTTTTCTGTTTGTCAAAAAATTGAACATCCTTTTGCCTTCTCTCCCATTTATGCTTATTGACTTCATTTTGTGTAATCACTCCATGATTGCATTTGTCAAATATCTTTGCAAAATCCATGTGTACCACATCTTCATTTTGATTTTCTTCCAACACCTCCTCAGTTCTATCATAATGGTTTATTAGTCATGACATGTGATCTTCCCACACTAAATCCATACTGGTTTGGGTTGTGCAGATTGTGCTGTTCCATAAAATTTGCAATTTGGCATCTCATCACCATTTCGAACTTTCATGAGGTGCAATGTTAAGGCTTCTGGTCTGCAATTTTTAGCTAGTGCTCTACTGCCTTCTTTATGCATGGTAGCTTTGTGTACATTCTTTAAGGCCTCTGCCCCTCAAGGGAGGTTCCTTGATGCTGATGAGGGGCTTTTGATCTAGGTAATTGGATCTGTGCTCCGGTTCGCTGAATTGAGCCTGAATACCTTCCATCCCCCCACATGCGCTGTATAATCCTACGGGTTTAGTGCTCCCCCCCATGATTATAATTATAATTTAAAACCTCTGGTATTTTACTTATATGTAAGCTTTTTCTTTTCAAATGTTACTACATGCTCATGGCATTTTGCACTTCTTTATAATTACTATTTCTTTTTCAAATTCTGCAGGATTAGTGTTTGTCGGTTATATGATCTATGTGGCCTTCGGTGGCAAGGAAAATTTTCTGTATTCTCCACCCTGCTTGCATTTAATGTATTGCTGAACATTGATTATGTTGGTATTTTAGAATTTTGCCATTTCTTTTTCATCATTGGTTGATCTGGCACTTGGTGGGGTTACATGTTCAATTTTCTCTTGATAACTTGTACACTTGTTCTGGCAATGTTTCTGATATTGTGTGGCAGTGTTAAACAATCTGGGACCATGGATGTTGATACAGCATTCTCCTATTGTGCCCATGGCACCCCTATTTTTCACTGGGTTCATTTCACACCTACTCCCCTATCTCACTCCAGTATGTTACTATGGCAATGTGCAGATTTGGGACCAGGTCCTCAAGCACCTTCCATGTACAGTATTTCATTTCCTTGAAATCTAGCTGCTCAAACGTCAGTTGATTATATATATACACCTGAGACTCGCTAAAATTTCCCAGATTCTCTGGTAGTTGCCTATGACCAGCTAATGTCATTTTCAACAGTGAAAATAATTAATGACAAGTGACTGAGTCACTTTGTTGGTCAGAAGTCATATGGTTACTAATGGCTTATCATGAGCTGCTAAATAATGAAATATACATATGTATTAATAGAAAATATGCACATGAACCACAGTTTAAGTTACTAATACCTTATTGAGCCATTCAGTAAAATGTTGATTAGGGATGTGCCAAAGTACAGTGGACCCCCGAGTTTCGTAAAAACTTCACTCCTGAAGTCTGCTCAAGTGCCATTACCGAACGAATTTACTCCCTTAAGGAAAAATTTCACGTAGGTTAGTCTATTTCAGACCCCCAAAAATACACTTCCACAAGAACTTACAAAATTATACTTACATAATTGCACGATTTCTGGGGTATTCGTTAACCGAGGGTCCACTGTATTGGTATCAACTGATTTTGATAGTACAGTGGTACCCCGGTTTACGATATTTTTTCATTCCAGAATGCTGTTCAAGTGCCATTACCACGAATTTATCTCCTTAAGGGAAAAGTTGTAATAGCTAGTCTATTTAGACCCCCAAAATTTCACTTCCACAAAACTTAAAAATAAAACTTACATAAGTGCAGATTTCTGGGGATTCGTAAACCGAGGGTACTTTTCACTGTATTAGTATCGGCCCAAAGTTGAGTATCTGTGTCAGTATCAGCTAGTTTTGATGGTATCAGTATCTGTTAATTTTGATGGTGTCAGTCAGTATCTGCTAATTTTTATATATCAGTATTGGCCTAACATTGAGTATCGGTATTGGCAAAAATTTGGGTATCATCCCATCCCTAATATTAACAATCATAAATCAACACACAATATCAATATCAAGCATTATGCAGCATCGTTATTGTTGAACACGTCTTTAAGACATTATTTACAGTTATGTATATATAATGCTTATTTCACATATTAATTTTCCAAATAGGGTGCATTGAGATGCTTTATGAAAATTTTGGAGATTTCGTATGCAATATCATGACATTATTCCATGATTTATGTGACATTTAAATAAGTAATTTAGATTATAACATTCATCTGGAAAATAGGAATATATTATAGAGGTGTTTTTCAACAGTGGTGTCGAGTCTGCTGGCGAGATTCTCTCTGAGTTGCAGTTGATGTGCAGTAGAAGCAGCAGCAACAACAACAGTAACAGCAGTAGCAACAATAACAGCAGCAGCAGCAGTAGTGGTAACAGCAGCAGCAGTAGCAGTAGTGGAAGCTGCAGCAACAGCAGCAGCAACAATAATAATAATAACAAGGTTCCCAACAAATCAGTGACAGCCACAGTTACAGGTCCTTCAGTGGCGAGAAACATTGCTACACCAACCTTGCCACTGCCTAAGTTGAGCACACAGCCGAAGGCAAGTACAATACCACCCTCACTCTTGAAACTGATTTTCATCATTCTCTCTTGTTTATTAATAATATTTTTTCACTACAGCTCTATTATTAATGAAGCATTTAGTGCCTGTATACAGTGGACCCTCGGTTAACGAATACCCCGGAAATCGTGCAATTATGTAAGTATAATTTTGTAAGTTCTTGTGGAAGTGTATTTTTGGGGGTCTGAAATAGACTAACCTACGTGAAATTTTTCCTTAAGGAGTAAATTCGTTCGGTAATGGCACTTGAGCAGACTTCAGGAGTGAAGTTTTTACGAAACTCGGGGGTCCACTGTATATTTATTTTAACCCCTTCTCCTGTATACATTACTAAAGTTAAAAAGAGAAACTTTTGTTTTTCTTTTTGGGCTACCCTACTTCGGTGGGATACGGCAGGTTTGTTGAAAGAAGAATATATTTATTTATATGTCGTTAATGAAGTACAAAAAAATTTACGACACCAACCATCTCATCAGCCCAAAAAAAACCCACTTTAACCATCACTCATTCTATCATAGTCTTGCCAGAGGTGTGCCGGCATTACAGCTCCACCCCTCCTTCAGGGTATAGGTACTATACTTCCTACCTCCAGGACTCAAATCAGGCTAACTGGTTTCCCTGAATCTCTTCATAAATGTTAATTTGCTCACACTCCAACAGCATATAAAGTCATAAAGACCATTTATCTCCACTTCTGTCTAACATGCTCACACATGCCTGTTGGATGTCCAAGCCCTTTGCACACAAAACCTCCTTTACCACCTTCCTCCAACCTTTCCTACCCTTCTTTTCCTTCACTACAGATTTATACACTCTCCAATTCACCCTAATTTGCTCCCTCTCTCCCTCTCAATAACCCCTCCTCAGCCCTCTGTATAATACTTTTAGTAACCCCACACCTCCTAATCTCCAAATTACAACAAATTCGCTGCATAATATTTATACCACACATTGCCCTCAGACATGACCTCTCCACTGCCTCCAGCCTCCAACTCACTGAAACATTTAAAACCCTTCTTCACAACTATATAAGAGTGTTGATACAACTCTCTTCTGGCACATTTTTCTAACTGCCTCCATGAATAAAAGTTAGAATTCTGTCTATACAGATGCTTCAATGCACCACCCCTTTCCATAAGCCATTCAGTGTTGCCATTGGTAAATAAAGATAAATGGGACCAATGAAAATGTGACTTGACTAGAGCTGCCATGTGAGCACCATGTGAGCAGCAATTAAATGAAAGTTCAATTTTGTCTGAATTCCAGGGATTTCCATCTTGAAGGGTTGGTTCTAGGTAGCAGAATCATGATTTACCTGTTTGGAAGATACAGCATTGGTGTTGCTATTACATATTTTTTTTTACATATTTACTTATTTCTCATTCTGAAAATTTAAAAAAAAATTAAATTATAACAATTGTAAGTAAAGATGTACTGTGTTACCAAGAAGTGGACATTGTGCAAAAATGAAATACTGTACTGTATATTTCCAAATGATAATTGTTATTAAAATGATTATTGCAGGTTGAAGAGGTGACAAGTAGTGCAAGTGTGAGAGCCACCCCAGCACCCACACAGCATCCACCTGTTGCAGCCACATTCAAAATCTTCGCTCCTCGCACAGAGGATATGAACAAAGGCTATCTCATGTTCTCTGATGATGATCCACAATGCACAGGTAGGAAAAAAAGAATTTTTTTAAAAGATTTTTTATTTGTGATCTATTTGGGCATTTTGAATATTAAAGATTTTTTTGTAATAAATAAGTTGCTTCATATCTTAGCTCATCTTTACTGTAGCATCATTGTAAGTTGTGATACTTTTAATTGCTTAAAATGAAACAAACTTTAAATTTACCTTGTGTAACTTGCATTACATTTAAAATCAGAATTTACCGCTCTATGTACTCTACAGTGGACCCTCAAGTTTCATGATTAGTCTGTTCCAGAGAGTCTGCTGAAAGGCGAAATTCACGAATGGCAAAACCATTTTCCCCATAAGAAATAATGTAAATCCATTTAATCCGTTTCAGACACCCAAAAGTATTAAAAAAAAATACATTTTTAGAGATTAAATATAGATTTACATACAGAAAACAATGAGAAATAAGTAAGTTTATTCAGGTATACACAAATACAGTTACATAGATTATCATATATAGCAGCATAAGTGCAGAGAACCTAGGATAACCCAAAAAGTCAGACAGAGTGACTTAGTATATAAAGCACTAATGAAATGGATAATTGAACATTTAAATCACTATTACATACCTTTATTGAAGACTCTTGTTGGGAGAGGGAGAGTGTTTGGAGACAGGACAAAATACTTTAATATGACAAGCTAATATCAACTCTACGGCTTATTTATCTATCACAATTCATCTAATATGACATATTAAACAATATTAATAACATAGAAACATGATATATACTCTAGAATGAATAAAATATGTCATTACGTATGTCACGAGATGTGGTGGTGGTGTATATTGTTGTTGGGTTCATAAGGGCCACTGACAAAAGCCGTTTAGTGGTGCTAGTCACACTGAAACACCACTAGTCACACCACTATTCACACTGAAACAATGTACGTAATTTATAAATAAGAAATATTTACACTTTAATTTATAAATAAGAAATATTTACACTTTAATTTATAAATAAGAAATATTTACACTTTAATTTATAAATAAGAAATATTTTCACTTTAATTTATAAATAAGAAATATTTTCACTTTAATTTATAAATAAGAAATATTTACACTTTAATTTATAAATAAGAAATATACACTTTATAAATAAGAAATATTTACACTTACCTTGGAGGAGATGCTGGCAGAGGGCAGCGTATGTTGTCAGTGGCCCTATATACCTCCAACAACATTGGAGGAGTTAGTTTCGTGTTGTCCTTTTTCTATCGCTTAATTGCTTAACTTATTTGCTATACTATTAATGCTACACTTTATCGCTGGCTGGCGCTATAGCCTTTATCAACTCCTGCTGCTTTATTGCAGAATCACTGAAGAAGGCACATTCTTCCTTCTCTCTTCCTCCTCCACTTTGGTAATTTGTTACGAGTTCTTTCTTGAATTCTATGGTGTTTCTCCCCTTCTTTACCAAAGGGCTGGCACTAGAAGCTTTCTCTGGGCCCATGGTGGCTTATTTAGTAGTTGCAAGCACAAAAAAAAATTGAACATTACAAAATGTATCTTATGAACGCGTGGGGTGATGGTCACTCGCGGAGAAACAATGCCAGACTGCCTCTGAATGGTGTGTGGGGCGCCTTTGTGTGCACATGGACGGTGGAGGCTGCTCTCAGATGCGTTCTGTACAACCGACAAAGTGCGAGGCAAATCACGAACCGCGAGGCTATATTTTGACGAAAATTTACTGAAAGGCGAAATTCAAGAAGCATGAGCCTCATGAAAGTCGAGGGTCCACTGTACAGTGGTACCTCGAGTTACGATGGTCCCCAAAATCGCCCTTTTATGTAAGTTTATTTTTTTAAATGCTTTTGTAAGTATATTTTTGGGGGTGTAAAAGGACTAGTCTATTTTACATTATTCCTTATGGGGATAAATTTGTTTGGTAATGGCATTTGAACAGCATTCTCGAACGAAAAAATATCGTAACTCGAGGTACAACTGTACTTCCTAAATTTTTACATCCTATTTTTGATCCCTGCATTACATACCTATACTATATCTATGGTCAGTTTCAAGAGTTCCACCCTTGAAATCTTATGCCAGAATTAATTGTCATCTGATTGGTCAACCAGGTTTTTGCTATTGGTGGCCCATACGCATACATAACCATTGTAGCCGGGTTGAGCTGCCATTCTCTGCAGGAAATATTTTTCTCTTACTGGAGTAATCTAACCTCCCCAAAATAATAATGTACTAATCAAGATAATTCAATTTTCAGTGCTGAAAGAGGAGCCTGACGACCTAACCCATCTGGCACCCTCAGTTGGTGACACATACGTACCTCTCTTAGAAGTACCTAACTTAATCTCGAGTCATGATGACACCGGCATGCTCCACGAGGTGTCTACACTGATTCCTGAACTAGACGATATGTTCACCTTTGACTATCAGATGCCTATTTCTAGTTCTGATGTATTGATTTCAACTGAAGCTTCTGATAATAGTGAAGATCAAGAAGAAAGTCAGAAATACATATATGATGAAAATAAGCTCATTAGTGGTGTAAAGTGTATGAACAGGTAATATTTAATGTTTTCATGAAATTTACAGTACAGTATGTCATTTCTCACACTATGCCGAATATAAAAGTCAAAATAAAAACCATTATTGTAATATTTTTCAGTCTGTTTTAAGAGGACAGTGATTTTTTTCAGTGCTGTGCTGTACTCCTTTGGTATTCATGAATTCTCTGATCTGTGAATTTTGTTTAATGTTCTGCTGCCTGCTTCCCAGGGCTGGGATTGTGGCTGCTCAACTCTTGGATGGATCCAAGATTTCAGAATATTGTGGGGTAGCACTAAACAGTACTTTAAATTCTTAGAAAAGAGCCAGAGACTTATGAAGGAATTTATTAAACTATTTTAATCTGTTATGAATATACTGTAATCGCTACAAATTTTCCGGGTGCTACGTTCCAATAGTGAAACTGAAAACTGTAGTTTGTTTGCATAACAAATGTTTCACATTCAAATTTACTGTTCAGTTTTAGAGAGCATATCTCAGTAATAAATCACTCTCTTGAGCCATTAAACATAATTTGAATGAAATCTTATGGTTAGTTTTTAGTTTAGAGGTTGTGTACCATCCTGGAAAAATGGATACTGCCAGTAAACCTGCAGATAAGCAAAACTTACAAATTGCTCATTACTGAAAAGTGTTGAATAAAAGAAACTTTTGTTTTTCTTTTTGGGCCACCCTACCTCGGTGGGATATGGCCGGTTTGTTGAAGGAAGAATTGAAGCTCAAAAATAAGGAAGCCTATGAATTTGTAGGGATGACTGCATTGTATTTATGGTATGTTATGCTATGTTTAGGAATGGAAATTATGGGTTCTAGATCTGTAATAAATATACTGTGTGTAGTAGTAATAGAATTACTGACTATGTTAGGTAAAAGGACACAGGTGCAGCTAATGTGACATTTTATTGTGGCCATTATGGTTTGACAAAGCTCCCGGAGAGCAAAACATTGCCACAACAAAATGTCCCATTAGTTACACCTGTGTCCTTCTACCTAACATATTGTGTGTATCCTCATTTATTATCACAAATGATTTTAGATGAAATATTCAGTAATACAGTATGTATATACATAAAGTACCTGTTATTACATATTTATAGTTACAGGAGCTGATCTATGATTGTAGTTGTCTGTCTTCAGTATTTGATCATGTGTGTGCAAACTTATTTTTTAACATTTCTAGTGGTTGTAGTACTTCCTTCTCTTGTATTGCTTTGCTCTATCACCCTGGCATAAAAACTTCAGTATTCTTTCAGCACCAATTTTTCCTCAACTTTTTTGTTTTTTCCATAGCTGGTATTAAATTTTTTTTTTTTTCTGTATTGTCCTGCAGATATGAATGGCTCTTAGAGGGAAAAACCTTAACAACCTGGTGTTATGTTGTGAATAGAAGTTGAGAAGATTGTTTACGATAAATCTTGAAATGATATTTTGCGAGATTTCTCGAGTAAGATGTTTAAGAAAGAAAGTGTATCTTTAGTTTCCTCATGTGTAAATTGTATTGAGGGTTCAACTTAACTTAGTCTACTTTGGAAGCTAGAGATATCAAATCATTTTTGTGTAACGACAAGTATGTCGTCCACTTAGTGAAACTAAGTGATAGAAAAGATGATGGAGGAGAAATACAGCCTCTCCTCACTTTAACGACATACTCGTTTACCGACGACTCGGACTTACAACGGGCTCTCTGAGCAGTATTCATACCTAAGTAATGTATATTAGAGCTGATTTCCTCTATTCTGTTTATTTCAATATACAGTACACTACTGTATAAACATTTAAAAATATACCAGAAATGTTATAAATGGTGTAAAGGTGACATTAAAATAATATCAAAGATGGGTAACACAAACTCACTACCATTATAGTATACTCCTCACTTAGCGACGAATTCGTTTAGCGACGTGGTCTTAGGAACAGAACTCTGTCGGTAAGTGAGGAGAGGCTGTATACAGTACACTACTGTATAAACATAAAAATATACCAGAAATGTTATAAATGGTGCAAGGGTGACATTAAAACAATATCAAAGAGGAGCATACTATAATGGTAGTGAGTTTGTGTTAAACTCACTACCATTATA
Organism: Cherax destructor; assembly: GCA_009830355.1. Lineage (NCBI taxonomy): Eukaryota > Metazoa > Arthropoda > Malacostraca > Decapoda > Parastacidae > Cherax > Cherax destructor. The sequence continues at coordinate 288,156 of WNWK01000501.1, forward strand.
GTATGCTCCTCACTTAGCGACGAATTTGTTTACCAACGTTGTCTTAGGAATGGAACTCCGTCGTTATGTGAGGAGAAGCTGTATTCAGCTGAAGGTCTGTCAAAAAGAGGGCGTCTTCAAAGGTGGAGTAATTGAAACTGATGCATAATTCAGTGAGGTTTACGAAGTTGTAACCAGGGATAGGTCAGTCATGGGAGTCAAATTTTCTGGCATAGGAAGTCAACAGCTTGTGAAGTGGATATCTTTATGAATATACAAGCCAAGTCAGAGTTAGAAAGTGTTATCTTATGAGGGATGTTGCCTATTGTGAAGGAAATAGGGTTCAGTTTATTCCTAAGTTTGTGGGTCTTAGACCTTTTTGAGATTGTTAGGAATAGTATTAGAGTATTGTAGTTTCTTTCCATGTTCAAATATTTCTAGATGGTTGATACATTGATTTTAGTCATGTTGAAAAAAACAGTGGGATATATATAGTGTATATATTTCTCTCAGATATGATTCACTTCACTCCCAGAGCAATCCTAATTAGTAATTTTTTAGACACTAATAATGCAGTGTCACTTGATACCACTTTATTCCATCTTAGTTACTGCTTATATATCCCTCTTTTGGGACTTCCTTACTCTATATTTTTCCTCATTTTGTATTTTACTTCACTTCCTTTCCTAGTTTATTTTTAACCTGCAAATATTAAGTTTTTTTTTTAAATTATTTAATTTGAAAGTCATAAAATATTCATACCTAACGTATTTTATATTATGTTTATATAACTTTCTTTCACTAGTTTAAGTGGAGGGAAAATTTTGATAGACAAAAGTGGGTGCAGTACTCCTTCATCAGAGTGTGGAGTAAGTTCTCCAGAGCCGCCAAAACCTCTACTAAGTCAGGCCGCATTATTCCCACCCCAAGAAAGGAAGCAAAGTACGGTATGTAAATAAATTATGAATACAATATCAGTGAATTCCTCTTAAGAATCAAAGTGATACAAGGTTTCAGAAAAATAAATATTTAGATTATGTAGCTAGTAATGTCTTCTGAGGCAGACGATGCCTAAAAAGTGAAAAAATATATACATATATATAGTATACATAATTTATATAAACATTGTTTTTCATTGTTGAGAAGCAGCATATTTTTAAAAAGGTTCGACTTTAATTACTTTTTGCCTGAACATGTATAATATTATATATTTATATTAATTGCAAATACTCTAAATGTTAGTTGATTATTAAATCTCTTCTACCTCTAAAATGCTAAATTATTTTTCTTATTCATGATTCTTTAGACTCTCTCCTAAATAAAAATTTTTGTTGCTTTCTTACTACCTAGTATTATCAAATTTTCTCCTTTAACTTGCAGATTATATCTGGAGGCAGCCAGCCTAGAACAGCAACAGAAGGCCTTTTCACACACCTGGATGAGATCCGTTCATCAGACACATTTGGAAAATTGGATCTCAAAGTATGAATTTATTTTTTTTAATTAGTATGTAATGATTTAAAGCAAATATTTTGGCTAACCAAACAGTATATTATAAGTTAAGAATTTATCATACAAATCTGAATAATTTTCTCAAACTTTGAATACTGAAGACTATTAAAACTATGAATAATGAAGATTATTAAAACTATGAATGCTGAAAACATTATTGCTTCTCATTTTGTTTTTGTAAAAATTGCAGTTACAAAATTTACTTTTTATCCTTTTAGCTTGAAGAACAGAACATGGACTCAGATGAGTTTGAGATGAGAGCTCCATACATTCCTTTCACTAACGAGATGTTGATGCTCAGCCCCGATGATCTCTTGTGGGGAGCAGAGCCTGAGCCTCTTATATCACCAAAACACATTGCATCATCATGTCGGTTAGTTCCATAATAATTAGTTTACACAAACTTTATAATTTGATTCATAGCAGTCATACATCTGACTTTACAAAATGGGTGTAGACAAGGTATAGTCAAACCCCCTAATTCATGAGGGTTATAACTTTCTAGAGATCATCGTGAGTTTAGAATGTTCGACTACAATACCATTAAATTCTGTCTGTATAAACAAAATTAATTTTTTTCAGAAGCCATATCTAAAAATCTTATTAATATTGACTTTATAATAAAGGTTATCCAGTAAGAAGAGAGATTTGGGTGTGAAAAAAAACATTAAACACAGTTTTAATCCTTTCACTTTGTTCAGATAGCTCTACACAGGCAGGATCATTGTAGTTAACTTAGATCTGTGCATAATTCACAGCACCATCAGATTTGCTGTGAGCGGCAAATTTTGGGTCTGTGCAGTGGTGGGTGTAGTATAAAAAAAAAAATTCTGCTTCAAGTGCATGATGATAACCATTACCTTTGACCATGTCACAGAGTGATATGGGCTGCCACTGATACCTTCTGCCTTTTCTCAGAGAATTTCCCCTTCTATCTGTTGCTATCTTGCAACATGGCATAGCTCCTGATACATGAGTGTGTGAAAAATCTAGAGTTAAAGATTTCCATCCCCATGTGGCTTGTTCTGCACTGTTAAGATTGTCTGTTTGCAACTGTATTGCATAACAGTAGACTCATTAAGGCAAACATCCACTATCATTAGGTAGACCTGGCAGGTGGGTAATAATCTAGATGCTTCCTTGTAGCTATATTCTGTACTCTCTTCCTTCAGTGAAAATTTGAGCCATGATAACTCAAACCAATTTATGAATAATTATATTCCTTGAAGAGTCAAGTGGTGTCTGAGGCAAGCACACTGCAATGTTATGAAAGGATCAGAGCAACTGGCTCCTGATAATTGCATTGCTAAGAACCTTAAATCTGAATGTGCAGCATTGATGGTTCCTGCAGTACTGTCCAAGATTAATACCATTAGAATGCATCATCACTTATGTAAGATCTTCTTCCAACAAACCGGCTGTATCCCACCAAGGCTTATATAAGATACAGGTGTCAAAAATTTTAGAGTATAGAGATTATGATAATGATTTGACAAAGCTTTAATGAGAAGAATCATATGGAGGTAATATTATTACAATCAGAACTAAGCACTAAGCTCACAAAGGTGTGGAGGTAATAGGAATCTAATAATCATTATCAGGTTCCTATTATCTCCACATGATCATTTGTCATAAAGAGCACTAACATATTCCCTTCTGGGGGGAAAGGGGGAGTGCTGCCTTGATGATGCTCTATAATAATAATAGTTTATTGAGATATGATACATAGTTGTACAAGGAGTTATAGTAGTGGGGTGTACATGCCAAAAGCCCCTTGTATGCAGAGCATTATGAGCAAACTTAAAATTAACTTACAATTAATTATGCTATAACAGACTAAATGGTAAAAATTACAGTAAACAATTTACAATATAAGTATAATTGAGTATTTAAGCAATGAAATTTGAACATTACAATTTTGAATCATAATAGTTTTACAATTTGGAAGCATTACAGTTTTATAATAGAACATAATCAATTTATTATATGTAGTATGTAATACAATTTATCAAATCAGATCAATCAAATCAAATCAGTGATTTGTATTGCAATAATAGTTCATATGGTCATTAGATGAGTTACTATGAGTACAAGAGAATGGATTATTCTATTTGGTAATGCTATAAAATCAAAGTTTGATAAGGTTGCACTAATTATAACTGGTTTATACATTTATGAGATATTAGTTTCAACATTTGCATTAGAATAAGTTGAGAAATTATTGTTCTTTGAGCAATTATTTAAGGGGTTTTGAGGATAGGGAGTAACACAGTGAATAATGATATTTTGAGGCAGTGGAAAGTGATTTGTTAACTTTGTAGGTAATGTTAAGTACTGTGTATTTAGTTTTGGGTGAGTAGGTGTTTTTTTTTAGCAGAGTCTTGAATTGATATGCAGACAAGGTTTCTTTGGTAATCACAGGTAATGAATTCCAAATTTTTGGGCCTTTTATGTGCATTGAGTTTTTGCATAGTGTGAGATGGACCCGGGGAACATCAAAGAGTGATCTGTGTCTTGTGTTATGGTCACGTGTCGTGTTAAGGTTGGTAAGGAGAAGTTTGAGAGGAGGGTTTATATTTGGGTTTAGTGTTCTATGTATGTAGTAGGCACAGTAAAAAGTATGGATGTCTTGTACGGTGAGTAAGTTTAGACTTTTGAATATTGTGGTTGGAGTATGTTGTCTGGAGTAGGAATTTATCATTATTCTGACTGCAGCCTTTTGATGGGTTATTAATGGTGTGAGATGATTTATTGTTGTTGAGCCCCATGCACAGATTCCATAGGTGAGATAGGGGTAAATGAGTGAGTGATACAGGGCAAGGAGAGCTGGTTGTGGAACATAGTACCATATCTTTGATAGTATTCCTACAGTCTTAGAGACTTTCTTGGAAAATTGTTGTATATGTGTCTGAAATTTGAGGCCACTGTCAAGGTGGATTCCTAAGAATTTTCCCTCTGTGAGTTTTGTGACAGGTGATCCATTTATCATTATGTTAAATGGAACATTTGTGGCTCTGTTCCCAAACTGAATGAAATAGGTTTTGTCAATATTAAGAGTAAGCTTGTTAGTCATCATCCAGGTAGATATTTTCTGTAATTCAGCATTTACAGTGTTGGCTAGTGTGACTGGGCTTGGATGAGAGAAGACGTATGTAGTGTCATCTGCAAATAGTATGGGTTTGAGCAGTTGAGATGGATTTGGTAGGTCGTTTATGTAAATGAGAAAGGCTCCTGTAGATTATTATTATCATATTCAAGGAGTGCTAAACTCATAGGGATTATACAGGACCTGGGGAATGGAAAGCAGTCAGATTCAATCTAAGGAAATTATGGACAGGTTCAGTTCCTTGCATCATGAGCTCCTCACCAATGTCAAGGAACCTCCCTTGATGGACCCTCAACATCTAAATTAATTTCCATTTCTTCATAATAATACTGGTGTTTTCTTCTTGCAGGGATGCAAAGTGTTGTCATGGTATAATTGATAAAAACGACTCCAACTTAGCTCAGCTGCTGCGTGACACAGACCCTGCAATTGGATCGACTAGCAAACTGCACCTAGAAAACTCCACCAGTAGTCAAAGAAGTCAATATCAACAGAACAAATTTGATGGTGGAGGAGATTTTGTAGATCCAAACAAAGTTCTTCCAGGACACACTACATGTAAAGGTAGGTTTATATACACATTTATGATACAGCAAATAGAGCCAAGCAGATTACAAATGCTCTAGGATCTTTTAATATAATATTACTGTACTTGTATTTTTTTCTCTCTCAACACATCGGCCATCTCCCACCGAGGAAGGGTGACCCAAAAAAGAAAAACACTTTCACCATCATTCACACATAATCACTGACTTTGCAGAGGTGCTCAGATGCAACGATTTAGATATCACTCCAAACAGAAGCTATTCCACCTCCAAGACTCAAGTCCAGCTAACCGGTTTCCCTGAATCCTTTCACAAAATATTACCCTGCTCACACTCCAACAACTCATCAGGTCCCAAAAACCATTTGTCTCCATTCACTCCTGTCTAAAATGCTCACACATGCCTGCATGTCCAAGGAAAAAAGGTGAGTGGTGCGTTGAGGTATCTATGGAGACAAAAAACGTTATCCATGGAGGCAAAGAAGGGAATGTACGAAAGTATAGTGGTACCAACACTCTTACATGGGTGTGAAGCATGGGTTGCAAATGCTGCAGCGAGGAGGCGGCTGGAAGCAGTGGAGATGTCCTGTCTAAGGGCAATGTGTGGTGTAAATATTATGCAGAAAATTCAGAGTGTGGATATTAGGAGGAGATGTGGAGTTACTAAAAGTATTTGTCAGTGGGCTGAAGAGGGGTTGTTGAGGTGGTTTGGTCATTTAGAGAGAATGGATCAAAGTAGAATGACTTGGAGAGCGTATGAATCTGTAGGGGAAGGAAGGCAGGGTAGGGGTCATCCTCGAAAAGGTAGGAGGGAGGGGGTAAAGGAGGTTTTGTGGGCGAGGGGCTCGGACTTCCAGCAAGCATGTGTGAGCGTGTTAGGAGTAAATGGAGATGAATGGTTTTTGGGACCTGACAAGTGTTGGAGTGTGAGCAGGGTAATATTTTGTGAAGGGATTCAGGGAAACCAGTTAATTGATTTAGTTGGACTTGAGTCCTGGAAATGGGAAGTACAATGCCTGCACTTTAAAGGAGGGGGTCTGGGATAGTGACAGTTGGGAGAGACTATTCTCAGCTGTCGTATCTGAGCGCCTCTGCAAAGACAGTGATTATGTATGAGTGAGGTGAAAGTGTTGAATGATGATGAAAGTATTTTCTTTTTGGGGATTTTCTTTCTTTTTGGGTCACCCTGCCTCGGTGGGAGACGGCCGACTTGTTAAAAAAAAAAAACCACTCCAACACAATATCTTCCCCTGCTTTTAACATTTCTGTCTTGATCCCGTCAGTTCCTGCTGCTCTACCCCCTTTCATTCTACGTAATGCCTCACGTACCTCCCCAACACTCACATCCTGCTCTTCCTCACTCCTAAAAGATGTTATACCTCCCTGACCAGTGCATGAAATTACCGCCTGCCTTTCTTTATCGACATTTAAAAGTTCCTCAAAATATTCCCACCATCTACCCAATACCTCCAGCTCCCCATCAACCAATTTCCCTACTCTGTTTTTAACTGACAAATCCATTCATTTCCTGGGCTTTCTTAACTTGTTTATCTCACTCCAAAACTTTTTCTTATTTTCTGCAAAATTTCTTGACAGTGCCTCTCCCACTCTTTCATCTGCTCTCCTTTTGCACTCTCTCACCACTCTCTTCACCTTTCTTTTATTTTCCATATACGTACTGTGGACCCCCAGAAATCGAATACCTCCCAACTCGACCTATTATGTAAGTTTATTATTGTAAGTGCTTTTGTAAGTGTATTTTTGGGGGTCTGAAATGGACTAATCTAATTTACATTATTCCTTATGGGAATAAATTCGTTCAGTAACAGCATTCTGGAACGAAGAATGTTCGATTTCCGGGGGTCCACTGTACTCTGCTCTTCTTACAACATTTTTGTTTTGTAAAAACCTCTCATAAGCTACCTTTTTCTCTTTTATCACACCCTTTATTTCATCATCCTACCAGTCACTCCTCTTTCCTCCTGCACCCACCCTCCTATGCCACAAACTTCTGCCCCACATTCTAATACTGCATTTTTAAAACAATCCCAACCCTCTTCAACCCCCCCACTATTCATACTTGCATTTACCCATCTTTCTGCCAAAAGTTGCTTATATCTCACCCTAACTTTCTCCTCCCTTAGTTTATACACTTTCACCTCTCTCTTACTTGTTGTTGCCATTTTCCTTATATCCCATCTACCTCTTACTCTAACTGTAGCTACAACTAAATAATGATCCAATATATCCGTTGCACCTCTATAAACATATACATCTAACAAACTACTTTCATTACGTGCTATATCATACCTTGTATACTTCCTTTCTTTCCTTTCAACACGTCAGCCGTTTCCCACCGAGGCAGGGTGGCCCAAAAGGAAAAACGAAAGTTTCTCCTTTTACATTTAGTAATTTATTCAGGAGAAGGGGTTACTAGCCCCTTGCTCCAGGCATTTTAGGCGCCTCTTACGACACGCATGGCTTACGGAGGAAGAATTCTGTTCCACTTCACCATGGAGATAAGAGGAAATAAGAACAAGAACTAGTAAGAAAATAGAAGAAAACCCAGAGGGGTGTGTATATATATGCTTGTACATGAATGTGTAGTGTGACCTAAGTGTAAGTAGCAAGATGTACCTGAAATCTTGCATGTTTATGAGACAGAAAAAAGACACCAGCAATCCTACCATCATGTAAAACAATTACAGGCTTTCGTTTTACACTCACTTGGCAGGACGGTAGTACCTCCCTGGGCGGTTGCTGTCTACCAACCTACTACTTAGGTTTGTATACTTGTACAAGCATATATATACACACCCCTCTGTGTTTTCTTCTATTTTCTTACTAGTTCTTGTTCTGGTTTATTTCCTCTTATCTCCATGGGAAAGTGAAATAGAATTGTTCCTTTGTAAGCCATGCGTGTCGTAAGAGGTGGTTAAAGTGCCGGGAGCAGGGAGCTAGTAACCTCTTCCCCTGTATATACAGTGGACCCTTGGTTTTCGTCAAAAATTCTTTCCAGAATGCTGTTTGAGTGCCGTTACCGAACGAATTTGTTCCCATAAGGACAAATGTAAATTAGATTAGTCATTTCAGACCCCCCCAAAAATACACTTACAAAGGCACTTACGAAAATACACTTACATAATTGTTAGAGTTTTTATGTGAACGAAAACCGAGGGTCCACTGTATTACTAAATTTAAAAGTAGAAATTTTTGTTTTTTCTTTTGGGCCACCCCACCTTGGTGGGATACGGCCGATGCGTTGAAAGAAGAATAATAGTAATTTTATGTTTAACAAATAGAAAAAGTACTTGCAAAACTTAATTATGTAAAAAAAAGATTTAATTGCACACACACGCACTATTCAAAGTGGAGCTTTATAAAAAAGCTTACTATATACAGTGGATCCCCGAGTAACAAGCACCCCGGAAATCGTACAATTATGTAAGTATAATATTGTAAGTGCTTTTGTAAGTGTATTTTTGGGGGTCTGAAATGGACTAACCTACTTGACATTATTTCTTAAGGGAGTAAATTCGTTCGGTAATGGCACCTAAGCAGGCTTCTGGAAAGAATTTTGCTCGTTACTCGGGGGTCCACTGTACTACAATAATCTAACTTAAATTAGTGAACCCTAAACCTTCAAGGATTACACAGCACTATAGGAATGCAAGGTAATCTGATGGGATCCAAGGAAGGGGAAAGTACCTTCAACACTTAGAATTAAGAGCTCTTCACCAGGATCAAGACATTGATCTAAAAGAGTCAAGATAAGATATTCCAAACAATGAAAAACTATTCACACAGGCAAACAAAAAATTATATCACAATAAGAGTTCTATTGTGTTATACGTTCATTAAGACATCTCTGGATGACGTTCATTGCGGCATCTCTGGATGACGTTCATTGCGGCATCTCTGGATGACGTTCATTGCGGCATCTCTGGATGACGTTCATTGCGGCATCTCTGGATGACGTTCATTGCGGGATCTCTGGATGGCGTTCATTGCGGCATCTCTGGATGACGCTTCATTGCGGCATCTCTGGATGACGTTCATTGCGGCATCTCTGGATGACGTTCATTGCGGCATCTCTGGATGACGTTCATTGCGGCATCTCTGGATGACGTTCATTGCGGCATCTCTGGATGACGTTCATTGCGGCATCTCTGGATGACGTTCATTGCGGCATCTCTGGATGACGTTCATTGCGGCATCTCGGGATGACGTTCATTGCGGCATCTCTGGATGACGTTCATTGCGGCATCTCTGGATGACGTTCATTGCGGCATCTCTGGATGACGTTCATTGCGGCATCTCTGGATGACGTTCATTGCGGCATCTCTGGATGACGTTCATTGCGGCATCTCTGGATGACGTCTCATTGCGGCATCTCTGGATGACGTTCATTGCGGCATCTCTGGATGACGTTCATTGCGGCATCTCTGGATGACGTCTCATTGCGGCATCTCTGGATGACGCTCATTGCGGCATCTCTGGATGACGCTCATTGCGGCATCTCTGGATGACGCTCATTGCGGCATCTCTGGATGACGCTCATTGCGGCATCTCTGGATGACGTTCATTGCGGCATCTCTGGATGACGTCATTGCGGCATCTCTGGATGACGCTCATTGCGGCATCTCTGGATGACGCTTCATTGCGGCATCTCTGGATGACGCTTCATTGCGGCATCTCTGGATGACGTTCATTGCGGCATCTCTGGATGACGTTCATTGCGGCATCTCTGGATGACGCTCATTGCGGCATCTCTGGATGACGTTCATTGCGGCATCTCTGGATGACGCTCATTGCGGCATCTCGGATGACGCTTCATTGCGGCATCTCGATGACGCTCATTGCGGCATCTCGATGACGCTCATTGCGGCATCTCGGATGACGTCATTGCGGCATCTCGGATGACGCTCATTGCGCATCTCGGATGACGCTCATTGCGGCATCTCGGATGACGCTCATTGCGGCATCTCGGATGACGCTCATTGCGCATTCGACGTCACATCTCGGATGACGCTCATTGCGGCATCTCTGGATGACGCTTCATTGCGGCATCTCTGGATGACGCTCATTGCGGCATCTCTGGATGACGCTCATTGCGGCATCTCTGGATGACGCTTCATTGCGGCATCTCTGGATGACGTTCATTGCGCATCTCTGGATGACGTTCATTGCGGCATCTCTGGATGACGCTCATTGCGCATCTCTGGATGACGCTCATTGCGGCATCTCTGGATGACGTTCATTGCGGCATCTCTGGATGACGTTCATTGCGGCATCTCTGGATGACGTTCATTGCGGCATCTCTGGATGACGTTCATTGCGGCATCTCTGGATGACGTTCATTGCGGCATCTCTGGATGACGTTCATTGCGATATCTCTGGATGTTGATGTATGACATGTCTCTCCTCCTGTCAGTTTGAGAGCTACAAGATTACATGTCAGACAAGAGGGAAGAAATATGAAGGAACTAAATATGTTTAGAGATTTGAAAGAGAATGATTTGCCTGATGTATGTTAGGTAACTACACTGACTCCCTCTGCCTGCCTGTCTCTGTCTCTCTCTCTCTCTCTCTCTCTCTCTGGCTGTGTCTCTGTGTTTCTGACTCTCTCTTCAGTTATGCTGCCTGTTGCCATTTTAGACCTTCGCTTAACTGTTTGGGGTCATCTACCATACAGGGAAATAATCCAGTACCAAGCAGGTCCAGACAGTGAATAATGTGTAAGACTGCCTCACCAGCTTCCCTCCCAGCACTGCAGCAAACAATGTATAATTGGCAGGAGGATGCCTTATTTTGTTCTAGATTTATTACAATTTCTTGATACCATTGGAATTCAGTCAGACACACACTATAGGTGCTCCTTGACGTACAGTTGTTCGACTTGATATTTCAACTTTACGATGATGCAAAAGCAATTATATTAGAGATGAAACTTAAGATAATTACCTAGCATGAAGGTGGCAGGTCTGTAATTTGTATTCATTTTTTTACTTTTCAATACTGGTATTTAGGTGCAGTAATTATTTGTTTTTTTTTACTTACAGTGGTACCCCGACTTACGATATTAATCCGTCAGAGAGGGCATATTTTAAGGCGAAACAATCGTTACACGAATCAATTTTCCCCATAAGAAATAATGGAAATAAATTTAATCCGTCCAAGACTTCCAAAAGTAGTTAAATAAAATATTTTTTAGAACTTTTTGACATTAAATAATACAGAATTTAATGAATAATACCTAAATACACATGTAAATATTCTACAATAACATGTCACTTACATTTATTGAAGAGTTGTTGATGTGTGGAGGACGGGAGGAGGGGAGAAGGTGGAGTAGTATGCTAGTGTTTGGAAGGGGAATCCCCTTCCATTAACACTGCAGGTACCAAGTTCTTTTCTGGGGTTACTTCCCTTTTTCTTTGAATGCTACACTCCCTGCATGAATGCTACACTCCCTGCATGCCTACTACACTCCCTGCATCCTTGCTACACTCCCTGCATCCTTGCTACACTCCCTGCATCCTTGCTACACTCCCTGCATCCCTGCTACACTCCCTGCATCCCTGCTACACTCCCTGCATCCCTGCTACACTCCCTGCATCCCTGCTACACTCCCTGCATCCCTGCTACACTCCCTGCATGCCTGCTACACTCCCTGCATGCCTGCTACACTCCCTGCATGCCTGCTACACTCCCTGCATCCTTGCTACACTCCCTGCATCCCTGCTACACTCCCTGCATCCCTGCTACACTCCCTGCATGCCTGCTACACTCCCTGCATGCCTGCTACACTCCCTGCATGCCTGCTACACTCCCTGCATCCCTGCTACACACTCTGCATCTTTGCTACACTCCCTGCATGCCTGCTACACTCCCTGCATGCCTGCTACACTCCCTGCATGAATGCTTCACTCCCTGCACATTCTTTACCACAGGCTTGGCACTAGGAGCTTTCTTGGGGCCCATGGTGGCTTATTTAGCAGTTGCAAGCACTAAAAACAGTGGAATAATGACAATATACTGGTATGAATGCGTGGGTGTGGGTGGGTGGTCGCTCTCACTTGTAAACAATAGCACACTGACGCTCCCTGGAGTGCGCGCTCAGCTGGGCGCCAAGCGGACACGTCCGGTACGAATGTCGTTACACGAAGCAAACATCGTAAATCACAATCAAATTTTTTACGTTATAAATATCGTTTATCGAAAATAACGTAAGATGATAGCATCGTAACACGGGGTACCACTGTATTTGGTGACAGTAGTTATTTATTTACTTATTTATTTACCATATCATATTCATATTCGACTTACGATATTTTCAACTTACGATGGGTTTGTCAGAACGTAATGCCACCGTAAGTCGAAAAGCACCTGTATATAGTTTTAACCTAGGGTAACCCGTACAAACCAGACAGTGTGACTTATATGTTTTGAGGAGTATTATTACCTTGAAGCAATTGTAGTATCACAGGAGTTCCTCGTGTGTAATGGTAGAAGGTAAAATCATTCAATAGACAAAATATTATTTATACTAACATATAGTGAATATCACTATTGGGGCTGTGGTGTGCTGTGCATTTCCACATGTTTCAAGTACTAAAGTGCCTTGAAACACCTATTTTCCTAGCTTACTACTGTACATAGTGTTAGAAATTAAACAAATGAAAATCAAATCACATGGCATAAATAAATTGGAAAACACTAAATACTACTATGCGTATGGTGATGCTGTTGACCAGGGATCTCTTCACTAAATGCAACACACCGTGAATTCATTAGTTTTCCTTTGATTTCAGTTTTCAAAGTTTATTTAAAAAAAAAAGTATTTCATTATTTAAGAAAATAACTTTCAGAATTTTGCTCCACACATACAAGCATTTTTATATCTGGGTTTTCACAAAATAGATAGAAAGAAAATCACTGGGGAGATTTAAGAAGTCTAGAAAGAAAAGGTTTTTATCCATGTAGTATGCAAAAAAAAAAATTGAATACTATATCCGAATAGTGATTCCGCCACATTTTTTTTTTATTATTGGAGCAATTCATAGTTCTTGAATGTTACAGATAGGAGGTATATTGTTACAGTGGAAATATGTATATTGTTAGTGAAAATATATTGTTCCATTGGAGATATATTGTTTCAGTGGAAATATATTGAAGTTAGTGTGTACTGTGAAAAAATTTAAAGACTGTGGTGAAGTGACCATAATTGTGAGAGCAGAAGAGGGCATGGTGAGATAGTTAGTTGGAGTGTGATCAAGGTAACATTTTGTGAAGGGATTCAGGAAACTGTTTAGCCTTCTTGGAGGTGCAAACTACAGTGACTGCACTCTAAAGGAGGGGTGGGGATATTTGCTGTTTGGGGGACATCTGAACTGTTGTATCTGAGTGCCTCTGGCAAGATGGTGATAGTGTGAATGATGGTGAAAGCATTTCTTTTTTGGGTAACCCTGCCTTGGTGGGAGATGAGCAGTGTGTTAAAAAAAAGCTCGTCATGAGTGTGTATATATCTGGGGGGATAGAAAATTTAGGGAGTGTCCCAGGATGTGTAGGAGGAATCTTATGAAGGATTTGAGAATTCAGTAGACATGTGTGAGTGTGTTAGATCACAGTGAACGGAGACAAGTGGTTTTGGAGATTTGACTTACTGTTGGAGTATGAACAAAATAATATCTACAAAGGTATTCTGGGAAATAGCCTGACTGAACTTGAGCTCTGTAAGTGGATAGTACAGTGGGGTGGAGATGTTACATTTCAGCAGATCATTGAAACTGAGATATCAGTATTCTTCTGAAAAAGAGTACCAAGATGTGAGTAAAATATCCATGACCTTGCAGTGCCCATAATCTCTGAGGAGGGGTTGTTGAGGTGGTTTGGGTATTTAGAGAAGATGGAATAGAGTAGGATGACCAAGAGGGTATAATTTAGGGATGGAAGGAAAGAGAGGTTGGGGTTGTCTCTAGAAGAGTTAGGAGGAGGGGGTAAGGGAGATTTTAAGTCCTAAGGGCTTGAGCATGTTAGAGCAGTCATTGCTATTACATTCATGGAGGAGCTCTAAACTGTACTGGTCATACAGCACTTTGAGGAATATGAGGCATTCAGGTTCAGTCCATTCCCTTGGATCAATGAGCCTCCCTTTAGGATACATCAGAGTGAGTGGAATCAAATGTTTTTTTATAGTATGGCTTGACATGTTACAAGGGGATTTAGGAAATCAGTTTGCTGGACTTGAGTCCTGGATGTGAAAAGTTTGGTGCCTGCACTCTTAGGAAAGGGTAATGTTGTGGGTCAGAGGGTCATTTGTACTGTGATGTCTGCACACTTCTAGCAAGACAGCTATTGAATGAGTGATGGATGTGTTTCCTTTTTGATTTTGGGTTACCCTACCTCAGTGGAAGATGGCCTGTGATATATCTGCAACTGGGTTTGAGTCTTACTACCCTGCAGCCTTGTTTATCTGGTGCTTACCTGGTCAACCAGGCTGTTCTTGCTGCCCCACATATCCATCACAGCCTGGATGATCTGGCACTTGGCAGAGGTACTTGTCAAGTTTCCTCTTGAAGACTTCTACTCTTGTTCCAGCAGTGTTTCTAATATCTTTTGTTAGTGTGTTGAATAGTTTGGGATCACAGATATTGACATAGGGTTCTCATATTGTGCCCATGGTTTTCACTGGGTTTATTTTACACTTCCATATCTCACTTCAGTACATATGGTAGTGTGTAGGTTTGGAACCAGACCCTCAAGTATCTTCCATGTGTACATTATCATGTCTGTCTGTCTGTCTCTCTCTCTTCCCCCACTCCATAGAGTACATATTCAGAGCCTTTGTGGGTTTCCAGTAAATGAGTTCTAACTGTTCCAGCTATCTAAAAACCTAATTGCAATTCAAAAGTGTTATATTATTATTTTATTTTTCTTGACAGATGATTTGGATGGATCACCAAGTAGTACGTCATTACTTGATCCTCCGCCTGTAATGGTGCTGGAGACAGTTGATCCTCCACCGCCTTTACTCACAGTTGATACTCGCCTAGTGTCAGTGCCTATCAAGCGGGGACACTCGCCAAATTCATCTCCCCTCCTCAACCATAAAAAACTGTGTTCACCAACTTGCCAACGACAACATCTAAACTTGCAGCAGCATCAGGATGGCTCTGTGCATCAACAACTGCAATCTGGAGGTTTGCGTCTCTTAGAAACTCCCCACGCGCCAACTATGCAGCAGTTACTGATCAGCAAGGAGCCAATCACAGTTCGGGGAGGGCGTCCCGGTGGAGGGATTTCTGCCTCCCAGAATGTCATCACAAATAAGAGCCATTCTGTGCTTCGTAATCTACTGGTGAGTGGACGTGACGAGACTGCTGGCTACTCTGTGTCAGCTCCAGCAAGCCCTGCTGGCACATCTGCAAGCTCCACTACATCCCCTGACCCTCAGACATTAAGTGATGAGGCTAAGGGGAGAAAGGTACAGGGATCACTGCACAATCTTCCAAATTCAAACCTAGTGTTTGTCAGAAGTTGTTTGATTTGATTATTTTTAGAACATTTAGCACATAAAACTAGTTGGATTTTTTTTTTTTTTTTTTTTTTTTTAGAATTTATATTATGCATTACACAGAGTGCCATAGAGTTTTCTGCATGTACCTGAAAATTGAAACATTAATTTGAATGTAGGTATTATCTTAAGCATGGAAAAAAGCATGTTACAGTCTCATGTTAAATGAAAGGCACCATAGTGCTTCAGTCAGGACATTATGTTGCCTAAAGTGAATGATGCTAAATGTTCATCAGTTTGTTTAATTCATAAAATATTTGTGTTTATTAGTAAGAGTAGTTGTTATGCTTGCTGAATCTGAAGCTACCTAGTGTTCACTATACAGTAATTACTATACGACTTGGTGCTTGCAGTGTCCCTGTATTTTTTGTGTGTATTTTGCTTCTTAATTTAATTTTTAGCTTTTTTTATTAAACCCTTTGTTGATATTTTAAATGTTTTGAACATATGCCTTTTCATTTGTCAATAATTTTTTTACTGCCTAATTTAAAGTGTCCATGTTTCTTAATTATATTTTTTACATGTGGTTTCAAAACTGATGAGAGATAACAAACAAAAACACAAAAAACATACACACAGGACCACAGATGAGCCTGAGGATCTTAGGAAGTATTTCTCAAGTCCCAGAGTGGTCGAGAAGTGGAATGATCTTAGTGAGAAAGTTGTGGAAGTGAATCTCAAGAGTGGCAAGTTAAGAGGCAGGGCCAGGGTCTGAGAATTGACCCATGCATCTACAAATAGGTAGATAGGTAGGTGTAGGTGTGTGTACAGAAACACACTTACAGAGTGTAATATACAACTCACCACTGAACAGAAGGAACTTAGAGCAGAGAATAAGAATAGCACTAAGAACAGTAGAGGAAGCAAGGAGGTTATAAAACAAAGCTACTGATCATAAAGAATTTCAGTAATGAAGATATTAAGAAAATTGGGACTCACAATTGGGGCTGGAAAATGGGAAGAGGTAAGTTAATGTACCAACATGGGAGGTTTAATATTCACTTTTAATGAGATATAGTAAACCCTCCATATAAAAGATTATTAAGAGGGGGAGCAGGTGGCTGGTAATGACAGTCGTGGAGGATAGGGAAGAGATTGTCCTGCCACGATAGTAACAGTAACCAACGGACTTTGACTGTTGTTGCTAAATCAGTTGATCCAGTAGATTTTATGTATTTCCCAAGTGTTAGGAGTGAATGAAGACGAATGGTTTTGGGGACCTGATGAGCTGTTGGAGTGTGAGCAGGGTAATATTTTGTGAAGGAATTCAGGGAAACCAGTTAGCTGGACTTGAGTCCTGGATGTGAGAAGTACAATGAGCTCTTTTTTTTTTTTTTTTTTAACATGCTGGCCGTTTCCCACCGAGGCAGGGTGACCCAGAAAAGAAGCACTTTTACCATCATTTACACAATCACTGTCTTTGCAGAGGCACACAGATACAACAGTTCAGATGTCACTCCAAATAGAAAATATTCCAAACTACTCCTTTAAAGTGCAGGCATTGTACTTCCCACCTCCAGGACTCAAGTACAGTTAACTTTATACATGCTCTTTGTACATGCATAAAATAGCATACACAAAGTACAATGTGTTTGGTTGAAAACTTACTGAGGAAAAATATTTGTAGAAGTACCAGCCATCATCTGTAACACCACCTTTGTAAGTAATCCAGCTATCAGAAAAGGGAGTCACTTGTACAGTAATTAATTGGTTTCAAAGTGCCAGTGTTGTAAATGTAAAACATCATAAGTCAGGGTGTAAGGTATGATTTAGCAAAAGTATTACTGGTGAAATAGTTGAAGTTATGAAAATATGTAAGACGTAGAATGAGGGGAGACATGATCGAGGTATACAAGTGGAAAATGGGTATTAACAGAGGGGATATAAATAAGGTCTTGAGGATATCTCTCCAAGAGAGAACCCGCAATAATGGATTCAAGTTAGATAAGTTTAGATTTAGGAGGGATATAGGAAAGTATTGGTTTGGAAATAGGGTAGTTGATGAGTGGAACAGTCTGCCTAGTAGGGTTATTGAAGCTGGGACCTTGGGTAGTTTCAAATTTGGGTTGGATAAATTCATGAGTGAGAGGGGTTGGATTTGAGTGGGACTCGCGCATGAGTGGGTAGAATTGTCAAAGCTTATTTCTTGGGTAGCATTGAAAATTGGGTTGAGCAAATATTCTGTTAGTGGGACGGATTGTGAAGGACCTGCCTAGTATGGGCCAACAGGCCTGCTGCAGTGTTCCTCCTTTCTTATGAGAAATATACCAGACAATAGAAAAATAAAGAGCTCATGGTTCAACCAGGCCTGTTAGGTCAAAAATGAAGGATAAAATATTGTATAAGAAATATTGAACACAGAAGAGAGAAAATAGGGAAGGAAACAAGGCCAGAAGAGCTAGAAACAACTATGCATAGATGAAGATAAGAGCTAAGACAGTTTGAAGATGACAAAGATAAAATATAAGTTTCTATGGAACAGTTCTGGTTAAGGAAAATTAAAATAATTGTGAAGGACTGATTGAGGTGGCTGAAGGAGGAAGGGCTGCTAACAGTAGACAAGAGAGAGAGAGAGATTCAAAGAACTATACAGGTTTAGGGAGGTATTCATAGATCAAGAGATGATGACAAATAAGTGCAACAACAGATCAACCCACACTATAATAAATACCCACAGTATAAAGAAGTTTTTAAGATGCTAAAGGAACTGGATATATCAAAAGCAATGGACCTTCAGAACATATATCCATGGATACTAAGGGAAGTGGTAAACTATTGTGCAAGATCTTCAACAAATTTTGAGTAATAGGACAAGTACTAGATAGCTAGAAGCTAGCTAATGTAATTCTATTATTTAAGAAGAGGGGAGACAGAAGCCACCAACTACAGGCTGGTATCATTGACATAAATCCTTTCCAAGTATGTAATGGAGAAGTTTGAGAGTATACTGGATCACCTAGAGAGGAGTTTCATTAGTATAAACCAATATAGATTCAGAGGTGCTAGTTTCTGTCTGATCAATATGCAGGATTTCTACCAAGGTTAATGAGATAAAGCAAGAGAGAGAGAGAGAGACAAGGAGAGGTAGATCACATCTTCCTGGACTGAAAAAAAGCAGTGACATGATTCTCCACCAAAGATAGATTCACAGAGCAAGCAGGGATGATAAAAGGAGAAGTCATATAGCAAATCAAGGAGTTCCTGAAAGTTAGACAATTCTGTATAAAAAAAACAAATCTCTTAATACCAAATCTTTGATTCAACCTGAGCAGAAACTATGCATATAAAAGGCCCAAAAATATGGCATTTTTTGATAGAAGATGCAAAAAGTTCCCTATCTGCTGACTGCTGTAGAAATAGTGTTAAGAACACCCCCTGAATTTGATGCAAGTTTACATATATCAAATATGTCTAATATATTTAGTGCAACCTGCTCATCTAAATTCATATCAGCATTCACTTATTGTCATCACTATACAGTGGAACCTCGACTTACGAGTGTCCCAACATCCGAGTTACGAGCGAGCTTCCCCTGCTTCCCCTTCAACCCACACACCACTTGTTTATCTATGATTTCATGCTTTAATTCCATGGACATCATCTTTTTCTTCTCAACACTGTCCTTTGCACTTACTTTCTTAGGACGCATGGTTAGAAAAAAGAAATTTGGGAAAATGCAAGCAAAACACGAGAGAAATGCTTCCACAGCGAGGCAAACAGGGCACTTAGTTGGCGGCATACTGAAGCTCCTCGTTATTATTATTATACATATTATTATTATTACAGTGGACCCCCGGTTTTTGTAATTTATTCGTTCCAGAATGCTGTTCAAGTGCCATTACCAAACGAATTTATTCCCATAAGGAATAATGTAAATTAGACTTGTCCTTTTAGACCCCAAAAATACACTTACAAAAGCACTTACAAAAATACACTTATGTACATAATTGTTCGAGTTTGGAGCATAACGAACACCGGGGGTCCACTGTATTATTATTAATTTAGGGAACTGGAGCACAGATCCAATTCCTAGATCAAGAGCCCTCACCAGCGTCAAGGTTCCTGGACGCTGGTGAGGGCTCTTGATCTAGGGAATTGGATCTGTGCTCCATTTCCCTAAATTAATAATAATTATTATATAATAATAATAATAATAATAATATTAATAATGAGTGAGCTTTAGAACACCGCCACTAGTTGGCACAGTGAATGCCACAACATCAGCCGAGCTGATCACGTGTTTACATCGCCGTGGAAGCATTTCTCATGTTTTCCTTGCGTTTTGTGCAGTTATTTTGCCAAATTTCTTTTTTCTAACCATGGGTCCTACGAAAGTAAGTGCAAAGGACAGTGCTGAGATAAAGGAAATGTTGGGAATCTGGGAGAGACTTTCAAAGTTTATTGAAAGGAAACACCCAGAGAAAGTTGCAACTGGTCGTGCGTCAGAGCTATTTAATGACACTTGCCTAACTCATTTCCAAAACATTCTGAAAGGGAGGATGAAACAAACCTCCTTGGACAGGTTTTTATTGAAACAACCTGCAGATGAAAGTGAGGAAAGCGTGGAGAAAAAGCCAAAAATCACTAAAAAGTGAAGTGAAAAAAAAAATTGTAGCAGTTAAGTTCATTGATAAAGTGTAGCATTAAGAGTGTAGCAAGTAAGTTAAGTGATTAAGTGATAGAAAGAGGATGAAACAAAACGAACTTCTCCAATGTTATTGTTGGTGTTTATAGGGCCACTGACAGCATATGCCGCTCTGCCTATCTTTTTCCACCCTCAACCTCCGCCAGCATCTCTGCTCCAAGGTTAAGTGTGTACGTACACTTTATAAAACCAGTTAATTTCTTTACATTCTGTATTATGCTTTTATACAATATTTCTTATTTATAAATACATACTACATTGTTTCAGTGTTTTCCTTATGAAACTAGTGATCTAGTGCAGTTAGCCTCACAAACACTCTGTTTTCTCTTATAATAAGAACATGGGAAGATATGGTCAGAGCGGGAGCGGGAATGGCTGCACCACTAGTCACATAATGACATTTTATTCATTCTAGAGTATATATCATGTTTCTACGTTATTTATATTGTTTATTATGTCATATTAGATGAATTGTGATAGATAAATAAGCCGTAGAGTTGATATTAGCATCATATTGAGGTATTTTGTCCTGCCTCCCGAGAGCAGGAATTCCGCTGGAATGGATTAATGGCATTTCAATTAATTTAAATGAGGAAAATTGATTTGATATATGAGCAAATTGTGTTACAAGCTAGGTCACGGAACGGATTAAACTTGTAAGTCGAGGTTCCACTGTATTTATACAATTATTAGAGTGGATCCCCACTTAATCAAGAAAGGGATCAAAGGAATGGTTCTTTAAGCAAAAAATATGTTAAGCAAATTGCATTTTTCTATAGAACCATATGTTTTAACTTGAGATGCAGACTAAAATGATGGTAATCCATATCTGATTCCTGTAAAGTTTTTAATGATGAAATTTAAAAAATATGTGCTAACATGAGATGGGTTTGTTGTTTAGTAGAGGCATACTGGCGTTATACTTTTCATTTTATGAGTCCACAACACACAAATAATTAAAATATTAATTTTAAAAAATAACTACTCACCAGATAGGTTCATTGTTGAGTATCATGTAGGTAAAGTTGTTTTGTTGAAGCCAGCATTAGCACATTTTGGTGAGAGAGAGGAAGTTGGATAAGGGGATGGGAATTACATTAGGTTGAGGAAGAAAAGGAATTAAGTAAGACTGGTTAAAAAAATGAGAATAGAATGAATGAATTAATTAGTGCAAGGGAGATGAAGGGAAAAATATTATCCACTTCATCATCTGAGTAACCTGATGAGTTGACAATGGTGCTAGAACATATAGGAATAAAAGTTTTGCTTCTGCTGGATGATAGAGGGCTTACCATACCACCGGCAGGGATTGAACTCATGGCGAGTGAGTCGTAAAACTCCAGGCCAGCGCGTAACCCAATGGGCCAGCTGGCTACAATCGTGTCATTACGATTTCATGTCATGATAGAGGGCCTATGGAGGTTTCTCATCAAGTAGATGTGTCCTGGATGTAGACAGCTCTTTATTGACTGCTTGTAGAGGGACTAACACTCCTAAAAAATTTTTTGTTAAAGACGAATGTCTGGCTTAAGACTCTCTCCAAACACTTTCCCGTAGCACTCCTTCAGGATTTCTGTTGCTTCAACACATTGAATCACTTAACAATACTTGCCACAAACCAACTATTATGCAGAGAATTTTTCTGTACTTGTTTTTCTAACTTTGCAGTTTTATTGAGCAGTACCAACTCTTCATTGCCAAGAGGTTTATCATGAGACTCCAGTAAACCTGCCATCCTCATTACACCCTACACACCTGGCTATGGCAATAATCTCCAAGTATACATCTGGAAAAGATGGCTCGAAGCTATGAAAATCACTAACACTTTTTGGCCACATCATCCTCCATGCATTGTTCATTGTAGTGACAAACTCTTTCTCAACCTCCATCACTGATATTGATGGCATTCAGGACATTAAATTTCCTTCAGAATTCTTTGTTGGCTTATTCTATAATTGTAACAAGCTTCATGTAAGCTTTCTTGACAAAGTAATTTGAAAGACTTAATAAAATGCTGAACCATTCTTCTTGCTGGGGGTTTAAGGGCCACTGAATTGAGCCATTTCCCGATGTTCTGGGAAGAAATATTGTCCAAATCTGGGCGATGAGGTTCCCAATTAAGGCAGGTGGACCCTATTGCCTAAGCCCCAGCAGAACAGGATGTGAACATCTTCACCCAGTTCAGTAAATGGCTTCCCATCAAAACTAGTAAATAGCCACAGAGCACTAAAATGCATCTGATGAATATTGCCCCTCTTTTAATATGCCCAGTGGGCAGAATAAGATAAGGACATGCATCCCAAAGGAAAGGGAAAAATTTACCACCAATTCTCAGGTGACACGGAAAGTCAGTGTTTCTTCAAACTGATCCACTGGTTGAATTCAGATCAGACATGTTTGGAAGCTTCTCTTAATTTAATGGATGCATTGTTGCAGTATCAGCGAGTAACAGTTTTGTGAGAAAGAATGGTGTCAATACAGTATTTAAAACAGGACAAAATTATGACATACCCACTGTAAAAACTGTGTTTATTACCTTATTTCTTGTTGGCATTCCATATTATAGGTAGATCATTCTCAATATTTTTCAAAGGCTGTAATTTGAAATCAACCTCCTGCATTGGAACTTACAAGAAAAGTTAGTTGGTCCTTTGCTGGTTTGAATCCTAGAGTCCGCTTCTTGAATGAATGTTCTTGATGGCATTTGCATTGAAGATTTGCCGAGGTGTGTAGCCTCCATAGTTAATCATTTAAAGCCACATTCCAAGGTTAGTGTATGCTACCTTTTATCCTATGATGAATATTATATTCAAGGAAAACAAACCTGTGTGGGTCCCTACAAGAATGAAGGAAAGAGGTAGTGGTGTTGGCAGGAAATGTGCAAAAAAGGTGGTCACAGTTGATGAAGTAAATTAGTATAATTTAAGAAATGGGACCATGAGAAAGGAAAATGAACAAAGCAAGCATCTCAGGGCATTGGCTAAGGCATCTAAATTGATGTCTGCATGCTTTCTGATGATTAGGAAACTAGATCAAAAGATATTGAACTAAGTCTGATCTGACAGTTTTCAGTGGCACCAAGTGCCCATGATGAACACAGTACAGTGAAACCTCAGTTTTTTTATGCCCTAGTTTGTATGTAAAACTACAGTTATTCTCTAAAAAATGTAATTTTTGTTAATATTTCCCATAAGAAATAATGTAAATCCAATTAATCCGTTCCAGACACTCAAAAATATTAAAAAAAAATACATTTTATAGAGAATAACTATAGTTTTACATACAAACTAAGGCATACGAAAACCGAGGTTCCACTGTATTAGTGTGTCGAGCTACTGTATGGTCCTAAACTCACCTTAGTAATTTATTTTTTTAATGTTTTGTAAGTGTAATTTTGGTCAAGGATACATTTTCAAATTTCTAAATAATTTGTTTGTAATGGCATTTGAACAGCATTCTGAATGAAAACTATCGTAAACCGGGGTACCACTGTATTAGTGTTGGCAGAGGCATGACTGTATACTTTGGTTATAGCACATGCATGAGCAGTAATTTTTCCATTTTTTTTTAAGTTTTCGTTACAAAAATCGTTAAATATAATTGTGCACATTGCATTTTGGTTTGTTAATGAGTGGCATTTAAGTTTTTCTCAATAAAACTTGCTTTTAACTATGTAGCCTGTATGTTGCCAGGTATAAGGTAGGTATTACAGTACTGTATATTCAGACGCTAGTGTGGCGACTTGTGTCTCAAGAATGTCATTACTGTTTGTTGGTCCATTTTAGTTATTAAGCGATTCATCCTTATTAAGACACTGGTTCTGTTATTCTGGTTCTCTCCAGTGCATGAAACACTCCTTGAGCAAATCTTATCTTATTTGAAATTGATACATTATCACCAATTTGAAAAGCTTATGTCACTTTTTCACATCTGTAGTTGGCAAGTGATACATCAGTTATCCTCAAAGCCTCGAGGAAGATTTTGATGAAAAGTTGCAAAGGTTGGTGGAGGAGTTTGGGACTATGTGTAAAAGAAATTTAAGGTAAACATAAAGAGCAAGGTGATAAGAGTAACAGAGTTAAGGCACAAAGATTAGAGGATATATATTGAAGGGAAGGAGGTATTATAGAGGAAGTGAATGTATTTAAATATTTGAGGGGTAGACACATCAGCAGATGGATCTATGAAAGACGAGGAGAACCATACAATAGACACAGGGCTAAGGTAGGCAGAGTGTTTAGGCATCTGTGGAAAAGTTTACTGTGGAGGTCAAAAGTGAAATGTACTGTAATAGTATAGTAGTACCAACTTTTATATGGATGTGAGGCATTGTTTTTAATTATTGCAACAAGCAACAAGATGTTTGAAGCAGTGGAGATGTCATGTTTGAAAGCAATGAATTGTGTGAATATTATGCAGAGAATTCAGTTTGTAGAAATTAGAAATAAGTGTGTGGTTACTAAAGATATAATTCAGTTGTTAATGTAGGTTGGTACTTTAGAAAGAATTTAACAGAATATAACGAGCATGAGGGTGGTATAAATCTGGACAGTAAGGGAAGTGTGCATCCAGCTTGCATGTGTGAGAATGTTAGATATGATTTAATGTGCTGTTGGAGTGCAAGTGAGGAAACATTCATGAAGTGATTAAAAAAAAACGATTACCCGGACTGGAGGTGGGAAGTACGTCTCCAATCTTAAAATGAGGACGTTACAGTTCAGAGAGTCTTTTGAATTGTAATGCTTGCACACTTCTGGCAAGACAGCTATTGAATGAATGATGCTGATTTTTTTTTTTTGTACGTGTGCACCACCCTATCTTGGTAGATGGATAGAGAGAGTGTGAGTGAGTGTGTGAGAGAGTGAGTGTGTGAGAGAGTGAGTGTGAGTGTGAATATGAGAGTGTGTGTGTGTGTGTGTGTGTGTGTGTGTGTGTGTGTGTGTACTCACCTAGTTGTGGTTGCAGGGGTCGAGTCATAGCTCCTGACCCCGCCTCTTCACTGGCCTCTACTGGGTCTCTCCCTTGCCATGAGCCTTATCATACCTCTTCTTAAAGCTATGAATGGATCCTGCCTCCACTGCATCGCTATTCCACTTCCACTTCCTGACCACTCTGTGACTGAAGAAATACTTCCTAACATCCCTGTGATTCATCTGAGTCTTCAACTTCCAGCTGTGCCCCCTTGTTGCTGTGTCCCATCTCTGGAACATTCTGTCTCTGTCCACCTTGTCAATTCCTCTCAGTATTTTATATGTCGTTATCATGTCCCCCCTTACTCTCCTGTCCTCCAATGTCGTCAGGTCGATTTCCCTTAACCTCTTCTAGTAGGACATACCCCTTAGCTCCGGGACTAGTCGTGTTGCAAACCTTTGCACTTTCTCTAGTTTCTTTATGTGCTTGGCTAGGTGTGGGTTCCAAACTGGTGCTGCGTACTCCAGTATGGGCCTAACGTACACAGTGTACAGGGTTCTGAATGATTCCTTATTAAGATGTCGAAATGCTGTTCTTAGGTTTGCTAGGCACCTGTATGCTGCAGCAGTTATTTGGTTGATGTGCGTCTCAGGAGATGTGCCTGGTGTTATACTCACCCCAAGATCTTTTTCCTTGGGTGAGGTTTGTAGTCTCTGGCCCCCTAGACTGTACTCCGTCTGCGGTCTTTTTTGCCCACGTGTGTGTGCGCGCGCGCGTACGCACGCGTGTGCATTTTTGTTTTGCAAGTTGTATTTTTTGACTTAAGCAAATATTGTTTTGCAAAATGTTTAGCCTAAATTCATTGTTACAATAACTCCAAGACGACCCCTAACCCACCTTCCTTCCACTACATTTTTACATGGCTATGTTTTATTTAGATGGCTTTGTTTTATCATATCCTTAGAGAACATTGTTTTTATGCCAGGCTATTATGTGTCCACTGGGAGGGATCCAGTACATTTCTCCTAAAGGCAGCTTTCTTATAAAGCTCCTCTATGTATCGCCATTTTTTTTTAAATGCTATTAAAAATGTATTGAAAACTAAATAGCGTGTACTATGAAATTCTGTCTATGTGCTGTTTAATTTTGGATGTTCTTTTTCAATCATATTTACAATAAAAATTGCACTATAATGGAGGAAATTTATGAAAACTGACTGTGGTCCCACATATTTTTATTTAATGTCTTTGGTCTACCGTAAGACATTTTTTAAGTAACACCATTTTCACTGCTGTGTAATAATTTTATGTAATGTTCTCTAACCATGACTTTTTTTTAATAAACCATCTTCCCAGTGGGGCGTGAAGCACATCTAGATCATGTTTTACTTTTTATATATATTTGGCACATAAAACCCAAAATGTTGGCTAGTATAAAATGCATATCTTGCTTACATAAAGCCCACAAAATTAACTGATTAATCTATGTTGCACCCAGTGTCCAAGATATGCATGCTAAAATAATTCCAGATTTAATGTCAGGGAGGGAAGCCAAGCAAGTGTGTACAAAACCTGATGTTAATCCCTCTCTTCCTCATTATTTAGTTTTTTATGTTTTGCAATAAGTTTACAGTTAAATTTGAGGAGAGGGGGGGGGATTAACACATTTTGGTAAAATACTGGATCTTTTTAACAAGAACAAAGCCTGCTTGCCCATCCTTCTGCTTAAACTAAAAAATAGTGTATAGATTAAAATTTGCTCACCAAATTAAAACTACATAGTGATAAAAGTCCAATGAGTATTTTGAGGATTTTGGAGGCTTTCAAAGCTATTATGATAAATACATTTTTTCCTATTTTTTTATATGCAGAATGTGAATGGTGATGGCAGTATAGTGATTGGAGAGCACCAGGCAGGAGGTAGTGGCCTGACTTCTACAACAGTGCGTCTTCCTAGGGACAAGATGGCTACTATGTTGTTAGCTGGTGCTGGGGGAATCAATGCTGATGGTCAGTTGATGATTCCTAAAGTGAGATTAGTGACTGGAAGCCACGGTGCCCTCATGCAAGCTGGCCATTTTGCACTCAAACTGGCCACCAACCCAAACTGGCAGTCTGGCCAGGGCTTGGTGAAACGAGGGCGGAGACAAGACCCACTCTTGTTGATGGATCCTGAGACTACTATTCCCAACCTCCTGGATCTAACTCAGCAGGACTATGAGGTTAATGCTCCAGCCAATAATTGTAATTTACTGCAAGGGTCTGACCTACTCATGGCACTTGACCAGAGTCTTTAATATTTGCTTGGTGAATTTGACAGTAAGTAATGGTGAGGGAACATATATGTTAAGAATTTCTTTCTTAACCTTTTATTCAATTTTAATCAAAATATTATTTTTGATCTATGACATGAAAGTCTGTCACTGCCACTAGTTATTTTTGGATGTACAGTAGGAAGAAATACCAATGTATTCCCTTATTAATATTTTCTGTCAGATTTTTTATTTATGAGGTTTGGGGTTATTAAATTCACATATTTTAAACTTTAATTGGGTTTGAAATTCTTAGTTATTTTGTCATGATTGATATTTTATTATGGAAATAACAGTCTACTAAAATTAGTTATGTAGCTATCACCTTTGCAAAATGTATTATAGAATCTTCTGTGTTAGTACTGTGCATACAGTGAACATTCTTGCCTACTCCAGCTCACTTTAGAATTACAATAGTCTTTATACTATGTTTACTATGACAGTAAATGAAAATGAATATGTATAGGCAATTATTCTTTTGAAATTTCCTAAGTACAAAATCCTGTATTCATATATTTGTACACACACACACACACACAAACACACACACACAAACACACACACACAAACACACACAAACACACACACACACTAAAATAAAAGCATGAGAAAAAAATAGATAATCACAATTTCTTGACACCATCACCAGGAAGAATTAAGAAAATCAAAACAGTAAACTAAGGAAGAGGTGCTGAATAGAGCAAAGTTCTTCATAGAGAATGATAGAACAGTGAAATGGGGTACAAAATGCATAAGCACTACAACTACTGATATTTTCCATGTAATATAAAATCTGTTTCCTACCAAAGCTGTGTGATCCAAAAAAAATAAATTAAATACATACTAAAGGGACACCTTAAATCAGCTCTGCTACTGTAGCTGCAACTTTCAAAAACACAAACAAACATACACACACACACACTCTTGGGGAACTTTGTGCCAGTATTTGAAGAAAAAAAAAGTGATAGGGAAGATCCTTTAAACTATAGAGCTCTTGGATATAGCCATTTAAGAAAGTGGATAATATACCTGGATAACAAACTTGCTGATTACCAGACAGTTTGGTTTCAGATCAGAAAGTTTTTTTTTAGCACGCTGGCAGTCTCCCACCGAGGCAGGGTGACCCAAAAAAAAAGAACACTTTCACCATCATTCACACATAATCACTGTTTTTGCAGAGACACACAGATACAACAGTTCTTATCTCTCTCAGATGTCACACCAAACAGCAAATATCCCAAACTCCTCCTTTAAAGTGCAGACATTGTACTCCTCACCTCTAGGACTCAAGTCCAGCTAACCAGTTTCCCTGAATCCCTCTTTTATATAAAACCCAATTGAGTGTCACTGATGGTCACTGGAAGCAGACAAAAACAAGATACATGGGCAGGTTGTGGAAACTTCAGAGCAATCCAAGACAAATGATTACAATGATATTTCTGTTATCCAAGAAAAAAAATAGCAATAAGAGGAAAATTATCCTGTTGAAAAATTTTGCCAGTGGAGTTCCACAAAGAATAAATTATTTGTTATAAGGAATAAAAAACTATGAACATATTTGCAGATGCTGCAAAAAATCTTGTGTAAAATAATTTTTAAATAGGTTTGTGCAAGAAGTGACAAATGAATGGCAGAATTTACTCTGGGAGAGGAAAAAAAAAACAATAAAATTGAAATGGAAAAGTGAAAATAAGCCACATTGAAATTGTTAGATGAAACGAGATCTGGGAGGACTCAAACAAAAGACAATCACCAGAAGATGACTTAAATGAATTTTAAGAAATTCATGCTATGGTGTTACTCGTAAATGTACTCTTAAATAGCTTTCACATATGTTTTGGCTAATCCCTATGGGTTTAGAACTTATTCATAAATATAATAATATTTTTGAAGAGATTCTGGGAAAATCAGTTCCAGACTAGAGTCCTGGAAGGAACATTACACTTTGAAGGTTATTTGAATTGTGATGTCTGCACCCTTCTTGTAAGACAGCTGTTGAGTGACTGGTGAATGTGTTAAACTTTATCATTTCACCCTTCCTTGGTGGGAGGCTGCCACTGTTAAAAAGATTAATTTGGGTATGATGAAAGAAAAAGCTAACAAAATAAATCAGACCAAATTTTGAACATATGGCAATTGTGTGGTGTGCGCATTAAATGAAATTGTGTAGATAAAATAGTGAAGATTCAGAGACATGCTACAAAACATCTGCCAGAAGTGAAAATCATGAGTTGTGTCTATTATTGTTGATACCAGGAGGAAAGATAACCACTTATAAAATCATAAAAGAACATGAAATAATTACGTATATAGAAGATATTTTAGCACCCAGCAGTCACAAGTGTAAATTGTGGAAAGCAATGGTGAAAAAAGTACATATTTTGTTTATAGATAGTGGTGGCCTACTAGATTAAGATAAAGATAGATAGTAAATGAAAAAATAATCAACAAAAATTTCAAATGACAGATGGATGAAATTAAAGAAAAAAAATGCTGAATCAAAACTACAGTGGACCCTCGCTATTTGAACATTCTTCATTCCAGAATGCTGTTCAAGTGCTGTTACCAAACAAATTTATTCCCATAAGGAATGATGTAAATTAGATTAGTCCATTTCAGACCCCCAAAAACACACTTATAAAAGCACTTACAATAATAAACTTACATAAAAGGGCGAGTTTGGAGTGTTCGAATAGCGAGGGTCCACTGTACTAAGAATTTTACAAACTTATTTAATAGATGGGACATCACGAGAGCAGGTGTATTCATATAACAAGAAGTAGGTAATTACAAATACACAGTGGACCCTCGGTTTTCGTTGAAAATTCTTTCCAGAATGCTGTTTGAGTGCCGTTACCAAACGAATTTGTTCCCATAAGGACAAATGTAAATTAGATTAGTAATTTCAGACCCCCAAAAATACACTTACAAAAGCACTTACAAAAATACACTTACATAATTGTTCGAGTTTGGAGGTGAACGAAAACCGAGGGACCACTGTAGTTACACATTGTTCTGGCACGAAGGCCATGAATACAACAGTGATTGTAATTTTCAAATAAATCGTGCTCTCGCATCTCAAATATTGATTTTTGCTCACATTGCTTTTTGAGGCTGAAGAAATACGAGAGCCTGAACTATTGCGAACATTCCCAAGCACTTGGAATATACTCTTTGGAACAGGGAAGAGACATACCTGGTAATATATGTACCAAATTCATGGAAGATATTTGAGGGACACATCCCCAGTCTGTAAATTGCCATAACTTACTGAAAGGAGCGATACATAAACAAGTGTACAATAAACCAGTGAAGAGCTGGGGTGCACAGAGAACGTTCAAAACTCTTCAACCTTCTACCAGCAGATATGAAATCCTGCTAGAACAAAGTTGGCAGTTTTTAAGGAAACACTAAACCACTACCTGCAACATGTGCCAGATCAACTAGGTTGTAATGGCTAGGTACATACAGGTCACCAGCAGCAACAACTTGGTTGATAAGGAGGTTGACAAAAAAAAGTGGCTTATGCTGGGCTGCAATACCAATTACAAGAATGCCATGCATAATGGAAACTTCTCAATTACAGTATGCCATTTTTTTTCCATAGGAATAATGTCTAGCTCAAAAGCGAATTTAAAAAAGTGTAACACAAGGGGTCTAAGGATGTGCTAGTTTAAACAAAAACAGTCAAAAGTTGGACAGGAAGGGTATCAGCATTTTAAGAGCCAGTGTTTCTTGCAAAGTCAGTGGTAGACTGGTGCAAAGTAAGCACAGGTGAATCATTAATATTAAAGGAATACTAGATCAAGGATAAGATAAGCCAGAGAGAGTAGGTGCACCAATTATTGTAAAACAGGAGTCAATGGGCTTGAAAATAAGTGGAGACAAATGGATGGGTCAAGCAATTATTTTAATAAAAAATGAAGCGCTAAACCTACAAGGGTCATACATGGGTCAAGCAGGCACAATGGATTCACCAAGACAAAATTGTGGGGTCATATTAACCTTCAATTATTCATGAGGTGAATTTTCCTAGAATTTTTACGAGAAGACATGAAAAGACTCGCCCAGAGGCATAATAACAGTCTCCTTGTCAGGCTTTGACCGGCATGGATATAGGTTTCTTAATTAGGATAAAAAGGATACAGAAATATTTGCTTCACACACACACAGTGTTAGGATACGTCACAGCTAGTCATATTCACAAGTTTTTTTTTTCTACTAAAGTGAGAACAAATGTGCATATGCTGTATAGGAAGACTAAAAGTTTAATGCAGAGACAGCATAGAACATTCTATCATGCCACAGCAATACTCTAGCTCCTAAATTTGTATGTTTTCACCATTAATCATACTGCATCTTTATATTTTTTAATACCTGTATATTTTTTCTCAGAACATACCAAAATCTGTAGCAGACTACATTATAAAATAAATACACACATATACATACATACAGTAGGCCCCAACTTATGGCATTAATGCATTCCCGAAACTTGTTCACAAGTCTAGTGTTCAGAACTTTGGAACCTATTTTTCCATAGCCCCCCTCCCAGATTATAATCAGAGATGCATTCTTGAGCCATAATATCTAGTATTCAATTTCATTGTCTTAATGAAGAATATTTACTCAAGATTTTACATTCAATACTGTTTCTTCTCACTGACAAAGTATTAAACATGGGTAATTAACTTGTACAGTGGACCCCCGGTTTACGATATTTTTTCGTTCAAGAATGTTGTTCAAGTGCCATTACTGAACGAATTTATTCCCATAAGGAATAATGTAAATTAGATTAGTCCTTTTACACCCCCAAAATTACACTTACAAAAATAAACTTATATACAAGGGCGAGTTTGGAGACTATCGTAAATCGGGGGTCCATTGTACATGTACTATACATGTTAAATAGAGCAGAGCTACTGTACAGTACAATACATAAGTGTAGGGGCAGACAACAACTGGACTATTTCAGAGAGGAAGGATAGGAGTTGAAAGGGGAAGGGGAAAAACGGTGAAGGGAGGGTAGGTATGTAGTGATGGAAGGTATGGGTGAGTATTATTATGTGAGGGGGGGGGCAACTAGGCAGGCCTCATTGCCCAACCAATGTAATTATTTAATCTAGAATTCTTAATCAGTTTCTACCAAAAGAAAATGTGAACTCTCCAAACATGCATGAAAAAAGCATATTCAAAATACCAATGCATTTGGAAAAAATATGAGAAAAATAATTCTGTATACACAGTTCATTCTTTAGAAAACTGTAAAAATTAAATCTATAGTTCTTCCCCAATCTCTACCAAACAAATGCGAGTTCTCTATACAGTGGTCCCTTGGTTTTTGTGCATCTCCAAACTCGAACATTTATGTAAGTGTATTTTCGTAAGTGCTGTTGCAAGTGTATTTTTGGGGGTCTGAAATAGACTAACCTACGTGACATTATTTCTTAACCCTTTGACTGTTTCGGTCGTATATATACGTCTTACGAGCCACTGTTTCGGACATATCAATACGCCTAAATTCTAGCGGCTTCAAATCAAACGGGAGAAAGCTTGTAGGCCCACATATGAGAGAATGGGTCTGTGTAGTCAGTGTGCGCAGTATAAAAAAAAATCCTGCAGCACACAGTACATAATTAGAGAAAAAAAACTCCGACCATTTTTTTGGATTAAAACGCCGACTTTGAGGTGTATTTTCGTATAATATTTATGGTTGTATTCTCTTTTTTATGGTCTCATTTGATAGAATGATTGTGATTAGTTTTATGATGAAAACGACCTTGAAATTGAGCTCAAAGTAGGAGAAATGTTCGATTTTTGCAAATGTTCAAGAGTAAACAAATCCCGCCACGCATCCAATACACATCAATTGGCGAGTCTAATATTCTTTCACAAGTGCACTGATATTATTTATACCATTTTTACAATAATGCAATAGTCTGCATAACGGTAAATCTTCTATTTTTTATGTGAATAAAAAATCAAAATAGAAACCAAAAGTAATATAAGAGGGGCCTAAAGACGTGACTAATGAACAGATAACATCTTATTTTAGTGCCAGGAATGTCTGCATTGTTTATTCTGGACCCTATTTTGAAATTGACAACTTTTTTATTTTGCATGAAATTTGCCAAATTGCCAATTTCTGATCACTTTATTGGGTAGTTGAAATCGATAAATTGGTGGTTTCTTGTACTCAATCGATAGAACAAATGGAGTTCTAAAGAAATATCTATGAGTTTGGTCAACTGGAACAATGGAATTTACCGAAAATAGGGCTCAAAGTCAGCGAAATTGCCGATGCGTATATATTGCTGAGATCACTAACTTCGCGAGAGCATAATTCCGTGAGTTTTTAATCAAATTTCAAACTTTTGGTGTCTTTACCATCGGGAAATGATTCTCTATCATTTCATAAGAAAAAATAATTTATTTATTTTTTTTAAATTTTGCGACAACAGGAGAGCACTCAGGATTGAGGGTTGCGACAGTCAAAGGGTTAAGGAAGTAAATTCGTTCGGTAATGGCACTTGAGCAGCATTCTGGAACGAATTTTCGGCGAAAACCGAGGGACCACTGTACATGCATAAAATTAATGTATGTACACAAAATTTAAATACATTTTGTAAAAAAAAAATAAAAAAAATTGTTTGAACATTAGCATTGATCATAACTGCAGATGACTGTTTGTAATTAATTGGTTCCAAAGTGCCAATGTCCTAATTGCAAAATGTTGTAATACAGAACGTCATAAGTCAGGGCCCTACTATAGAGTATATAGTACTGTATGCAGTAGGAACTCTAACCTATAATGGTGTTTCAGATTAGGAAACTATACAGCAGTGGGTATAATTACCTACTGTATTTGCCTATATAGGGGCAAGCTTCGGCTCTTAATCTCACATTTGAACTTAACATTGGCTTCGTTAAAACATTTGTAGAACAATGCTGCTGACCAGTCACTACTACATAATATACAGTGGAACCCCGAGTTTTGGCCACCCCTAGTATCGGCCGCTTTGAGTTTCGGTCGTTTTTTCAGCCTAATTTTGTCCCGACTTTCGGCCAGCGTACCAGACCTGTCCGCCTCCCCGTGCAGGCATCGTGAGCCAGTCTAGCTTTGTTTATCCTTAAGTGAACATTACCCTTCGCGGTCATCCAAACATTTCACAATAAATTCATTGTGTTTAGTGCTTGTTTATTGATTGTAACTGAAATAAGCCACCATGGGCCCAAAGAAATTTCATAGTGGCAGCCCTTTGGTAAAGAAAGTGAGAAACATGATAGAATTGAAGAAAGAAATTGTAGCAAAGTACCAAAGTGGAGGAGGAAGAGAGAGGGGAGAATGTGCCTTCTTCAGTGATTCTACGATATGTACGATACTAAAGCAGCACTAGTCGATAAAGGCTATAGAGCCAGCCAGTGATAAAGTGTAGCATTAACAGTATAGCAAGTAAGTTAAGCGATTAAGCGATAGAAAAAGGACAGCACAAAACTGACTCCTCCAATGTTGTTGGAGTTATATAGGGCGACTGACAACACCGCCGTCTCTGCTGCCGCCATCACCACCACTATGTAAGGCTTATCTTTCAGTAGCCCTTATACACCCAACAACAAACAACACAGCAGCACTCGTTGGTTAGGGAGAGAGACATACGACATATTTTATTCATTCTAGAGTATATCATGTTTCTATGTTATTAATATTGTTTATGTCATATTAGATGAATTGTGATAGATAAATAAGCCGTAGAGTTGATATTAGTGTCATATTGAAGGACTATCTTGTCCTGCCTCTCTCATACGCCAACAAGAGTCGTCAATAAAGGTAAAACTGATTTAAATGTTCATTTAACCATTAAAATTAGTGCTTTATATTTATTTCTCATTGTTTTCTGTATGTAAAACTATAGTATTTATTCTCTAAAAAAAGATTTTTTTTGTGAATATTTTTGGGTAGAATGGATTAATTGGATTTACATTATTTCGCATGGGAAATATTGCTTCAACTTTCGGCGTTTGAGTTTAGGCCTAGCTCCTGGAACGGATTACGGCCAAAACTCGAGGTTCCACTGTAGTATATACAAGAATAGCTAAGATGTTGTTTGCAGTGGCTGCAAACAAGATCCAGGTCTATGGAGATATGGCATGTTGCCAACAGAATGCTTGAAATAGCCACAGATGCACAGTAAAACTTTTGTGTGTTTTGCCTGTATGCCTATACAAGATTATTATTATTATTATAATTATAATCATGGGAGAGCGCAAAACCCGTAGGATTATACTGCAGAGGCTTTTCTAAATCAATGACTTCAAAAAGGCTGTTGTATAGGCCAATGTACAGGCAAAATGTTATCCTAGTAAAAATTTTGCTCTACATTTGTGTAAGATTCAATCATGACCCTTGAGCACTGGCCATCTGGAGTGGTACAGAATAAAAGCACTATGCTATTTTTGTACGAAAGTATGTATTTTTAGTTAATGAATCACAGGTAAAAAACGTGAGTTTTAGTAGGCTGTTTTCAGTTTATTTCATAAAAGACGTCCTACTATATTCTCATTTTAATATTGAGGATATATACTGGCATACAATCTCATAGACATACTCAAACCTGACCATATTAAATGCCAAAACAAATGCCTGAAAATATACTCTAAGTTCTTCACTAAACATAGTGTATGTGTATCTTAAAACAAGAACAAGACATATTGCTTTCTTTTTATGTGACAACTGCTGTTCTGCAAATGTCTGTGAAATTGAGAATAAAATTTGTAGCCTACACCTGATATAAATCCAGAAATAATCCTTCTCTCATTAACAATCTTCAGATGTACTCCAAATTTATTCAGTGGTTAATCTGAAGGAGTCATTTTCTTGTTAAAATTAGTTACATATATTTAATGTAGTTATTGACCTGTTATCAGAATGGATAGGGCCAAGATCTAGATTAACAATAAAACACACATCTGCTGTCTCAATAAACAGCAATTACACTATTCAGTTTCTCTTATTTTTGGGGGGTACTTTTAGTTGTGGAGTGTGGTGGCCTTGTGTGGTAAGGCTCTTGCTGTGGCCCTTACTGCCATGCTTATGTTTTCACTTATTTAGCATCTTAACTAGTGCTAGCTTATTTACTAACAGTTTTTTTTATTTTATGCTGCAATTGAGTTTATGGAGATTATATAACAAATTCAGATCATTCATTAAGCAAAGGATGCCAGAATTACATCAAGTGCTCTTGCCTGAATTAGTTTCAACAACAGCTTAGAATGACCTTCCTTTGTAAGGTTGGACCAGTGGTGTCCAAACAAAAGAATTTCTCAGAAAAACAAATTCAATATTACTGAACTATGTAAATTTTCTGATTTATTTCTTTTCCATTTAAATCACATTCTATTAGAAAGAATATATTTATCAGTGATCAGCACTTCCCCATGAATAATAATTACAAAGTGATGAAAACAACCTGGCAGGTGAACAGGAGCTCCTGGATGAAACACTCACTTTACTGATATGAGGGAGATACATGTGACCAGTTCTGAGAGGTTTTCTATCATTACAGCCCAGCCTGGAGAAAGGCTTTAGTCCTGATTGTTTCATCCAAGCTATTGCTGGCCTGCTGGCTTATACAGTGGTACCTCTACTTATGAGCAACATTCGTTCCAGTCGGCTATTCAAGTGCCGATACCGAAGGAATTTTTTCCCATAAGAAATAATGAAAATTAGGTTAATCCATTTCAGACCCCCAAAAATACACTTACAATAGCACCTACAAAAATACACTTACATAACTGTTTGAGTTGGGAGCTGCTCGTAAGTAGAGGTACCACTGTATAAGCCATCACAGCCTGGTTCATCTGGCATTTATTAGAGGTGGTAGTAGTAGTAGTAAGAGCATGAATAAGTGAAAGATAGGGAGGGAGGGTGCTTGTATTCCTCACTAAATAAGCTCTATCTGTGGAACACCAAAAATCTGAGTCTGACTGTGAAGGAGTTTGGAGCCAATAAAAACTCTTAAAAATTTTAGAAGGAAGGAGGGTCACATGGTACTAATAGTAACTATCTGGGGTCACCTGGTATTAGTAGTAACACTATCTGGTGGTCACATGGTACTACTAACAACACTATCTGGTGGTCACATGGTACTAACAACACTATCTGGGAGTCACATGGTACTACTAACAACACTATCTGGGAGTAACATGGTACTACTAACAACACTATCTGGGAGTCACATGGTACTACTAACAACACTATCTGGGAGTCACATGGTACTACTAACAACACTATCTGAGTCACATGGTACTACTAACAACACTATCTGGGAGTCACACAGTACTACTAGTAACACTGGGGCCACATGGTACTACTAGTAACACTGGGGGTCACATGGTACTACTAGTAACACTGGGGGTCACATGGTACTACTAGTAACACTGGGGGTCACATGGTCTACTAGTAACACTGGGGGTCACATGGTACTACTAGAAAGGGACACTTGTCATGGGAGTCACATGGTACTACTAGTAACACTGGGGGTCACATGGTACTAGTAACACTGGGGGTCACATGGTACTACTAGTAACACTGGGGGTCACATGGTACTACTAGTAACACTGGGGGTCACATGGTGCTACTAGTAACACTGGGGGGTCACATGGTACTACTAGTAACACTGGGGAGTCACATGGTACTACTAGTAACACTGGGGGGTCACATGGTACTACTAGTAACACTGGGGGGTCACATGGTACTACTAGTAACACTGGAGATCACATGGTACTACTAGTAACACTGGGGATCACATGGTACTACTAGTAACACTGGGGATCACATGGTACTACTAGTAACACTGGGGATCACATGGTACTACTAGTAACACTGGGGATCACATGGTACTACTAGTAACACTGGGGATCACATGGTACTACTAGTAACACTGGGGATCACATGGTACTATTAGTAACACTGGGGATCACATGGTACTACTAGTAACACTGGGGATCACATGGTACTACTAGTAACACTGGGGATCACATGGTACTACTAGTAACACTGGGGATCACATGGTACTACTAGTAACACTGGGAATCACATGGTACTACTAGTAACACTGGGGATCACATGGTACTACTAGTAACACTGGGGATCACATGGTACTACTAGTAACACTGGGGTCACATGGTACTAGTAACACTGGGGATCACATGGTACTACTAGTAACACTGGGGGTCACACGGTACTAGTAACACTGGGGGTCACAGTACTACTAGTAACACAGGGGTCACACGGTACTACTAGTAATATTGGGGGTCACATGGTACTACTATTAACACTGGGCATCACACAGTACTACTAGTAGCACTGGGGGTCACAGGGTACTAGTAACACAGGGTTACAGGGTACTACTAGTAACAATGGAGGAGTCACATGGTACTACTAGTGACACTGGGGGTCACACAGCACTACTAGTAACACTGGGGGTCACATGGTACTAGTAACACTGAGGGTCACATGGTACTGCTAGTAACACCAGGCACCACACAGTACTACTAGTAGCACTGGGGTCACAGTGCTTCTAGTAACACTGGGGGTCACAAGGTACTGCTAGTAACACTGGGGGTCACACGGTACTAGTAACACTGGGGGTCACACGGTACTAGTAACACTGAGGGTCACACGGTACTGCTAGTAACACTGAAGGTCACATGGTACTACTAGTAAGACCGGGCATCACACAGTATTATTAGTAGCACTGGGGGTCACACGGTACTTCTAGTAACGCTGGGGGTCACACGGTACTACTAGTAACACTGGGGTCATATGGTACTACTAGTAACACTGGGGGTCACAGTACTACTAGTAACACTGAGGGTCACATGGTAGTACTAGTAGCACTGGGGGGTCACAGTACTAGTAACACCGAGGGTCACATGGTACTACTAGTAACACCGGGCATCACACAGTACTACTAGTAGCACTGGGGGTCACAGCACTAGTAGCACTGGGGTCACAGTACTAGTAGCACTGGGGGTCACAGTACTACTAGTAACATTATCTGGAGTATCAGTTATATTCTCTCTCACTATTATGTTCTTTACTAAGCTGCATCAAGTTGACGAGGTGCAAGCAAAAGCTCTCTTATAAAGCTCCTCCATATAGTGAATTTTAAAACTGCAATTTTAAAAAATAGCATTCAAAATTGAATAGCATATACGTACTGTGAAGACCTTTTTTGTGTGCTATTCAAATTATGGATGAACTTTTACAATGCCATTTACAAAAAAAAAAAAAATTATATAGAGTAGTTTTCTAAGACAAAGCTTCCTGTGCTAATATTACCAGACAAAAATGTCAGCATTATATACTGGAATTCCTTGAAAAGTCAATTTTGATATGAACACCATAATGGACTTTAAAAAGATTACCCAATTTAAGTTAAAACTTATTTTACCGCACACTCACTTTTTCATTTCAAACCATACCACGCACAAACAGAGCAGGTCATGATGCAAAATATCAGTGCTATACTCTTAAAGAGTTCACAGAAAAATCCGAGATCAAGAATAACCCTGAGGCACAGCCATATGCTCGGCTCACTACCCAGGCCGGGCCGTGGGGGCGTTGACCCCCGGAACGACCTCCAGGTATGCAAGCATACTGGCTGTATAATAGTCTGGTACATATACAGTTAAATAATACATTCATTTTGTGTCTGGTCACTATGGAGGTTATAGCATGGAAATACCAGAGGATTTTTACACTGAGGTATATCGTAAAAGTTATGTTGTGTTGATACTATTGTGACACTGTAGGACAGTGCTGTAGCTGTTTACAGTGAGAGGCACTGTGAGGAGCTACTGTGATACTATGTAGAACAGTGCTGTAGCTGTGTTTACAGTGAGAGGCACTGTGAGGAGCTACTGTGATACTATGTAGGACAGTGCTGTAGCTGTGTTTACAGTGAGGCACTGTGAAGAGCTACTGTGACCACAGAAGCCCTGCTCACTGATGGTGACTAATTGATGCCTAGTGTAGGCTTCAAAATTTAGGAAAAATGTTCATGTGTATCTCTCCTTAGTGGTGGCAGAGTCGGGGTCGTGGCCACACCGGGCCAGTCGTGGCTGTGCCAGGTTCTACACAGTACCCACATTTGCAACAATACAGTGTACTCTAATTACACATTTACAAGCCTTTCCTAGATTCTATTTAAATGTTTTCCATAAAGAATAAAAAGGCACAATGCCATGACGAACAATACACAAATAACTGCAAATAGGAGAAAGAACCTTATAATGATGTTTCAGTTCACTTGGACCATTAACTAGTAAATGTTCAAAGTCTGTCTGAAACGTCAGCATAAGTTTCTTTCTCCTATGTTCGGGTTGTGTAAATGTTTTTCATTTATACGTGCCCTCGTTACATCAGAGGTATACAGTAGTATACTACTGACAAGTTGATGAACAAGACATATGCCACACCTTGTTATCTTTATTGGAAAAATATTTCACCTGCATAGCAGGTTTTTTCAGTCTGAAGACTGTGACCTTTATACTGGAACCAGTGGAAATAGTGATGAGGTGCAGTAGTTAAGACATGACAGGTAAGCAGGAATCACTAGTTGAAGGTCATGCCCTTAAGATGAACCAGATGTTAGCAGTGGACTTGTACAAGGTATGCTCTGTAGTACTAAGATTCCATGGTCATCTTGTGTCTCACAAGTATCATTAGTTCAAAGGTGTTGCTCACGAGTTATTCATCAACTTGTTGATATTGTGATACTTGTCTGATACATAACACCATGGAATTTTCGTACAGGGGATATCTTGTACAAGTCCACTGCTAATATCTGGCTCACCTTATGGGCTGGACTTCCTTCCACTAGTGGTTCCTCTCCAACTGTGATGTATTCAAGTACTGTACCTTGCCACTTCTTCCACTGGCTCCAGTATGAAGGTCTCTGTCCTCATGCCTCTCTATAGATTGAAAAACACCTGATGTGCAGGCAAAACATTTCTTCAATAAAGATACTCAAGCATTGCAAATGTGTCTTATCCATACTTGGTTCAAATCATGATTATTACTAATACAGTGGACCCCCGGTGTTCGTCCATTTTTCGTAACGGAATGCTGTTCAAGTGCCATTACCAACCGAATTTATTCCCTTAAGAAATAATGTAAAGTAGACTAGTCCTTTTAGACCCCCAAAACTACACTTATAAAAGCATTTAAAAAAATACACTTACATAAAAGGGCGTGTTTTGAGCAGGACGAACACCGGGGGTCCACTGTATAGCACATAATAAAGAGTGCAAGAAGTTAAGGTTAATTTGTCGACTGTGTCACCAAGCAGATCATGCTTGGTGTCATAGGAAGAGGAACTAGTGATGAATCACTAGTCACACTAACAAAAAGGAGAGGAGGGAGTATATATAGGCCAGCAGACAGGGACGGGACAAGAGAGGTAGTAGGAAAGGAGGAAGAGAGGTAGTAGTAGTAGAGGAGTCAGTCATACTAAGAAAGAGGAGCACTGCAAGGGAGCTAGGGGTCCACAGAGGGTTGGAGCAAAAACAGAGGGAGAAAAATAATGAAGGGCAAATACCCAAGGCAGAAGAAAGAAAACCCAAAGGAGAAAGAGGAAAGGGGAAGAGGAAGAAGGGGAAAAAAGAATCAGGTTAAGTCACAGGTGTTCTGAAGTTTGGAGCATTTTACAATGTAATGGGAAAGGAAGGCATCTACAGAGACAAAGCCAGGACTAAGATTCATACAAGGAAAGTTGTGTATAAGGGAGGATTCAACCAGACGGCAACTGTGAAAGTTTGAAGTAGATACAGTTTTAGCACAAGAAAAGTCAGTAGGATGACTGTGATCTCTGACATGACAGAAAAGTAGCATTGTTGGTGTCGGCAAGCCTAACACTACTTTTGTGCTCTCTGAGTCGTTCAGAAAGAGAATGGCTAGTTTCTCCAAAGTACTGAAGAGGACAGGAGGAACAAGAAATAGAGTAGACACCAGGAGCATCTATAGAGGGAGGAGAGGCATGAACTAGATTAATGCGAAGTGTTAGTCTGGCGGAAAGTAAGTTTGATGTCTAAGGTACGGAGAGTTGTTGAGATTAGAAAGACCGGAAATGTAGGGAAGGCAGAGGACAGGAGAGTTCCTAGGAGTAGAGAGTTTGGGAGAGAAGAAAGTCCGTTTAGCACCTGAGAAGGCAGAGTCTATGAAATGGGAAGGGTAGCCAAAACGGGAAAATGAATGATGAAAAGTGGAAATTTCTGATTCAAGGAACTGAGGATCACAAATGCAGAGAGCATGGAGAAAAGAGGGAGATAAGAACACTTTTCTTACACTTTTTTTGACAGAGGAAGCATGATAAGAAAAGCAGTGAATGTACATACCACTGTGCATAGGCTTGCGGTACACGGAAAAGGCAAAACCTGTATCTGAGCGGTGGACATGAACATCAAGGAAAGGAAGCAAGGAATTAGATTCCCATTCAGCTTTAAGCTTAATGGAAGGGGCAAGATTATTAAGAGCATCAAGAAATGGTTGGAAGAGACTAGAGTCATGAGGCCAAAGAGCAAAAATGTTATCTACATAGCGAATCAGAGTGAAGGGCGCACATCAATAGTAGGAAGAAGAACAGTCTCGAAGTATTCCATGTAAAGATTAGCAAGAACAGAAGAGAGAGGAGAGCCCATAGTGACACTGAAGGTTTGAGAATACAGTGGACCCCTGACTAATGAAATTAATCCGTTCCAGGAGCTATTTCTCAACACGAACCTTTCATGATCCGAACCCTTATTTCCCATAAGAAATAATGTAAATACAATTAATCCGTTCCACAAAAAATATTCACCAAAAATATAATATAAATAACATTTACTTACCTTTATTGAAGAGACTCGCAGGCATCTGGACGATAGGGAGGATGACAGGGGCAGGGTGTTAGTGGTTGGAAGGGGAATCCCCCTCCAAAAGGACTTCAGGTAACAAGTCCCTCTCTGGGGTTACTTCCTTCTTTTCTTTTAATGCATCCTGCACATCCCTGCATCCT
This sequence comes from Cherax destructor, assembly GCA_009830355.1. Lineage (NCBI taxonomy): Eukaryota > Metazoa > Arthropoda > Malacostraca > Decapoda > Parastacidae > Cherax > Cherax destructor. The sequence continues at coordinate 331,798 of WNWK01000501.1, forward strand.
GCTACTCCTGCATGCCTGCTACACTCCGCATGCCTGCTACACTCCCTGCATGCCTGCTACACTCCCTGCATGCCTGCTACACTCCCTGCATGCCTGCTACACTCCCTGCATGCCTGCTACACTCCCTGCATGCCTGCCACTCCTGCATGCCTGCTACACTCCCTGCATGCCTGCTACACTCCCTGCATGCCTGCTACACTCCCTGCATGCCTGCTACACTCCCTGCATGCCTGCTACACTCCCTGCATGCCTGCTACACTCCCTGCATGCCTGCTACACTCCCTGCATGCCTGCTACACTCCCTGCATGCCTGCTACACTCCCTGCATGCCTGCTACACTCCCTGCATGAATGCTACACTCCCTGCATGAATGCTACACTCCCTGCATGAATGCTACACTCCGTGAATGCCTGCTACACTCCCTGCATGCCTGCTACACTCCCTGCATGCCTGCTACACTCCCTGCATGTCTGCTACACTCCCTGCATGAAAGCTACACTCCCTGCATGCCTGCTAAACTCCCTGCATCAATGCTAAACTCCCTGCATCAATGCTAAACTCCCTGCATCAATGCTAAACTCCCTGCATCAATGCTACACTCCCTGCATCAATGCTACACTCCCTGCATCAATGCTACACTCCCTGCATCAATGCTACACTCCCTGCATCAATGCTACACTCCCTGCATCAATGCTACACTCCCTGCATGAATGCTACACTCCCTGCATGAATGCTACACTCCTGCATGCCTGCTATACTCCCTGCATGCCTGCTATACTCCCTGCATGCCTGCTACACTCCCTGCATGAATGCTACACTCCCTGCATGCATGCTACACTCCCTGCATGAAAGCTACACTCCCTGCATGAAAGCTACACTCCCTGCATGCCTGCTAAACTCCCTGCATCAATGCTAAACTCCCTGCATGCCTGCTACACTCCCTGCATGCCTGCTACACTCCCTGCATGCCTGCTACACTCCCTGCATGCCTGCTACACTCCTGCATGCCTGCTACACTCCCTGCATGCCTGCTACACTCCCTGCATGCCTGCTACACTCCCTGCATGCCTGCTACACTCCCTGCATGCCTGCTACACTCCCTGCATGCCTGCTACACTCCCTGCATGCCTGCTACACTCCCTGCATGAATGCTACACTCCTGCATGAATGCTACACTCCCTGCATGAATGCTACACTCCCTGCATGAATGCTACACTCCCTGCATGAATGCTACACTCCCTGCATGAATGCTACACTCCCTGCATGAATGCTACACTCCTGCATGAATGCTCACTCCCTGCATGAATGCTACACTCCTGCATGAATGCTACACTCCTTGCATGAATGCTACCACTGGGGTGCCACTAGGAAGCTTCTTTGGACCCATGATGACTTATTTCACAGTGACAATCACTAAACCACCAAAAAAGACAACAAATCTATTGTGAATGTTTGAAAGAGCGCGCTGGGTAATGTTCTCTCAATGGTAAACAACGCTTCACTGGCGTCCTGCGCAGGCGCGGAGCAGGCGGACAGGTCTAATACGTTTCACTACACGAGAACGAAAAAAACTTTCGTTACACAATTTTTTCGTTATATAAACCTTCCGTTAGTCGGGGGTCCACTGTAATATTTGCCTTGGAAGGAAAAGGAATTTGAGTCCACACAAAGGCGGATAAGATCAAGAAAGACATCAGTAGGTATAGGGAGATAAAGTAACCCTTCATTGGCCTTCTCTCTGAGAAAATTAAGGACATCATCAAGAGGGACATTAGTGAAGAGGGACTTAACATCAAGAATAAACACCTTACAGGTCGGGAGAGAGTAAACCCATTCGATGAAGTCTTGAGAGTGACGAAGGTGGGCAGGAGAAAAAGTACCAAGAAAGGGAGTGAGGGTTTTGGCTAGCCAAGAAGCAAGAGAATAAGAGACAGAACCTCTAGAGGATATGATGGGATGCAGAGGAATATCAGGTTTATAAGTTTTGGGAAGGCCATAGAAATAGGGCAGAGAGGGACAGATGACACAAAAACGTTGAACAAGGTCAAAGTCAGGAGGACAGAGGTCGGAGAGAGTCCTTAGTTTCTTGTTGAAAGTTCTCTTGATGCGATCGAGAGGGTTAGAAACGAGAGGAGTGTAGGTACGCGAGTCAGAGAGCAAGACATCAGCTTTATGGAAGTAATCCTCGCAATCAAGGATAACTACCGAATTACCTTTGTCAGAGAGTATGACAATGTTAGTGTTAGATTTAAGAGAAGAAAGGGCAAGTTGATACTGGCGCGGAAGGTAGTGATTCTTAGAAAACAGGCTATCAAGAGCAGGAAGGAGAGCGCCACAAAAAGTGGACAAGTCAAGAAGATTACAAGAGCGAGACTGACGAAAAGAATCAAAAGAGCTAATCATGTCAATACCAGCGCAAGGGGCAGGTGAAGTGGCAAAGGAAAGACCAAAACCAAGAAGTTCAAGCTCATGCTGAGAGAGTGTAACAAAAGACAGATTAGTAACACAGTTGGTAAGGGAGAATTTAGACTAAGGGCTATCTGAGATGAGACGAAGTTTATTCTCCTGTTCTTGCTAATCTCTACATGGAATATTTTGAGACTGTTCTTCCAATTATTAATGTGTGCCCTTCACTCTGGCTCTTCTATATAGATGACATCTTTGCTCTTTGGCCTCATAACTCTAGTCTCTTCCAACCATTTCTTGATGCTTTTAATAATCTTGCCCCTTCCATTAAGTTTAAAGCTGAATGGGAATTTAATTCCTTGCTTCCTTTCCTTGATGTTCATGTCCACTGCTCAGATACAGGTTTTGCCTTTTCTGTGTACTGCAAGCCTATGCACAGTGGCATGTACATTCACTACTTTTCTTATCATGCTTCCTCTGTCAAGAAAAGTGTTCTTATCTCCCTCTTTCTCCGTGCTCTCTGCATTTGTGATCCTCGGTTCCTTGAATCAGAAATTTCCACTTTTCATAATTCATTTTCCCGTCTTGGCTACCCTTCTCATTTTATAGACTCTGCCTTCTCACATGCTAAGTGGACTTTCTTCTCTACTCCTGGGAACTCTCCTGTCCTCTGCCTTCCCTACATTTCTGGTCTTTCTAATCTCAACAACTCTCTCCATTCCTTAGACATCAAACTTACTTTTCACCAGACTAACACTCTTCGCACTAATCTAGTTCATACCTCTCCTCCCTCTATAGATGCTCTTGGTGTCTACTCTATTTCTTGTTCCTCCTGTCCTCTTCAGTACTTTGGAGAAACTGGCCATTCTTTCTGAACGACTTAGAGAGCAAAAAAGTAGTGTTAGGCTTGCCAACACAAACAATGCTCTTTTCTGTCATGTCAGAGATCACAGTCATCCTATTGACTGGTCTTCTGCTAAAACTGTCTACCCTACTTCTAACTTTCACAGTCGCCATCTGGTTGAATCCTCCCTTATACACAACTTTCCTTGTATGAATCTTAGTCCTGGCTTTGTCTCTGTAGATGCCTTCCTTTCCCATTACATTGTTAAATGCTCAAAACTTCAGAACACCCGTGACTTAACCTGATTTTTTATCCCCTTCTCCTTTCCTCTTTCTCCTTTGGGTTTTCTTCCTTCTGCCTTGGGTATTTGTCCTTTATCATTTCCCTCCCCCCTCTGTGTTCCTGCTCCTACCCTTTGTGGGCCACTAGCTCCCTTGCAGTGCTCCTATTTCTTAGTATTTGACTGACTCCACCACTACTACTACCACCACTACCTCTCTTCCTCCTTTCCTACTACCTCTTGTCCCGTCCCTGTCTGCTGGCCTATATATACTCCCTCCTTCTCTCCTTTTTGTTAGTGTGACTTTGTAAATGGTGCAAGTCGGACCGAAACATTGTGGTAAGCTCCTCTCTCTTATGTGCGGGTTATTTGTGTATTGTTCCAGTCACGGTATTGTGCCTTTTTTTGTTATTTATGTTGCAAATTTATATTGAACACATTACATTGAATTCCTCAAACCCATAGGATGCCTATACAGTATAGAACTTCATCTGTAAATGTTCAGAGACAAGTGGAAGTGAACATTATCTTGCTAAGCTAGCCACTAGTGTGCCATACATATATTACACTAACTACACACTCCCATGTCTATGCAAGATGATCTTTCAATGGTGTACATTGTATCTCCATATATACCCTACTGTAAATATATACAGTCAGTATATATGCTGTGCTTTTTTAGGTGGAATCAGTCAAACAAGCCTACCTTAAAAATTTTTTTTTAAGAATTCTCATTATAATGTAGTTTTTGAAAGTAAGTTTATTCAGGTATACAAGATCAGTTTAAGATTATATATGCACTATGTAAGATCCTAGGAAACCCAAAAGTCAGAGTGACAGTATTTCCATTGACTGACTTGGGTTATCTAGGTTCTCTCAATTTAGTATGTAATGTATGTAACTGTACTCACTCAATTGTGATTGCAGGTCAGAGACTCGCTCCTGCAACTGATTCTCAAACCCTAGTCCTTACAGATAGAACTTCACTTAATGTCTCAGAGCAATGAAGGCATATCTTGCTAATAACTATGGCCAACAATTTACACTTCCCTCCTGTCTATCAAGAACCTGTGTACATATCTCTATTAGTCTGTAAATATAAGTAGTAAATTCTTAGTAATCGTCAAACAGCTACTAAAAATAATTCTCTGCTAAATGAGTTGTGAAAAAGTATACAAATTTTTCGTTGTGCACTTAAAGTATCTTAGAAACCTCACCTTAATAGCCTTGCTGAAATTAACATAATTTTAGCTTAACTTAGATCAGCTTTAATTTAGTTTGTATTGTATTACTTATCCTCAGTGAAATATATAAATTTTGCTATATTCAAACTGATTCTCACCTTCATTACAATAATGAATTCACACTGCTAGATTGCCAAAACAATCATTGCTTTATGAGCAAAGATTACAAGCTTTGTCTATAAAGCACTACATATACAGTGTTAGAAAAAGAACAACTATAGTAAGTGGCAACAATAATCTCTCCTGTCCAATAGTTAGTGCTGTACAACATTTTATATTGCATATACCATACTGAAGCCCTTGCCTAGTACAGTATTACAATTGTATATTTGTGTTAGTTTGAAGACATGGTGAAAGGATAACAATAATTTTTAACTGGTAAATGGCAATCACTTGCAAATTAAATACTGACCTTGGTGGAATTCAAACAGCACAAGCTTGAAGGATGGCAGTCCCACCTCCCATAGTGGAGCCTAACAGCACAAGCTTGAAGGATGGCAGTCCCACCTCCCATAGTGGAGCCTAACAGCACAAGCTTGGAGCCTGGCAGACCCCACCCACTCCTTTAATTGCAACTACACCACCCCTTTCTCCCTCCCTCTCCCCTCTCCTACAGCTATGCCAATCCCCCTTACCCCTCTCCTTTCCTTGTACATGTGCCAACACCTCTTCTTCTGTAGCTATCCTCCCCACCCTTCCCAGCAGCTGCATTAACCAACCTTTTCTTAACTTGAAGCTACATTAAAAGCCTTCCCTTTTGCACTACCTCCTCTTTCCAAGTAAAAATAATTACTAGATTTAATCTACTGTACAGTTAAGATGGGGGATTTGCTTATCAAAAGGTTTTTGTTCTAAACTTCTAATACAAAAATGATTGTAACAAGTTATACTCTACCATATTTAAAAAAAAATATACATTGCACTGTATTTCATTAAAATGTGTTAGGTTGGTTACTTCTCTTCTTTCAGTGAATGGATGCTGCGAATTTTTTAATAATAATCGAAGCACATGAAGGAAACCAAGTTTCGAATTAATGCCAAGAAAACAGTGCAGCGAGTATCAACCAAGACCACAACGACTCCAAGTGTTTGGAATATATGGACTGTGGGACCTCAGTAGTTACTAGTTAAGTGCATCTGTATTAGGTGGTTTCCAGTAATAGGCCAATTTTATGATTAAAGAATTTTTTTTTTTACCCAAGTAATTTTATAGACAGTAGGACTTCACGAATGGGGACTGGTCATGATATTTTTGAGTTCTGAAGCATAATTACCCCCTCCCCTCCGCACAAAAACACATTCACATTGCTCTGATGCAATATATAGAGAGCTGTTTCCATATTCACAAAAAAGCACATGTGTATACCCATATGAAACAGATGTAAGAGTGCCAATAAGAGAAGCATTTTGTATAGTTTCCTCAATGGACTGCCTCTCATGAAAATCATCACTGCCTTTACACTGAATGAAAGAAATATGAAGCGGCATTAGTAACGTGTGCTTGGCTGGCCTGGTATTCAGCAGGTGCATCATTGTCACATTTCAGCCTTATAACTACATCCTCATTTAAATTCTTTGAAGTAAAATTTTCCATTCATTGTGTGTAATGGTTGCACTGTCCTCGTGTTGTTATAATGTAAAAGCTTTCAAACTCATGCAATGAGTCACAGCCTTCAGACATTGTTAATGGCTGCAGCTTGTGCCTAATATGCTTCAGTCATTAGTAGCATTTTCTTTGTTGTGTCTTCAAAGCTTCAATGCCTCCATCAATGTTTATTCAATTTTTTTAATAAGCAAACTCACAGTTCTTGCTAGTCTGCAATCCACAAAGGACATTACCAAATAAAAAACATGTAAGATGTGAGTTTGGGTAGCAAGGCAATGCCTGAATTTACATTTAATGATCAGAAGCTTGTGAAGGACAAGTGTAATTTGACACTGCATATATGTGATGACACCTTCGTCCATGGGCTGAATTAATGATGCACTGATTGACAAGTCCTGGAAACCTTGTTCCTGGATATGAGGACTTTTCCCAGGTTACAGAGAATCTGGTGAAATCCTTCCCAAACAAATAAAATCTCCAGTCTTAAAAGTCCAAATTCTTGAAACCCTACTGTGTATGACTGATGTTTACACTGGCAGAAAATGATGAAAATTGTTTTTATTCATTTAAATTCTCACCAACACATCAACCAACTGTTTGTTAGGCTGAAAAAGAAATTTGTGTTATAATTACATTAGTGTACATTAAAAAAAATACATTTTCTGGTTCTTATTAAGTATTTGAAAGTGCAGGATTAAACAGGATAATCTTATAAATGCTAATGCTATTCACAACTAGAAGTCAATGGCATATTTTTCATTGGGTTTGCAGTATAAAATAACCATATGAGAGAATATAATTCAACACAGGCAAATGAAATTACTTAAATTATTAATGTAGACTCACACATGGTGTAGATGAATAATAATGTCAAACATGTTACTACATTGTATCTTAGATAATAAAGTAGGTGATGGGCAGTAAAGTTTAAGATTTAAGTGGGCATGTAGGTATTATGTGAGGCTCTTAAGTTGGAGCATTATACAGATGTGGGTAGCACAAAAATTTGTAATGTAGGATTAGATTTAAAATAGGAGTGGGAGACAGCAGTAGAGCTGTAGATAGATATTTTAGAAAATCTATTTTTGTGTGTATTGTTTATTTCCTAGATTTTGAGAGCATAACAGCAAGTCTCCATGGCAGCTGGAGATGTGGACCTTCTACAGTACCAATAATTATATCTTTGCTATTATCTTCAACTCTCCAGGTGAAACATCACAAGTTGTATATTACAACTCAGTAAACTTTTGAATTAATGGACTAACATAGAGAGCATAGCTGGTAATGGTGGCTAGAGATAATATTGTTTTACACCACACAGAAGGCTCATCCCATGGCAAGCCAGTCCTAAAACTGGCAGGTCGGTGTGTTATCCACTGGACCATGCCAGCCTAAAAAGATTTAGCACCTGGCCTGCTAATTTTAGGACTGGCTTATCATGGGTATTGTGGCAAGTTATTTACAATCATGATATAATGATTTATAGAGCCATTGGGCACTTCTGTAAATAAAACCTTTGTTTCCAAATCAGTTGACTCCGTGATTTTCGACCCATTACCAAAACGCATTGAAATGAGGTCCATCAAGTCAAGTTTACTGTATCTGTGATACTAAAACAAATGAATTTCTAAATTGCGGAGGCTATTGTTATACTACTACTGCACTTTTGTTGAGGGTTAGAAGTTAAGTATATTGCTTAATACAATATATATAATGTAATATAAGTACCAAATATTTCAGACAAACAACTGCCTGCTACTGTGGCTTCTAATGTTATAAAAGCTTTTGCAAACTGAATAGCATTGTATATTAACAATATTTTTGTCAGCCAACACCACAATACAGAAAAGGGAAAGTATGATGATACAAAGAACACTTGTGATGATGCACAGATAACACGTGATGATGCACAGAAAAGACTTGTGATGATGTACAGATAAGACTTGTGATGATGCACAGATAAGACTTGTGATGATGCACAGATAACACTTGTGATGATGAACAGATAACACTTGTGATGATGAACAGATAACACTTGTGATGATGAACAGATAACACTTGTGATGATGAACAGATAACACTTGTGATGATGCACAGATAACACTTGCCATATGGGTTACTTTGTGAGCCACAGTAATGCTCTTAGGGGTTTTATCTATACATTTACTATTTTTAATTTTATTGTATTTATTATTATAATCATAACTAAGTGCTAAACCCAAAAGGGTTATACAGAGCTGCTAATTTTATTGTAATAAATCAGTATGTAAAAAATATGCAAACTATTATGTTCATAAGGAAACACTAAATCCATCATTGGAATTGTATGGTGCATGTTAAATAAGAGATAATCTAATCTGATGCAAGAAAGGAGGAGAGGGTAGCTCAAACTCCTTGGATCAAAAGCCCTTCACCAGTATCAAAACACCTCCTGGAGCAGTGGCAATAAATCCATTTGACTTTTATAATCACATTATGTAAGATGAAGTAATGTATCTTTTAAAATTACATGAAATTTATCTTCATAGGTACATTGATGACTGTTCTTAAAGGTTAGAGCTAAATGGTTGACTGTTCACTAGTTTACATTTAGATGAAGATGGAATATGATTGACAGCCAGTGAATAGTTGCAAGTGGGCTGGATAAATATTCAATGTGCTCACTTACTATGCTAGCCAGTAGAAACATTGTTTTACTATAGAATGCAAACAAAGTGTGCAAGACAACACAAAAGGTACAAATATTCCAGAACTGAAAGTTTTCCTTCATTTTTTTCATATATTTTTTTTTAAGCAGCAATCTATCAGTAAAACGACTAAACAAAATTTTGATTTATGCTTTACTGTGCTCTCCAATACACCATCACTACAGCAACCCATTCTCCTAATCAAATGTTTTTACTATGAATGAAGACTTGCTAAAATAACACTATAATGTGATCAGATTTTTATTGCCATGCTTCCTCGATCTTCTTGACAGTTACAAGTTTCCTGTTTGCATAGCAAAATATTGTCTCATATTTATGCATTAAGAACATAAGAATAGAGATACACTGCAGTAGGCCTATTGGCCATGCTAGGCAGCTCCTACTCACCCAACCACTCCCACTTACAATCTTATTTTTAAAGCTCACTAAAATACTCCCTTCAGTGATGCTTCTTGGTTTGTTTCATTATCCACAACTATTGCCAAACCATTGCTTTTCTATATTCTCCTTAAATCTAAATTTATCCAACTTAGTTCCATTGCTGTGACTCCTGTCTTCATTATATATTTTCAGCACTTTAGATCCCCTTTATTTATTGCAACTTTCCATTTGTACACCTCAATCATAGCCCCTCTAATTCTATGCCTGTCTAGGAAGTGCAAATTAAGTGCCTTCAGCTTATCTCTGTAAGAAAGGTTTCTCAGATGGCATTAATTTTGTCATTCTTCTCTACGTTTTCCAGCACAATTATGTCCATTTTGTAATATGGGAACCACAACTGAGCTGTATAATCTAAACGAGGCCTTACCAATGATGTATAAGGTATAACCCTGGGAAGTCAAGAAGTCTATTAGCTTTGTGATCACTTGTGTACTGTTTTCTTGATTTCTACTAACTAAAACTAAATCTTTTTTATTCAGTTTGATCAAGATCTGTATTACTGTAGATTATACCTTAAGTACCATAATTATTTTCTTTTCCCAGGATTAGAACTTTACATTTATCCACAATAAACTACATACATCTGCCACTTTTCAAACAATATCAACCTATTCAAATCTTTCTGTAGCTCCCTGGTGTTCTTAGAAGATATCTGATGATTTGTTTTAGTGTCATCAGCAAACTTAGTCGCATTACTAATTATTTCCTCATTTATGTCATTTATGAACAACGAACCCAACATTCACTCCGTGGAATACCACTTGTTCCACTTGTTTTATCCAGGACTGAACTCCAATACAATATGCATTTACCTTCATTAGTCTCCAGTATGGAACTATCAAAGACCTTAGTGAAATCCATATAAACAAAGTTGTACGTATCTATCATTACAGTAGGTCCCCAACTTATGATGTCCTGCACTTATGATATTTACAGTTTAGAACAAATTAATGACCTTAAAATACTGATCTGCAGTTACGATAATTGCAAATATTTGAACATAAATAATTTTAAATAAGTTTGTTCTAGACTATTTTTTTTGGCCAAGAGTATTCATATTTGCCTATGTTTATTTTATGAAAGTAATGGAGAGGTCATGTTTGAGTGTGACTGGTGAATTACTCTCGAATCAACAATTACAATTTCTTAAAAGCAAAATTATACTTATTTAGTTTCCTTTGTTGTTTCACCATATGCACTGATATTTCATGTCAGTATATATGTGTTATTTATACAAAGATATGTTTTTGTTTTTGGGTGATAGGTGTGTGGGTGTGTATCACATGGTCAATGGGTGAAGTAAGACAGCAACTCTACTTATACCACCAACCAACCTTCATTCCTCCAAACCTGAGAACACAGTAACCTTCACCTCACCTTATACTTACACCATAACCTGGGAAGAGTGAAGTGCATGGCATGGGGTATGGAAGATTCAGTGCAGGTGTGTGTGGGCACTGTACATTGTATTTGGTGGAATACAGTGTGTCTGTGGTATGGAGACCTGGTACATTGTGAAGCTGGTGTACAGTGTAGGAGTAGAATAGTGAGAGGACTAGAGAACAATGTGGGTGGAAGAGTCCAGTGTGGGGGATGAAATATAATGTTTTAGTGAAATACCGTAAGTGGGGGTGGATTATTGTGTGGGAGCTGAAATACAGTGGGGAAAGGAGGGGCAGAGAGGAATGTAAAGTGTTGGGACATACAATGGGAGGTAGGTAAGGGATTAGGGAGAGGAGGAGGAGGAAGGTAAGGTGAATAGGAAAGGAGAAAGATAGGTAAGGGAAATAGAAAAGGAGAAAGATAGGTAAGGGAAATAGAAAAGGAGAAAGATAGGTAAGGGAAATAGAAAAGGAGAAAGATAGGTAAGGGAAAAAGAAAAGGAGAAAGATAGGTAAGGGAAAAAGAAAAGGAGAAAGATAGGTAAGGGAAATAGAAAAGGATAAAGATAGATAAGGGAAATAGAAAAGGAGAAAGATAGGTAAGGGAAATAGGAGAGGGAGGGAGGGAGGTTGGTAAGGGGAATAGAAGAGGGAGGGAGGTTAGGGAATATTATAATTATAAGGATCATACAGAGGTAAGGGAATAAGAGAGGAGGGAAGTAAGAGAACAGGAGAGGAGGACTGGAACATAGATAAAGGAACACATCTCTGATTATAACATAGGTGTCTCAGGGGGAAAAGAATTTCAGTCTCAGTTTAAGAAAAAAATTTAGGAACACATTAATGTCACAAAAGAGATCTACTGTATTATATTTATTGGTAGGTGTGTGATAGTTAAATTTGTCAAGTTATGTTAACTTAATCTAACCCAACTAGAATATGTAGAGAAATTGGAATAAACATAGTTAAAAGCAACACTGGCATTAGAAAAACAGGTTGATTGCACTTACTAATTGATTTGCTTTTCTTATTGCAATTTTGCTGCCTCATCTCATACTTCATCAAACAGTTCATTACTCTAACATTATATCCACTCCCAATATTGATAGGCCCAAAATTAATATGTTAAAATGCCAGCATTCTATTAGTGCTGTATGTGGTTGAATTATCATATTTTGAAATGTATAAGTTGCAAAAGATGTAGAAGGATGAATAATATAAAATGTTACTTTCACAATAACTGATAATCCAACAATGTCAAAAATGTACTGATTCATTCTTTACTTGTAATGTGTGATTAACTCTGATTGGAATAAATCAAGAGAACTACTTCATTTAAAGAGTGTAGTGTTCATGTTCAATAGACTTAAAACTTGCATAAAAGCATTTAGCACGTGCTTTAAATAAGAATATTCACACACCGAGATTTATTTGTCTTATTGAGAGTATCTGTTTCAGTACTAGGCCTAAAAGCTATCATACATTTGTACAGTCATAAATGTTTCATCTATGGTTTGTCCACAGCATTTTCTATCTGTGACCATATGAGTAAAAAATGCTATATAATCTGGCAGAAGGCATCTCATGGAGGCTCTAGCATTCATTCAGCTTTAGAGAGTTTATATAGGATGAATCTCATGATAACTGTAATGCTCCTCATTTTTGTGATAATTAAAGTATCTATTTCACAAGCTAACAAATGTGTCAAAGAGCTACTTAAAATCTAGTGAATTACTTTTATGTGGGCAAATATTAGTGTCATTTTGAAAATGCACAAATACATAGAAATAAATACAGTTATTTTTAGAGTAAAGAATTCTGCATACTATTGCTGAAATAAGGGCAATTGAGCATAAACAACTGAAATTACACTAGTATTGTACACGATATTTACATTTAAGCTGTCGAGTCGGAGTTGGCAAGATACTAATCCTGTTTAAAGGTACACTGAGTTTTTGTAACTTTTCATTTGACAAAAATTACAATAAAAAAATATACAACATTGTACATTTTTCATTATAATAAGTATAACTTCTGAAGGCATGTGTGTATATATTATTATCTGTGTTTTAGGTGTTAGTCTTGCAATTAAAGAATATTTTATGCTGGAAACTTGTCTGATGTGTCCTATATTTGAGAGGCTTCTTGGCTGATTGTAATACAGTGATCCATTACACCTGGACATTATCCATCATTGTTCTCTTCTGATGCAGTGTTTATCTGCAAAATGATGGCCAGCAATCTCTTCCTTTATACAGTGGACCCCCGAGTTTCGTAAAAACTTCACTCCTGAAGTCTGCTCAAGTGCCATTACCGAACGAATTTACTCCCTTAAGGAAAAATTTCACGTAGGTTAGTCTATTTCAGACCCCCAAAAATACACTTCCACAAGAACTTACAAAATTACACTTACATAATTGCACGATTTCCGGGGTATTCGTTAACAGAGGGTCCACTGTACTGTACAGTGGACCCTCGGAAATTGAACACTCCCAACTTGCCCTATTATGTAAGTTTATTATTGTAAGTGCTTTTATAGGTGTATTTTGGGGGTCTGAAATGGACTAATCTAATTTACATCATTCCTTATGGGAATAAATTCATTTGGTAACAGCACTTGAACAGCATTCTGGAATGAAGAATGTTCGATTTCCGGGGGTCCACTGTATTAAGATTTAGCATGGTAGTGTGTAGTAACTGTTCACAGTAACACTGACAGTGATGAGCTGGTTTAAGTTTAAGAGTATGTTTGTTAGTGTACTATACAGTATACAACTGTACTATTAAACACCCCGAGCTGTTAATGCACACATTAACTACACCAGAAATTGTTAATGCACACACTAACAACACCTGCAATTAATACTCACACTAACAGCTTTTAGTATGTTAGCTAGATCAGCAGTGATTAGTATACTCACTATGCCAGCAGTTCTTAGTGCGCGGAAGCACGCACGCATGCACACACACGCATGCACACACACGTGCACACCCGACGCACACACACAAATGTGCTAGAGAATGGAAGAAGTATAGAAGGTAAAGGACCCAGGAGAACAAGAAGAGCAGTCGTAGAGCCAGAAATGAATATGCACAAATAAGAAGGGAGGTCCAACGACAATACAAAAATGACATAGCAGCAAAAGCCAAATCTGATCTGAAGCTATTGTACAGCCACATCAGGAGGAAAACAACAGTTAAGGACCAGGTGATAAGGCTGAGGAAGGAAGGAGGGGAGTTCATACAAAATGACCATGAAGTATATGAGTAGCTCAACATGAGGTTCAAAGAAGTGTTCACAAAGGAGACAGAAGTGACTCCAGAAAGACAGAGAGGTGGGGTACACCATCAAGTGTTGGACACAATACATACAACCAAGGAAGAAGTGAAGAGGCTGCTAAGCAAGCTAGATACCTCAAAGGCGATGGAGCCGGATAACATCTCTCCATGGGTACTGAGAGAGGGAGCAGAGGAGCTGTGTGTGCCACTAACAACAATCTTCAACACATCTATCGAAACAGGACAACTACCTGAGGTATGGAAGACAGCAGACGTAGTCCCAATTTTTAAAAAAGGAGATAGACATGAAGCATTAAACTACAGACCAGTGTCACTGACATGTATAGTAAGCAAAGTCATGGAGAAGATTATCAGGAGAAGAGTGGTGGAGCACCTAGAAAGGAATGAGCTTATCAATGACAGCCAGCACGGTTTCTGGGATGGGAAATCCCGTGTCACAAACCTACTGGAGTTCTATGACAGGGTGACACCAGTAAGACAAGAGAGAGAGGGCTGGGTAGATTGCATTTTCTTGGACTGTAAAAAGGCATTTGACACAGTTCCACACAGGAGGTTAGTGCAAAAGCTGGAGGACCAGACAGGGATAACAGGGAAGGCACTGCAATGGATCAGGGAATACCTGTCAGGAAGACAACAGCGAGTCATGGTACGTGACAAGTGTCAGAGTGGGTGCCTGTGACGAGCGTGGTTCCACAGGGGTCAGTCCTAGGACCAGTGCTATTTTTGGTATATGGGAATGACATGACATGGCGGAAGGGATAGACTCAGAAGTGTCCCTGTTTGCAGATGATGTGAAGTTAATGAGGAGAATTAAATCGGATGAGGATTTTGCAGGAATACAAAGAAACTTGGACTGGCTGGAAGACTGGTCCAGCAACTGGCTTCTCGAATTTAACCCTGCCAAATGTAAAGTAATGAAGATCAGGGAAGGGTAAAGAAGACCGCAGACAGAGTACGGGCGAGGTGGCCAAAGACTGCAAACCTCACTCAAGGAAAAGGATCTTGGGGTGAGTATAATACTGAGCACATCTCCTGAGGCGCACATCAACCAGATAATTGCTGCAGCATATGGGCGCCTGGCAAGCCTGAGAATAGCGTTCCAATACGTACCTCAGTAAGGAATCTTTCAAGACTCTGTACACCATGTACGTCAGGCCCATACTGGAGTATGCAGCACCAGTTTGGAACCTACACCTGGTCAAGCACGTCAAGAAATTAGAGAAAGTGCAAAGGTTGGAACAAGACTAGTTCCAGAGCTAAGGTGAATGTCCTATGAAGAAAGGTTAAGGGAAATCAGCCTGACGACAATGGAGGACAGGAGGGTTAGGGAACACATGATAACGACATACAAAATACTGACAGGAATTGACAAGGTGGACAGAGAGACGATGTTCCAGAGATGGGACACAGAAACAAGGGGTGACAATTGGAAGCTGAAGACTCAGATGAGTCAAAGGGATATTAGGAAGTATTTCTTTAGTCATAGAGTTGTCAGGAAGTGGAATAGTCTGGCAAGTGACATAGTGGGAGGCAGGAACCATACATTGTTTTAAGACGTGGTTTGATAAAGCTCATGGAGCAGGGAGAGAGAGGACCTAGTAGCGATCAGTGAAGAGGCAGGGCCAGTAGCTATGAATCGACCCCTGCAACCACAAATAGGTGAGTACACACACACACTAACAACACTAGTTTAAAAAACTTAAGTAAATTGGTGAAGGTTTCATTCGATATCTTAGACTGGCTAAAGTCAATAAATTGCATTAAAGGTGGTGGCTCTCGACTCTCTGAACCGTTATCTGTAACGTTTCATATAGTATGCTCTATTACAGCCATGTTCTATAGTACTCAGTGGGGGTTCTGTAGAAGCACCCTTAGTGGGGGTTCTGTAGAAGCACCCTTAGTGGGGGTTCTGTAGCACTCTCAGTTGGGGTTATATAGGAGTACTTTCAGTGGAGGTTCTATAACAGAAGTACATACAGGCATACTTCACTAATACAGCAAGTTAGGTTCCAGACCACTGTCGTAAAGCAAACATTGCCTTAAAGCAAATTGTAAATTTTTTTTTCACTTGCCAGTACATATATGTCTTAAAAACATGCTTATACAGTGGACCCTCGGTTATCTGCCATAATCCATTCCAGAAGATCGGCCTAAAACTGAAATAGCCAAAAACTGAAATAATATTTCCCATAAGAATTAATGTAAATACAATTAATCCATTCCAGACACCCAAAAATATTAACAAAAAATACATTTTTTAAAGATTAACTATAGTTTTACATTCACAAAACAATGATAAAGAAATATAAAGCACTAATTTTACTAATAAATGAACATTACATATCTTTATTGAAGACTCTTGTTGGCATATGGAAGAAGGCTAAGAAGGGTTACTTCCCTTCTTTGTCTTTTGCTGCCACTAGGACCAGCTTGAGAGTCACTGCACCCCTGTCGCACAAAACAACTGTCCACTCCCTGCATACCTGCTACACTCCTTACCTCTATGCCTGCCAGCTCACCACCTGCTATACCTGCTGCCTGCCTGCCTCTGCACTCCCTGCCTGCCTGCCTTGCCTGCCTGCCTCACTCCCTGCTCTGCCTGCCCTGCCTGCCTACACTCCCTGCCTGCCTCACTCCTGCCTGCCTGCCTGCCTGCTACACTCCCTGCCTGCCTGCCTGCCTGCTACACTCCCTGCCTGCCTGCCTGCCTGCTACACTCCCTGCCTGCCTGCCTGCCTGCTACACTCCCTGCCTGCTACACTCCCTGCCTGCTACACTCCCTGCCTGCCACTCCTGCCTCTACACTCCCTGCCTGCCTCCCTGCCTGCTCACTCCCTGCCTGCTCACTCCCTGCCTGCTACACTCCCTGCCTGCCTGCCTGCTACACTCCCTGCCTGCCTGCCTGCTACACTCCCTGCCTGCCTGCCTGCTACACTCCCTGCCTGCCTGCCTGCTACACTCCCTGCCTGCCTGCCTGCCTGCCTGCTACACTCCCTGCCTGCCTGCCTGCTACACTCCCTGCCTGCTACACTCCCTGCCTGCCTGCCTGCCTGCCACACTCCCTGCCTGCTACACTCCCTGCCTGCCTGCCTGCCTGCCACACTCCCTGCATGCCTGCTACACCCTTGCCTCTATGCCTGCCTGCCTTGAATTCTATCATGTTTTTCAGTTTCTTTACCAAAGGAAATTTACTAGGAACTTTCTTTGGGGCCATGGTTACTTATTTTGCAGTTGCACTTAATCAATAACCACCAAACACAATGGATTATAGCGAAATGTTTTGATGAATGAACAGAAGCTTCCTCACTCACCCAGAGACATGGCTACACCGACTCAGGAATGTGCGAGCGACTGGCGGGTGGGTGGACGCGTCCAATACGGCTGATAAGTGAAATAACGGCCGATAAGTAAAAATAATATAAAAAATTCTACAGTACTTTACTCTGTGCATCACCACCAAAAATAAACAAAATAATATACAGTGGACCCCTGGTTTACGTTCACCTCCAAACTCCAACAATTATGTAAGTGTATTTTTGTAAGTGCTTTTGTAAGTGTATTTTTGGGGGTCTAAAAGGACTAATCTAATTTACATTATTCCTTATGGGAATAAATTCGTTTGGTAACGGCACTTGAACAGCATTCTGGAACGAATTACTAATAACGTAAACCGGGGGTCCACTGTATGTAATTGAAAAGCGCCATATTAGCAAAGTACAGTGGACCCCCGGCTAACGAACACCCCGGAAATCATACAGTTATGTAAGTATAATATTGTAAGTGCTTGTGGAAGTGTATTATTGGGGGTCTGAAATAGACTAACCTATGTGACATTATTTCTTAAGGAAGTAAATTTGTTCGGTAATGGCACTTGAGCAGGCTTCTGGAATTATTTTTTTTCGTTAGCCGGGGGTCCACTGTATGCCTATATTATATACTCCCAGTGAGGGTTCTATTATAGAAGTATGTACTATGTACTCCTGGAGGGAGGGGGTTCTATCCTGATTTACCATAATCACCAAGTTGTGTATTTTAGCAATCATTTGTGTGTATGCTTGGTAAATATACTGTGAGTTAGTAAAGACTCTTATATACTAATTACATAATCACAGAAAACACATGAAGTAGGAATGTCTGCTTCAATGAGGACAGCCACAATTGTTTTGCTATGCAATTTTAAATTAATTTAATTTGTATATAATAAAATAGGATAAACAATGACATATATATAATAGTGTTGGTACCACTATACTCTCATACATTCCCTTCTTTGCCTCCATGGATAACGTTCTTTGTCTCCACAGATACCTCAATGCACAACCCACCCTTTTTCCTTCATCAGTTCTATGGTTTACTTCAAATATAAGCAAACACTAAGATATATTTATTAGAAAAGGTTTCGGTCCTGGGACCTTGATCACTTCTAACATACAGAGGTTGAAAGACATTATATATAGGCGGAGAGTGAGGCGAGAGATGCATGGTGACCTGAAGAATGCCATATTATGATGAGGACGGGTAGACAATGAGATCATGTGACTCCTGTGTTGCTGAGTAGGTGGTGCTTTGCCTGGTTGAGTATCATGTATGCAAATGTTTTAGAAATTTTGTGGTTTCCAGTGTTACATTCTGTTGTGTCGGTGATGGCGATTAGCGAGGCTTCTAGACACCATCGGCGTCTAAGGTCTTGTTTGGTGAGAACGAGTTGTGCCTCATCCCAGTTCATCAAATGCCCCATGGAGTCTCTTTGGCAGACACAGGTGTACCTTCAGTTTCCATCTTTCTTCATCCGAGATTGCAGACTCAAAGCACAAGCTATCCTCAACAAACCGCCCATGGAACAGCCCTCTAAGCAGTTCATAGTGCTCCCACAGAGACTCCACAGGGCATTTGATGAACTGCGATGAGGCACAACTCGTTTTCACTGAACCAGACCTTAGACGCCGACGGTGTCTAGAAGCCTCGCTAATCGCCATCACCGACACAACAGAATGTAACACTGGAAACCACAAAATTTCTAAAACATTAGCATACATGATACTCAACCAGGCAAAGCACCACCTACCCAGCAACACAGGAGTCACATGATCTCATCATCTACCCGTCCTCATCCCGTATGGTATTCTTCAGGTCACCATGCATCACTCACACCTCACTCTCCAACTATATATAATGTCTTTCAACCTCTATGTTAGAAGTGATCAAGGTCCCAGGACCGAAATATTTTCTAATAAATATGTCCTAGAGTTTGCTTACTTTTTTTTCAAAACCAACTTGTCGGTATTTATTACCAAGGTTTATACCACTTCAAAAATAAATAAATAAATATATATACAGTGGACCCCCGGTTTCCATACTGCTCAAAACTCGACCCATTATGTAAGTGTATTTTTGTAAGTGCTTTTGTAAGTGTATTTTTGGGGGTCTAAAAGGACTAATCTAATTTACATTATTCCTTATGGGAATAAATTCGTTCAGTAACGGCACTCGAACAGCATTCTGGAACGAATTATGGCCGTTAACCGGGGGTCCACTGTGTGTGTGTGTGTGTGTATATATATATATATATATACAGTGGTACCCCGACTTACGATATTTTTTCATTCCAGAATGCTGTTCAAGTGCCATTACCAAACAAATTTATCTCCATAAGAAATGATGTAAAATAGACTAGTCCTTTTAGACCCCCAAAATTACACTTACAAAAGCATTTAAAAAAATCAACTTACATAAAAGGGTGTGTTTGGGGACCATCGTAAGTCGGGGTACCACTGTATATATATAACAAAAAAGGCACAATACCGTGACTGGAACAATACACACACAACCCGCACATATAAAAGGAGCTTACGACGACGTTTCGGTCCGACTTGGACCATTTACAAAGTCACACAGTAAATGGTCCAAGTCGGACCAACTCGTCGTAACTCCTTTCTTTATATGTGCGGGTTGTGTGTTATATATATATATATATATATATATATATATATATATATATATATATATATATATATATATATATATATATATATATATATATATACTATATATATGTATACATATATGTATAATACAGTGGTACCTCGAGTTACGATGGTCCTCAAAATCGCCCTTTTATGTAAGTTTATTTTTTTAAATGCTGTTGTAAGTATATTTTTGGGGGTGTAAAAGGAATAGTCTATTTAACATTATTCCTTATGGGGATAAATTCGTTTGGTAATGGCACTTGAACAGCATTCTCGAACGAAAAAATATCGTAACTCGAGGTATCACTGTATATATATATATATACAATGTATATATTAATTTATTAACACATCGGCCGATTCCCACCAAGGCAGGGTGGCCTGAATAAGAAAAACTTTCATCATTCACTCCATCACTGTCTTGCCAGAGGCGTGCTTACACTACAGCTACAAAACTGCAACATTAACACCCCTCCTTCAGAGTGCAGACACTGTACTTCCCATCTCCAGGACTCAAGTCCGGCCTGCCGGTTTCCCTGAATCCCTTAATAAATGTTACTTTCCTCACACTCCAACAGCACATCAAGTATTAAAAACCATTTGTCTCCAGTCACGCCTATCAAATACCCTCAACGCATGTTTGCTGGAAGTCCAAGGCCCTCGCACACAAAACCTCCTTTACCCCTTTGTTATGTTATTTTCCCTTACTTTATCATCAAGGTTCTCACTACATGTTCTAGCATAGGGTATTAAAGGTCTTATAGTCTAGGGGGATACTTACATTCATGATTAGCTGCTGCATCTGTAAAAAACTTCACCAGCCCTCTCCATGGGTTATTTAAACCACAATTACAAAAATATCATATATATTCATGAATATACATATATACAGATTTTACAATCATAATAACATGTACCATAGTAGTCACATGTAACTAACATCTCCAAGTCACATGGCATGGTCCACCTCCACTCTTAACACCCCATTTTCTCCACATCACTCCTACCCTCAGTGTCTTGACACACTATAACTCATAGGTTATGCTGGCTGCTTCAATTTAATACATATCTCCCTTACTTCTGGCACACCATTCTGCCCAGAAACATATCAACAAAGCCCAGTCTCCACCACCAGTTCTACCTTGCAGCCATCTTGGGAAGAGGGAAGACTTCTCCCTCTTCAAAACACACAAAACAAAAGACTTTTGTCTTGCACACTCTACACATGTACCCACAATACATCTTATTTACTTACAATGAGACATGCAACTTTATAAACTACTTATTTAAATGTGTGTATTTATAACCTATTATATTGAGAAAATCAGGTTAATTCAGCTTCTTTTTAAGTCTTAAGGGTGGCCTGACCTCAAAACCTCATTAAGCAAAATTGTGATCAATTCAATATAATTAGGTATTCATGTTACATAATTACATCAATACATGTTGGGTCCTATAGCCCCATAACGCCCTTCCCTCCAAACTTTCCTAGGCCGACCCCTACCCCGCCTTCCCTCCACTATATATTTATGCACTCTCAAAGTCATTTATTTTGTTCCATCCTCTCTACATGTCCGAACCACCTCAACAACCCCTCTTCAGCCCTCTGGATAATAGTTTTAGTAATCCCGCACCTCCTCCTAATTTCCAAACTACGAATTCTCTGTATTATATTCACACCACACATTGCCCTCAGACATAACATCTCCACTACCTTCAGCCTTCTCTTTGTTGCAACATTCACCACCCATGCTTCACACCCATATAAGTGTTGGTATAACTATACTCTCATACATTTCCCCTCTTTGTCTCCACAGACTCCTAAGTGCACCACTCACCCTTTTCCCCTCATCAATTCTATGATTCACCTCATCCTTCATAGATCCATCTGCTGACATGTCCATTCCTAAATATATCTGAATACATTCACCTCTTCCATACTCTCTCCCTACAATCTGATATCCAATCTTTTGTCACCTAATCTTTTTGTTATCCTCATCACCTTACTCTTTCCTATACAGTGGACCCCCGGTTTACATAATTCGTTACAGAATGCTGTTCAAGTGCCGTTACCAAACGAATTTGTTCCCATAAGGAATAATGGGAATTATATTAGTCCTTTTAGACCCCCAAAAATACACTTACAAAAGCACTTACAAAAATACACTTACATAATTGTTCGAGTTTGGAGTAGTACGTAAACCCGGGGTCCACTGTATTCACTTTTAATTTTCTTCTTTTACATACCCTACTAAACTCATCCACCAACCTCTGCAACTTCTCTTCAGAATCTCCCAAAACCACAGTGTCATCAGCAAAAAGAACAACTGTGACAACTCCCACTTTGTCTTAGATTCTTTATCTTTTAACCCGACACCTCTTGCCAAGACTCACACATTCACTTCTCTTACAATCCCATCTATAAATATATTGAACAACCACGTTGACTTCACACATCCTTGTCTAAGGCCTACTTTTAATGGGAAATAATCTCCCTCTCTCCTACATACTCTAACCTGAGCCTCACTATCCTCGTAAAAACTCTTCACTGCTCAGTAACCTACCTCCTATTCCATACACCTGCAACATCTGCCACATTGCCTCCCTATCCATCCTATCATACGCCTTTTCCAAATCCATAAATGCCACAAAAACCTCTTTACCCTTATCTAAATACTGTTCACCTATATGTTTCACTGTAAACACTTGGTCTACACACCCCCTACCTTTCCTAAAGCCTCCTTGTTCATCTGCTATCCTACTCTCCGTCTTACTCTTAATTCTTTCAATAATAACTCTTTACCAGGTATACTCAACAGACTTATTCCCCTATAATTTTTGCACTCTCTTTTGTCCCCTTTGCCTTTATACAAAGGAACTATGCACACTCTGCCAATCCCTAGGTATCTTACACTCTTCCATACATTTATTAAATCCCGTAGCTCGATCGCTAGCGCACTCAGTTCACACACTGAGGTCCTCGGTTCAAATCTCCTCCGGTATGGCTGGAAACATTAAGGACGTGTTTCCATAAGACACCTGCTGTCCCTGTCCCTGTTCACCCATCAGTTTAAAATGGGTACTTGGGTGTTAGTCAACTGGTGTGGGTTGCATCCTGTGACAAAACTGATCTAATTTGCCCAAAATGCTGAGCATAACAAGGGGCTTTCTATATACTAGTAGTATGTATGTCATTGATGACAGCTAGGCCTGTATATCATGTACATGTACTTATAGTAAATAAAGATATTATTATTATTATTATTATTATAAATAATAGCAGCAACCACTCCAAAACTATATCCCCTCCTGCTTTTAACATTTCTATCGTTATCCTATCAATCCCAGCTGCCTTACCCCCTTTCATTCTACCCACTGCCTCACGAACTTCTCCCACACTCACAACTCGCTCTTCCTCACTCCTACAAGATGTTATTCCTCCTTGCCCTATACACGAAATCACAGCTTCTCTGTCTTCATCAACATTTAACAATACCTCAAAATATTCCCTCCATCTTCCCGATACCTCTAACTCTCCATTTAATAACTCTCCTCTCCTATTTTTAACTGTCAAATCCATTCGTTCCCTAGGCTTCCTCAACTTATTAATCTCATTCCAATTTTTTTTATTTTCAACAAAATTTGTTGATAGCATCTCACCCACTCTCTCATTTGCTCTTTTTACATTGCTTCACCACTCACTCAACCTCTCAACAGTCTTTTATCTACCAATATGTAGTCCAACAAACTACTGTCATTATGCCCTACATCATATCTTGTATACTTATTTATTCTCTTTTTCTTAAAATATATATTACCTGTAACTAAACCCCTTTCTATACAAAGTTCAATCAAAGGGCTCCCATTATCATTTACACCTGGCACCCCAAACTTACCTACCACACCCTCTAAATGTTTCTCCTACTTTAGCATTTAGGTCCCCTACCACAATTACTCTCTCACTTTGTTCAAAAGTTCCTACACATTCCCTTAAAATCTCCCAAAATCTCTCTCTCTCCTCTACACTCCACTCTTCTCCAGGTGCATACACGCTTATTATGACCCACCTTTTGCATCCGACCCTTATTTTAATCCACATAATCCTTGAATTTATACATTTATATTCCCTCTTCTTCCATAACTGATCATTCAACATTATTGCTACTCCTTCCTTAGCTCTAACTCTCTCAGATACTCCTGACTTAATCCCATTTATTTCTCCCCACTGAAACTCGCCTACCCCTTTCAGTTTTGTTTCGCTTAGGGCCAGGACATCCAACTTCTTTTCATTCATAACATCAACAATCATCTCTTTCTTATCATCCGCACTACACTGATGCACATTCAAGCATCCCAGTTTTATAAAGTTCTGCTTCTTCTTCTCTTTTTTAGTAATGTATAAAAGAGAAGGGGTTACTAGCCCATTGCTCCCGGCTTTAGTCGCCTCATACGACACGCATGGCTTAAGGAGGAAAGATTCTTTTCCACTTCCCCATATATATATATTTATCTATTACATATATATTTATTTATTTATTTATTTATCTATTTTTCAACAAACCATCCATATTCCACCAAAGCAGGGTCACCCAAAAAAAGAAACTTTCACCATCATTTACACATAATCATTGTCTTTGCAGAGGCACTCAGATACAACAGTTCAGATGTCACTCCGAATGGTCAATATCCCACCCCTCCTTAAGATGTCACTCCAAACAGCCAATATCCCTGACCTCTCCTTTAAATTGCAGGGATTGTACTTCCCACCTCCAAGACTCAATTCATAATTTAGAAATTACTGACACGTTCCTGCTGAAGAATTGAGACAGGAAAGTTGCGGGACCACAAAAATTGCGTGTGGAGTATGGCAGAAAATAAATGCAGACATCACTCACAAGGAAGTGCATCATTAGTCTTTGCATTTAGATCACTAACAGGCCAGTGTAGAGTCTAGGTGTTAGGCAGGTGTTGTGGTGTGATTCATCTACAGTAATTAAATGGTAAGTGTTAATAAGGGTGATTTATTATTACATACAAATGTCGCGTGGGTCTTGGGAGAGATATATAGGAGGTCAAAGATACTCCTTGTTGGATGGTTACGGTATATTTACAGTAAGTGAAGGAGAGTCCAGCCACCCGTCTGTCTCGCCTGTAGGTCTAACGTTAGTGAGGGAGAGTGCCTATGAGAGGCTGTGCACATGCGCTGAGCCTCTGACGTCAGCGGGTACCGTGACGTCACACGCAAAGGGACCAGCTGTATAAAAGGAAAGATACACTACACAAGTGTATATATGATACTGACACGACACAAATATATTTTTGAAAATGGCAAACCCTCAATTTAACAAATCTTGGATATACAGGACAAATTCACTGGGTCAGTAAATTCGGAAAGGAGACTCAAACCTATGAACCTTGGAACAAGGTATGTAGTGCTCTACCACCGTACCACAATGGTCCAATACCTTGGCGCCCAGCTAATGCTGGCGTTTTAGTCCAAGGCAGGCAGCCTTCAGGCAGGTGGCTTTCAGCTTTTCATCTCATCCCCTGCATGCATCCACCAACGAGAGATTTTTACAATGTTTAGAATTCGCAGAACAGGAGAAATATTCACAAACACTAATAAATCTGCTGATGTCAAAGAGGGAGTGTGTCAAATGTGGGGCCTTAGCAAGGAGGGAAGATAAAGTAAGGTTGTTAGAGCAGTGACAACATCAGAGGTAAATTCTGCTTGCTCGCTGGTAGACAGGACAGTCCAGTAGAATATGACAAACTGAAATTGGAACCTGACAATTCGCGCAGAGTGGAACCGGGCACCTCTCCATGTACAAAAGACTCGGCATGCGGTGTAACTTTTCCCCCCCAATGAAAAGCAGGGATGCCATGAGTACACTAAGAGAACATGAGAAGTGTCTGGGGCCCAAGACTGTTCAACTTCCTTCCAGCATATATAAGAAAGGGAATTACCAATAGACATCTAAAAAAAAGGGTTATAACTATGACCATAATTTTTAAGGGGGAGGACCGGTAAGCCAGTGGAAGGCCTCGGTCAGATGACCAAAAGCTCCAACGGTGGGTCATCATATGACTAATACCAGCATCAGCAAACACTTTTCCTGTTTCCTGACAAACCTTACTAAACCAAATAAACCCCTAGTTGTCTTCAATGGAAATCTGGACAGGCACTAAAAGTTAGTACCTGACCAGCCGGACTGTGGTTCATACGGCTCACATTGAGCCATTCAAACATCTAAATTATTGGGAACGCCTTCAAGTCTTGAACATGTACTCATTGGAGCGGAGGAGAGAGAGATACATGATAATATATACGTGTACCTGGAAAGTACCTGAGGGCCTGGTCCCAAATCTGCACACTGCCGTAACAACATACTGGAGTGAGATATGGGAGGAAGTGTAAAATAAACCCAGTGAGGAGCAAGGGTGCGGTGGGCACAATAAGGGAGCACTGTATTAACATCCGGGGTCCCAGACTATTCAACATCTTACCAGAAGATATCCGAAACACAGCTGGAACCAGTGTAGAAGCCTTCAAGAGGAAACTGGACAAGTATCTTCACCAGGTGCCAGATCAACCAGGCTGTGATGGATATATGGGGCAGCGGGCCTCCAGCAGCAACAGCCTGGTTGATCAGGCGAGCACCAGACGAGCCTGGCCCATGGCCGGGCTCAGAGTGTAGATAAACTCTCGAAACTCTTCAAAGGTATATCAAAGGTAAGGTTGCGTGGGGGGGCCGGCAGTAACATGATCAGGCCCTGATACACCGCGAGGCCTGGTCATGGACAGGGCCGCTGTGGATGTTGAAGACATAGTAAAGCAACTGAAGTTAAATCACGTTTATAAAATTGCTCGCAAGCACTGTCCAGAATATCTTGCTGCCAATTTTGTGAAGGTTGGGAACCAAAACCAGTATGGTACTAGGGGAAGTAAACAAGTTTGTAGTACCTACAGTAGGTGGTCAGGCTTCAAACACCTTTTATTGTACAGCAATAAAGAGGTGGAACGGACTGCCTGCCCATGTCATGCCTATCCTAGCATGACCCAGTTCAGGAAGAGAGCTAAAAGGTACCTAATGAATGAAATTACAGAAAGAGAGGAGAGTATAGCTAACATTCGTGTACCTCTTATTGTAAGCTGATCCTCTCTTTAATGTTAATGTAAATAACTCTGTTTACCGTCTTCCTAGTATATCTCATTTTACTGTACCTGATTTTCACACAGTTGAGTTACTTAGCTGTTTTAATTGACTTTTAATGTTTAAATAAGTTATTATAAGGACCCCAATGGAAATAAGTCCGACTTTCTTGGGTTATCCTAGGTAATTTACACTATAAAGATAAGATCAGATTTCTTCGGATTTTTAACCCCGGAGGGTTAGCCACCCAGGATAACCCAAGAAAGTCAGTGCGTCATCGAGTACTGTCTGTCTTATTTCCATTGGGGTCCTTAATCTTGTCCCCCAGGATGCGACCCACACCAGTCGACTAACAACCCAGGTACCTATTTGCTGCTAGGTGAACATGACAACAGGTGTAAGGAAACACGTCGAAATGTTTCCACCCACCGGGAATCAAACCCGGGCCCTCAGTGTCTGAAGCGAGAGCTCAAGCCACCAGGCCACGGGCCACCGTATTACTATAAAATCTCCCAGCTTAGGCTGACAGGTTTCATCATATCGTTTAAGATACCCATCCCGTGTCGTGGAATATGACAGGGCAACAGAATAAGTTACCAGCGTAATGCCGATATATTTAATTTTTGTTCAACTGAAAAAAAAAAAACTGACATTAGTCAGCGTCTAGAAGGGATGAAGGCGGGAAAGATGGGGGAGTTACATTGTGTGGATTCCCACACACATCAGCCTTCATAAGATAGAACTGATAAGTCGTCAGAGGTATATTCTCAGAGTCATAACCTTGTACTTTCCGTCTAAAACAATATGGAAAACAATTCGTGCCACAGTTCCAAGACAGGACGCGATTGTGATTGTCTCCATCTATCATTCTGTGATGCTAGAAGAGACATTTAAAACCTGATATATATATGTTTTTAAATTCTGAAGTTTAAGGAATGTTTGCAAACCCCCATAGCTAGGGCTAGTCTCAAAAATGAGACGAGGTGAGACGTCACCTCTTATACTGTAAATGTGTGAAAAATTATAAAAAACTAAGCGCTAAACCCATCAGGGTCATACAGCGCTTCAGGGTAGGGTGTGGGAAATACCTGGAGGCTTCGGGGGTCAACGCCCCCTCGGCCCGGTCTGTAAACAAGCCTCGCGGTGGATCAGGGCCTGATCAACCAGGCTGTTACTGTTGGCCACACGTAGACTGACGTACGAACCACAGCCCGGCTGGTCAGATACTGACGTTAGGTGCCTGTCCAGCGCCTTTTTGAAGACAGCCAGGGGTATATTGGTAATCCCCCTCATGTATGCTGGGAGGCAGTTGAACAGTCTTGGGCCCCTGACACTTATTGTATTGACTCCTATCGTGCTAGTGGCACCCCTGCTTTTCATTGCGGGGATGTTGCACCACATGCCGAGGCTTTCATACGGAGTGATTTTCATGTGCAGATTTGGTACTAATCCCTCTAGGATTTTCCAGGTATACAATATCATATATCCAGGTATCTTTCTCGCTCGCGTTCCAGGGAGCACAAATCAAGGAACTTCAACTGTTCCCAGTAATTAAGGTGTTTTATCATATTTATGTGTGCCGTGAAGGTTCTCTGTACATTCTCCATTTCAGCAATTTCACCTGCCTTGAAAGGTGCAGTTAGTGTGGGAAATGTATGAAAAACATTTGGATGTTATCTCTAATAATATCATAACTTCTAGCCTATTATTATTATTATTTTGACAATCAAAACTAAGCGCTAAAACCACAAGGGTCATACATCGCTGCAGGGTAGGATGTGCTAAAGATGTAATATGCCAGATCAGAGACCAGCGAGGGTGAAAAGGACGCTGAGGAGTGATAAAGTATAATCAAGGTCGGTGTAAAACTTCTAGCCTAATACTCAACCTTTTACATACCGTAAAGATCTCCTTACTACACTAACTTGCTGAACGTACTTTTAGCCCGGTCCCTTTGACCAGTGTAACAGTAAGCACAGGTTCGAATCTCCTCCGGTACGGCTGGAAAATATTAGGGACGTGTTTCCATAAGACACCTGCTGTCCATGTTCATCCATCAGTATAAAATGTGTACCTGGGTGCTAGTGGACTGGTGTGGGTCGCATCCTGGGACAAAACTGACCTAATTTGCCCGAAATGATCAGCATAACAAGCGGCTTTCTATATAGTAGTATGTCATTGATGTCAGCTAGGTCTGTATACCTTGTATATGTATTTGTAGTACATAAAGATATTACCGCTGCAGCCTTTCAGCAGGAGCAGAAGATTAAGAATTCTCTGATTATTATTATCCTTTTTTGTAAAATCTGACAGTCTTGTATGATAGTTGGGAAAGTAAAGGGAGTGGGTCAGGCAGAGCTGTCGCCCCTGGTGCTGCCTTAGAAGACAGTACTTGTAAAGATACAGAAATACAAGACAGAACACCAGATGGAGATAATGGTGCTAGTATTATAGAAGGAAATGACCAAGACATAAAATATCCAGAAATACAAAATAGAAATGCTGCTGGAGATGAAAAAAAAAGCGATGATGCTTCGGGAGTGTTGATACACCACCAAAAATAACTGGTGGTGGTACTGGTGCTAGTACTACAGATGGTGGTGGGTCAGGAAAAACTGCAGTAGAGAAACCAGTCACAAGAAATCCTGGCAAACAGAAATCAAATCAGTGTAAATTCTATGCCTTGGGTATCTGTAGGCATGGAATATATGGGAAAACAGGTGGGACGTGCAATTAGGACCATCCTAAAAAAAATGCCGAGACCACATGACCAAAAGAATATGCAATTCTCTTCCTAGTAAACTGTTTCACCCAGAAATGTGTTATTCTTCAGTCCATCAAAGAAAATAATGCAGCACACATTGTCAGGCACACCATTTATAAAGAACAAGAAGGTACGGATCACACAGACCTTGGGAAACAAACTAGGGTACAGTAATAATAACAACAATATATTTATTTACTACAAGTACATGTACAAGGTATACAAGCCTAGCTGACGTAAATGACATACTACTATGTAGAAAGCCCCTTGTTATGCAGAGCATTTCTGGCAAATTAGGTCAGTTTTGTCCCAGAATGCGACCCACACCAGTCGACTAATACCCAGGTACCCATTTTACTGATGGGTGAACATAAACAACCGGTGTAAGGAAACACGTCCGATGTTTCTACTCCTTCGCCGAGAATCGAACCCGGACCCTCACCGTGTGAAGCGAGAGCTTTTGCCACCAGGCCACGGGGCTTAAACACAAATAATGTAGTTGAAGTTTTGGCAGTAAAGGTTGAAAACCAAAACCTTGTCATATGGTTGTATACAAACCTCCTGATGCAACTTCTCAACAATTTCAGGAACAGCTTTTGAAGACTGACTGCTGTCTGGAAAATCTCCCAACTCCTGCCTTGCTGCTGGGTGATTTCAACCTAAGACACCTAAAATGGAGGAATGTAGCAAATAATGTTTTAGCAGAAATAACCCCAGAAGGCAACCCAGATGAAAATTCACACACACACACACACACACACACACACACACACACAGGGCCAGGAGCTATGAATCGACCCCTGCAACCACAAATAGGTGAGTACACACACACACACACCTAGAAAGGAATGAGCTTATCAACGGCAGCCAGCACGGTTTCAGGGACGGGAAATCCTGTGTCACAAACCTACTGGAGTTCTATGACAGGGTGACAACAGTACGACAAGAGAGAGAGGGGGTAGATTGCATTTTCTTGGACTGTAAGAAGGCGTTTGACACAGTTCCACACAAGAGATTAGTGTAAAAGCTGGAGGACCAGGCAGGGATAACAGGGAAGGCACTGCAATGGATCAGGGAATACCTGTCAGGAAGACAGCAGCGAGACATGGTACGTGGCGAGGTGTCAGAGTGGGCGCCTGTGACGAGCGGGGTTCCACAGGGGTCAGTCCTAGGACCGGTGCTGTTCCTGGTATTTGTGAACGACATGACGAAAAAAATAGATTCAGAGGTGTCCCTGTTTGCAGATGTGAAGTTGAGGAGAAGAATACATTCGGACGAGGACCAGGCAGAACTACAAAGATATCTGGACAGACTGCAGGCCTGGTCCAGAAACTGGCTCCTGGAGTTCAACCCCACCAAGTGCAAAGTCATGAAGATTGGGGAAGGACAAAGAAGACCGAAGACGGAGTACAGTCTAGGGGGGCCAGAGACTACAAACCTCACTCAAGGAAAAGGATATTGGGGTGAGTATAACACCGGGCACATCTCCTGAGGCGCACATCAACCAAATAACTGCTGCAGCATATGGGCGCCTAGCAAACCTAAGAACAACATTCCGACATCTAAATAAGGAATCATTCAGGACACTGTACACCTAGATATATTGGATATATTGGAGTATGCAGCACCAGTTTGGAACCCACAACTAGCCAAGCACCTAAGTGGAATAGTCTGGGAAGTGATGTAGTGGAGGCAGGATCCATACATAGCTTTAAGAAGAGGTACGATAGAGCTCATGGAGCAGGGAGTGGACCTAGTGGCTACCAGTGAAAAGGCAGAGCCAGGAGCTATGAATCGACCCTTCAGCCACAATTAGGTGAGTACATAGACACAACAGGGCAAGTGTGTATACAATCGATATGTTCTAAGACAAAATGGTAACTAACATATACACAACAGATTCACCTTAAGCCAGCCAGTAGTGGAATCAGCAAGACTAGACAATATACTTGATCTTATGACCTGGTACGAAATACTATAACAGTATCAAAGACAATACACTCAGATCACAACATAATAGTACAGACATGCATGCGCAGGTCTCCTGACCAGCATAAGATAAGTTATGGGGCTGCCTTCACCAAATTCAACTTCAATAACAAACACATACAGTGGGATCACATCAACCATGTCCTAAATGAAACAAGCTGGGAAGATATACTAAACAACACGGATCCTAACCTTTGCTTAAAAAGAATTAACTCTGCGACACTTGAGGTATGTTCAAGGCACATTCATTTAAGAAAAAGAAGGGATATAAACTAGAGAGAGATAGAGAGAGACGCTCCCTATACAGGCGAAGGTGAAGAATCACAGAGCTGCTGAAAGGGGCCAGTATATCTGAAATAAGAAAGGAGGCACTGGTCAGAGAAATAACAAATATCGAACTTAAGCTTAAGGAGTCGTACAGGAGACAAGAAACACGTGAAGAACTTAACCATAAATGAAATTGAAAAAACTTGTATACTTCTTTTATGCCAAATCTAGGACAAAAACCACATTCAATATTGGACCCTTGTTTAAACGAGATGGGACTTACACAGAGCAGAGATAACGAGAAAACTATTTGACAGCTGTCAAACTTCTCTTGAGTGGCGAGCATTAAAGAATGATATCATTGTATTGAGAAGGGGCAGAGAGTAGGGGGAGTATCCAGTAGGTGGGGGATTGAAGGATGAGTCGCAGTGGAAATGTGGGTGATGGGGAGCGGGGGGGGGGATGGCGGAGGAGAGGTAGAACCGTCTATAATCCTGGCGTTGTATAATGGTTAACTGACTCAGTGGCTCCACCACTAGCCTAACTCCTTCCCCAGCACGCTCGCCCCACCGGCCACAGTTTGTAGCCTGTTCTCATCTCTGATTCCTCACGGGCGACCCTCTTTTTCCCCCCTCCCCTCCCACAGACGACGATCTGTCTCTCCTCCTACTAAAGCAGGGGTTCCCACCCCTAGGGGGCGCTAGATGGAATTTCAGGGGGGTGCGACAGTTCTAATGAAAAGCACAATTCCGTTTATTTTACCAAAATCTTTTCCAATTGCTCAGTTTATATTTGCATTTTATGCACTGGATTAAAAGCTTATTTGTTTAGTTCAATTTGTTCACCCGCAGTACTATATGGGTTTCAATTTGAGAATCAAAAACGATAAATTTGACTTCATCTTCAAATGTAATATTACTTTTGGGTGACAAATTACCTAGGATAACCCAAAATGTCGGTGACTTTCTTTGTGATTAACAATATTTTATTATATGTTACCTACAATTTGTATATTACACAAATAAATTTTGTTTGAATATTGGGTTCTTCAAATATATTATACTTTCTTCTAAAGCAACAGTATTTCTCACACAAGATTTTCAGCAAATTTTTCTCAGTTATTTAGGATAGGCTAGGTGAGTTTTTAATGATCAAATTAAACACTTTATAACTCCAATAAGTATATACCTCTGTAATCTGCAAATACCTTTGTAACTTGTCATGATTGTGACCATCTGAGTTCATTACCTTTGTAACTTGCTCAGCTATCAAACTTTGAGGTCCAGTCCCTGGACCCATTATGTACCTCTGTAATCTTTTGACTACCGCCCACAGGATGGGTTTGGGGTGCATAATAAAGATATCAAACTAAACTAAGTGCAATAGAATACGTAATACACTTTTGGAAGGTGAACATAACAGGGGTAGTAGTTAAAATTGTTGGTTACACAATGATAGTCACAAACATCATTAAAACCAAACAATGATTATTCTTTTGACCAGTTTTGAAGGATTTTTTTTATACTCAACCATTTCGTGGGGTTTTCCGCCCTTGGACCGGCCTGAGGCCAGACTCTCTTGCTCACCACCTGGCCCACCAGGCTGTTTACCTGGAGAAGGTTTCGGGGGTCAGCGCCCCCGCGGCTCGGTCTGAGACCAGGCTTCATGGTGGATCAGGGTCTGAAGTACGAACCACAGCCCGGTTGGTCAGGTACTGACTTTAGGTGCCTGTCCAGTGCCTTCTTGATGACAGCCAGGGGTCTATTGGTAATTCCCTTAAAGTATACTGGGAGGCAGTTGAACAGTCTTGGGCCCCGGACACTTATGGTGTTGTCTCTCAGTGTACTCGTGGTGCCCCTGCTTTTCATCGGGGAAATGTTGCATCTCCTGCAGAATCTTTTGCTTTCACAGGGAGTGATTTTCGTGTGCAGGTTTGGTACCAATCCCTCCAGGACCTTCCAAGTGTATATTATCATGTATCTCTCTCGCCTGCGTTCCAGGGAATACAGATCAAGGACCTTCAACCGTTCCCAGTAATTTAGGTGCTTTATCGTACTTAAGTTTGCTGTGAAAGTTCTTGAAGGGGGCCGTTAGTTGGTGCTAGCAGTCCACAAACCCACAGCCATCACAACCTGTTTGATCAGGTACATGCTGATGGGAAATTAGTAAACGTGTAGGAGTTGTACAGAACTTAGTAATTATGACTGCTTCAATCTTACGTCATTTACATATTGAACTACTGCAACAACAACAACAATTAGTCTAATACTAACTAACTGCAGCAACACGAGTATACAGTGCGTGAAATTATCATTGGTAATGGTGTCATTGGCAGTAAAAACGGTGTAGTGAATGGGTTCAGGTGGTAGTGATAGTGATTACTGTATCAGTGACGACGAGGATGATATCATCGGTGAGAGCTCTCTTCTCTCCCCCACACAACTCATACACACGAAAATTATTAACCCGAAGGCTGGGTAACCCAGGATTACCCAAGCAAGCCAATCTTTGCTGCTTATTTCCATTGGGATTCTATGATTTACTTTCCCAGGATGCCACCCACAACAGTCAGCTAATATGCACACTGTCATAACATACTAGAGCGAGAGATATGGGAAGAGGTGCAAAATAAACCCAGTGAAGAGCAGGGATGCGGTGGGCACAATAAGGGAACACTGTATCAACATTCGTGGCCCCAGACTATTCAACATTTTACAAAGAATATCAGAAACACGGCTGGAACAAGTGCAGAAGTCTTCAAGAGAAAACTGGACAAGTATCAACAAATATACTGAAACATGCTCAAAGTTTCATTTATCGGGAACGAACCCGTGTCCTTCAGCTGAGAGAGGAAGGCGCTATTCCTCAAGCCACAAGCCCAACTATAGAGTTATTGAAAGTCCACTTTACAATGAGAGACTGGTAGGACCTCCAAACCGGATGCAAGTTGCAGAGAGGAGGGACCATCGGATGACGTATACCATGTTTTGAACCATGTTAAATAAACGATATGCTGAAAACTGATCTCACTACTTTTATTTAGCAAAATATTTAAAAGCTCTCTCCTCAAGCTATACACTAAGCCACTTAGAATCCCTAGCTTTCAAAATAAACACTACTTATTACCGCGTTCAAAATTGTGTTCAGGATACTCTAAAAGTATCATACGATATACTATGTAGCGAGATATTTTTTAAACGAGTTGTGTGACCTAGCTGGGGTAGGCCAGATAACGATAAATTATCATATGGGTCATCAACCCTGTCAACCATATCAGAAGTTCGTTTCTTGACTAATAAACCATCACCAGTAAAGTTGTGTGCCTCGAGGACCAGAGTCCGTGTCACACCCACTTTCTCATTTCTTGTATACAACTTCAAATCTGCATTACGTGCTCTGGGAACAGCGAAATCTTTAGTGAGGAACGGGAGGTAATCAAGTTTGATGCGAGGAAGAGGGTACTTCCAATTTCTTGGATCAAAAGCTATTTACCAGCATTAAGCCACCTCCTGGAAGAATCCGCATTACCTGACGAGGTTTTACTAGTTATCCCGTGAAGGTATCCATGTGATACCTCGAGAATGTCTCTTCTGATAGGTTTCACGCTTACCGAGAAGGAAAGAAGGAAAGATCGGATTACTGACTGCAGTTAATTTGCTCATTTTATTTTCAGATGTTTGGCATTCTACCCCTATCCCCCCTCCCCTGTGCAGTAAGCTGAGAATGCCTCTCAAGTTCCTTGCAGTAATTGAATAAAGCCTCATCTGATGAGCTTCAAACTTTGAGCAAAGGTTTATTTTCCCGATAGAAGAATTGGCCTTGTATCTGGGCTATGCAAGTCCCAATCTGTCACTTGTAATGAACAAATTATGATACTGGGTTTTCCCGTGACAGCAGCTCTTGATATTAAGTGTAGGTCCCTCAGACCTCTGTACAAAATACACCTGACAAGAGTAATACAAAGTGCGGCGTAAGTTAAAACTGAAGATTTGATGCGAATCAGAAGAGGTATACACAAGCTATCATAGACTAATATCCCAGTTTCTATGAAAATAGCAAATAAATTTAAACCTTTTTCCTCTAACACCAGCTTTGAAGCCAAGCTGAAAAAAACATTCTCTTTTTTTTCTCGTAGACCAATGTCCAAAAATACACGAAAACATTAAGTATAAAGCCAACCAGAGTTTGAATTATCAGGTTATTTATCAGAGTTTAAGAGTGAAGAGAATGAGGCGGTACTCAGAAATTATAGCAGGAAAACTACATTTCAGGTTTCCCATTTTTTTACACAAGAAAAAGCAAATTGGAACCCACACCGGTCAAAATCAGTCCAAACTTTTCTCCAGGATTGAACAGGGTTAAAGAAAGTAAAATTCATAATATTTCTAAGAAAATAGCAAAATAGCTTCGACACAACCCAAATTTATTACAAAAATTAATCCAGTAAAAATACACTAGTGTTTAGGTGTGTGAAGCCGACCAGAATAAATATCCTTTATTGCATGGAAACCAATTTATTAAATTTAGCAATTTTAAGTTCACATTACTCAAAGTTTAAAATATACATTCTCTAGTAACTACTCTGAAGCCAACAACAAGGTTTAACAATTTCATTAAAAGTTCAAATTTTCACCTACACATTCGAAACTTGTAGGGTGTCATCAGTTTTTTTTTATTATTAACACATAGGCCGTTTCCCACCAAGGCAGGGTGGCCTGAAAAAGAAAAACTTTCATCATTCACTCCATCACTGTCTTGCCAGAGGCGTGCTTACACTACAGCTACAAAACTGCAACATTAACATCAGTATCAGCATACATAAAGACGAGAAATGAATATGAACATATATTTAGAGTGGCAAATTGGGAGTTGTGCAGCCGTTAAAAATGCAAATCTTGCTTCTGAAAATCGTCACATCCTTATGCAGAAGTGTATGAAGAGTAACTAACCCTGGAAGATTCAGGAGGGACTGGTCCCTAATATGCACACAGAAATCACGCCATACGAAAGCAATAGACTTGGCAGACGGTGCAACGTACCCCCAGTGAAGAGTAGGGGCGCCACTGGTACACTAAGAGAAAGCACAATAAGTGTCCGGGGCCCAAGACTGTTCAACAGCCTCCCACCAGTCATAAGGGGCATTACCAGTAGACCCCTGGTTGTCTTCAAGAGGGAGCTGGACAGATACCTAAAGTCAGTGCCAGATCAGCCGGGCTGTGGTTCGTACGTTGGACTACGTGCAGCCAGCAGTAACAGCCTCGTTGATCAGGCCATGATCCACCGGGAGGCCTGGTCATAGACCGGGCCGCGGGGACGTCGATCCCCGGAATGCCCTCCAGGTAGACTCCAGGTAGGTAAACTCCTGGATCTTTTGGGCCACAGTGTGCAGGGAAGTATACTGGACCAGGGCAGACAGAACACACTGGAATTCAGAGTACACAGGGAACCAAGAACCAACTAAGCCAGTTGTCAGGACAAAAACAGCGATGATTGCCGTGGAGCTATGCATTGGACAAACAATTCTTGGAACAGTTCTCACTGGCGACCACAGCAAAGCCCCGTCAGTGAAAAATTCGTCCTAAAAGCATGAACCAACTCATTCTTCAAGAAATTAGTCAAGGTCATAACCTGAGCTCAACATTTAGTTCCCATCCACTCCCAACAAAGACTTGTCAGGCACCATCCAAGAAGGGCAAGGAAAGTAGCCAGCCTCTCTTACTGCATACACAAATAATATCTTTATTTCTACAAGTACATGTACAAAGTATACAGGCCTAGCTGCCATCAGTGACATACTATTTAGAAAGACGCTTGTTATGCAGAGCATTTCCGGCAAATTAGGTCACTTTCGACCCGGGATGCGACCCACACCAGTCGACTAACACCCAAATATTCATTATTACTGATGGGTGAACATAGACAACCGGTGTAAGGAAACACGCCCAGTGTTTCTACCCTTGCTGGGAATCGACTCCGGACCCCTCACCGTGTGAAGCGAGAGCTTTTGCCACCAGGCCACGGGCCACAGTCCAGAAGAGGGACCCGTATCAGTGCCAAACGGCCTGGAAGCCTCTCACGATGAGCAAAGGGCTCCACCCTTCAACAAAAACTGCAGCACAAACCTGGTTGCCAGGAGTATGCCAAATTCAATATGTAGCTTAGGCAAAGCCCCCTCACTGAGATCAAGGGAAAGCTCACTAGACTCCACAGAGGCTTTCCAGATGGTAAGTATAGCATGCACCCGTGCAAAGCTGGATCCCCAGATGATGAACAAGGTTCAGCAAGCACACAGTGAACAGCTGGTTGAGGAGTATATCTAACAGCTGTACTCCAGTCTGGAATGGTACAAGGCCACATACAGGTCGAGCATTGTACGCTGATCCTCTCCCCGTGAATGAGATCAAAAATCATGCCAAAAACGTCACCGGTTACTAATAATGACCATATCGTGGAGTAGCACATGAAGATCAGTTTGTAGAACCCAGGAGTTGGTAAAATGAGGTCACTGCCTTAAGATTGGAAAACTGGTAGCCGAGAAGCAGTCCACCCCATGACGTTATCCATTGCTACCGGAAAGTTGCGACAGGCCACCTCAGAAGTAGATGCCATGCAATAAACCAAGATAGTCCACATACAAGGATAGTGTAATATCGCTGGAGAGGCTCAACCAGATTTACATCACAAAAGCGACAAGCGAGGCCGTCTACCTGGAGGTCGTTCTGAACATCAACGCCCTTGCGGCCCAATCCTTGCCCAAGCCTCCCGGTGGATCAGGGCTGTATCAACTAGGCTGTTGTTGCTGGCCGCACATAATCCAACTTACAAACCACAGCCTGGCTGATCGGGCATTGACCAATAGACATGCACAATATACATGTGGCTTCTCCTGCATGAAACCCCTCCCCATACCACCAATACCACCCATCCGACGACATTCATCTTTGCAAATATACAGGGTCTAAAGCCAGCGACAAACAACAAGATACCTTACATCCGTGAACTGCTTACAAAGTCAAATGCAATGTTTGCGGCTTTCACAGAGACCCACATAAAGGATCACTTGGACAATGAAATATGGATCCCTGGCTACAACCTATACAGATGTCACAGAGTGAACAGGCAAAAGGGATGGGGGGGCTTGGCCTGTATATCACAGTCACTTATATGCTCAGAACTACTAAATGCCTCAAATGATGTAGTTGAAATTTTAGCAGTAAAGATCGAGAATCAAAACCTGGTCATCGTGGTTGTATACAAGCCTCCGAATGCAACGTCCCAACAATTCCAGGACCAGCTTCTGAAAATTGACCACTGTCTGGAAAACCTTCCAGCTCCTGCCCCCAACATCTTGCTCCTGGGGGACTTCAACCTGAGGCACCTAAAATGGAGGAATATTGCAAATAATGTGGTAGCAGAGATAACACCAGGAGGCAGCTCAGATGAAAACTCGCACACACACGAGCTTTTAAATCTCTGCACCAAATTCACCTTAAACCAACAAATAATAGAGCCTACAAGATTGGAGAATACGCTGGACCTCATCTTCACTAACAATGATGATCTGATACGAAATGTCATCATATCAAAAACGATATACTCAGATCACAACATAATAGAGGTCCAGACATGTATGAGGGGGGCCCCAAATTCACAAAATGTGATCAGTCGCGAGGGAGCCTTCTCCAAATTCAACTTCAATAACAAAAACATAAGGTGGGACCAAGTAAACCAAGCCTAAATGATATAAACTGGGAAGATAGGTTAGGATTCGTGATGCTTAGGCTATGTCTAGAACAAATTAACTCTGTTGCACTTTAGGTTTGCTCAAGGCAAATTCCCTTAAGGAAAAGGAGGAGAAGATGTAAACTAGAAAGAGAGAGGCGCTCCTTATACAGGCGAAGGCAAAGAATAACAGAGCGGCTACAAGAGGCCAATATATCTGAAATACGTAGGGAGGCACTGGTCAGAGAAATAGCAAACATCGAATTAAAACTAAAGGAATCTTACAGGAATCAAGAAACGCGGGAAGAACTAAAAGCCATAAATGAAATTGAAAGAAACCCAAAGTATTTCTTTTCTTATGCCAAATCAAAGTCGAGAACAACATCCAGTATTGGGCCCCTACTTAAACGAGATGGGTCCTACACAGATGACAGCAAGGAAATGAGTGAGTTACTAAAGTCCCAGTATGACTCAGTTTTTAGCGAGCCGCTAACCAGAATGAAAGTTGAAGACCTAAATGATTTTTTTATGAGAGTGCCACAGAACCTGGTAGACGCAAGCCTATCTGACATTATCCTGATACCAAATGACTTCGAAAAGGCGATAAATGACATGCCCATGCACTCTGCCCCAGGTCCAGACTCGTGGAACTCCGTGTTCATCAAGAATTGCAAGAAACCCCTATCACGTGTTTTTAACATCTTATGGAGAGGAAGCATGGACCCTGGGATCGTCCCGCAGTTACTAAAAACAACAGACATAGCCCCACTCCACAAAGGCGGCAGTAAAGCAATAGCAAAGAACTACAGACCAATAGCGCTAACGTCCCATATCATA
This sequence comes from Cherax destructor, assembly GCA_009830355.1. Classification (NCBI taxonomy): domain Eukaryota; kingdom Metazoa; phylum Arthropoda; class Malacostraca; order Decapoda; family Parastacidae; genus Cherax; species Cherax destructor. The sequence goes on from WNWK01000501.1 coordinate 372,708, forward strand.
AAAATCTTTGAAAGGGTTCTAAGAAGCAAGATATCCACTCATCTAGATACCCATCAATTACACAACCCAGGGCAGCATGAGTTTAGAGCAGGTCCCTCCTGTCTGTCCCAACTACTGGACCACTACGACAAGGTCCTAGATGCTCTAGAAGACAAACAGAATGCAGATGTTATACACACAGACTTTGCAAAAGCCTTTGATAAGTGTGGCCATGGTGTGATAGCACACAAAATGCGTGATAAAGGAATAACAGGAAAAGTTGGTAGATGGATCTATAATTTTATAACAAGTAGAACACAAAGAGTAGTAGTCAACAGAGTAAAGTCTGAGGCGGCTACGGTGAAAAGCTCTGTTCCACAAGGCACAGTACTCGATCCCATCCTGTTCCTCATCCTCATCCTATTTTTCCATTGTGTCGGTATTTTATACCATTTATTTCCATCCTCATCCTCATATCGGACATAGACAGGGATATAAGCCACAGTGCCGTGTCTTCCTTTGCAGATGACACCCGAATCTGCATGACAGTGTCCACCGTTGAAGACACTGCAAGACTCCAAGCAGACATAAACCAAATCTTTAAATGGGCTGCAGAAAACAATATGAAGTTCAATGATGAGAAATTTCAATTACTCAGATACGGAAAACGTGAAGAAATTAAAATCTCATCGGAGTACAAAACTAATTCCAACCACACAATAGAGCGAAAAACTAATGTCAAAGACCTGGGAGTGTTCATGTCAGAGGATCTCACCTTCAAGGACCATAACAATGTAGCAATTGCATCTGCTCGAAAAATGACAGGATGGATAATGAGAACCTTCAAAACCAGGGATGCCAAACCCATGTTGACACTTTACAGATCGCTTGTTCTATCTAGGCTGGAATATTGCTGCACACTAACTGCACCTTTCAAGGCGGGTGAAATTGCTGACCTTGAAAATGTGCAGAGAACCTTCACGGCACGCATAAGTGCGATAAACCACCTCAACTACTGGGAACGCTTGAAGTTCCTAAACCTGTACTCTCTAGAACGCAGGCGGGAGAGATACATTATTATATACACATGGAAAATTCTCGAGGGCTTAGTACCAAACTTGCACACAAAAATCACTCCCTACGAAAGCAAAAGACTCGGCAGGCGATGTAACATTCCCCCAATGAAGAGCAGGGGTGCCACTAGCACGTTGAGGGACAACACAATAAGTGTGAGGGGCCCAAGATTGTTCAACTGCCTCCCAGCATACATCAGGGGGATTACCAACAAGCCCCTGGCTGTCTTCAAGCAGGCACTGGACAGGCACCTCAAGTCGGTACCTGATCAGCCGGGCTGTGGTTCGTACGTTGGACTGCGTGCGGCCAGCAGTAACAGCCTGGTTGATCAGGCTCTGGTCCAACAAGAGGCCTGGTCACGGACCGGGCAGCGGGGGCGTTGACCCCTGGAATTCTCTCCAGGTAGACTCCAGGTAGATCATGTCAGAGGATCTCAACTTCAAGGACCGTAACACTGTAGCAATCGCATCTGCCAGAAAAATGACAGGATGGATAATGAGAACCTTCAAAACCAGGGATGCCAAGCCCATGTTGACACTTTTCAGGTCGCTTGTTCTATCTAGGCTGGAATATTGCTGCACACTAACTGCACCTTTCAAGGCAGGTGAAATTGCTGACCTAGAAAATGTACAGAGAACCTTCATGGCACGCCTAACTGCAATAAACCACCTCAATTACTGGGAACGCTTGAAGTTCCTAAACCTGTACTCCCTGGAACGCAGGCGGGAGAGATACATTATTATATACACTTGGAAAATCCTAGAGGGATTAGTACCAAACTTGCACGCGAGTGTCACTCCTTAGGAAAGCAAAAGACTCGGCAGACGATGCAACATCCCCCCAATGAAAAGCAGGGGTGCCACTAGCACGTTGAGAGACAACACAATAAATGTCAGGGGCCCAAGACTGTTCAACTGCCTCCCTGCATACATAAGGGGGATTACAAATAGACCCCTGGCTGTCTTCAAGCAGGCACTGGACAGGCACCTAAAGTCGGTGCCTGACCAGCCAGGCTGTGGTTCGTACGTTGGACTGCGTGCGGCCAGCAGTAACAGCCTAGTTGATCAGGCTCTGATCCAACATGAGGCCTGGTCACAGACCGGGCCGCAGGGGCGTTGACCCCCGGAACTCTCTCCAGGTAAACTCCAGGTGAGAGAATGATGATAAATGGACTGACTGGTGTCAATCTCCCTCAGTCTTAAGTCAATAAAATTCAATTGAAGTTCTTTTCGTATTATTGTTCTCAAACTGCTGACTGACAAGCCAAGATTGTAATCTACTCTCTTTCAAAGTATATAACTTAGCCAATTCATCAGTTCCACCTCACACTGGTCTTCAGATGCATGATAGAACTGATGAATTGCCTAAGTTATATGCTTTCAAAGAGGGAGTAGATTACAATTTTGGCTTGTCAGTCAGCAGTTTGAGAACATTACTACGAAAAGAACTTCAATTGAACTTTATTGACTCAAGGCTGAGGGAGATTGACACCAGTCAGTCCATTTATCATCATTCCATACCACGGGTGGGGTTAGAACCCGCGATCAGAGAGTCTCAAAACTCCAGACCGTCGCGTTAGCCGTCGTATGGTTTGTTTGCAATAGCGTCATTACGATTTCGTGAGTCTTATCATCATTCTCTCATGCAGGAAAAGCCACATGTCTATGGTGCATCCAACAAACTAAGTAGACTCTTGGATGTCACTACCGCCCAGCTCCGGCTGGTTTACAAGTATCTTTTTGGGGGGGGGGTGCACGGTGTCGTTTCCTTGGTTAAAGGTGACCTGTACCCTCTCCTATACCCAGACAGTGAAAGGGGTAGTAGGGCAGGTGAAGGTGGGCGTCCCCACACCCGCCATACCAGGAGGCAGGTGATTGGGACATGCTCCCCTCCCCACACCCACCTTATCATGAGGCAGTATTAGATTCTAAAAAAAATCAGTCAGGTTGAGTTTTAGAATTAAAACTGATGCAATTATAAATGTCCACCAAGAGACGCCGCCCCCTAATAATTCTGGAGTGTAGTATACCTGGAGTATACCTGGAGAGGGTTTCAGGGGTCAACAACCCCGCAGCCCGGTTTGTGACCAGGCCTCACGGAGTTTACACTGATCGATCTAAATCCTCTGACGGTGTCGGGTTGGCAGCATTGTTTCCGGACAGTGTTGTGCAAGGTTATTACTCAGCTAGTATTTTCACAACTGAACTGTATGCAATTCTTATAGTGATTAAACGTATTGGGTCCAAGCCTACCTACACATTCGTGATAGTTTGAGTTCTTCAGTCCTTCAAAAAAATTAATTCGCCTCACCTTTAGTTTGTATATTACTGTGGTTGAGCAGCATTTCTAGCAAAAACAAAGAAATCGTTTTCTGCTAAGACATCCAGGGATTTATTGTAATCCCCCTTATTTATGCTGGGAGGCAGTTGAACAACCTTGGGCCCCTGACACTTATTGTGTTTTCTCAGTGTACTCGTGGAGCCCCTGCTTTTCATTCGGGAGATGCTGAATCTCCTGACGAGTCTTTAGCTTTCGAAGGGAGTGATTCTCGTGTGCAAATTTGGTACTAATTCCTCTAGGATTTTCCAGGTGTATATTATCATGTATCTTTCTCGCCTGCATTCCAGGGAATACAAGTCAAGGGACTTCAACTGTTTCCAGTAATTTAGGTGCTTTATCGTACTTATTAGTACCGTGAAGGTTCTCTGTACATTTTCCAGGTCAGCAATTTATAATAATAATAATAATAACAATTTTATTTCAGAATGATACATGTTTGTACAAAGGAGTAAAACAATTGGGTGTACATGCCAAAAGCCCCTTTACATGCAGAACATTTCGGGCAAACTTAAGGCTAACTTAAGATTGATAAGGCAATAACAGTGCAGTAATTTTGTACACATGGTCATTATGTGAGTTACAATGAATACAAGATAATTGAATATTATGTTAGTTCATGCTATGTGGTTTTAATAAGTTTGGTAGAGAAGAATTACTGTTTTGATTATTAACCTAAGGTGGATACAAATCTGAGAGGATTACAGATATTGAGAGCAAGTATATATTGATTATTATGTTTTACCTATGTTCATGATATTGAGCAAATGTATGTCTAGTTTTTACATATGTATTAATGATGGGCTGGGATAGGTTATGGAGATAAGGTATTTTCTAACTGTAGTTTTAAAAATGCTAGCTGAGCCAGTGGTTCTGGAGATTTCTAGCAGTTTTTTTTTTTACAGATTTTGGGCCCTTTTACGTACATTGAGTTTTTTAAAAGATTTACCCTGACACGGGGAATGTCAAAGATTTTTGTGCCTATATTATGTCTATGGGTCCTATTTCGCCTGCCTTGAAAGGGACCGTTAGTGCAGCAATATTACAGCCTAAAGAGAACAAGAGATTTGAAGAGAAGTAATGTGAAGCTTCCAGGGCAGCCGACGATCAAACAGAAGACCGAGAAATCTGACCATATCACGTTCAGGGATCCGGGAACCATTCAAATTCAAATATAGGTATAATAGAATATTAGAAACAACCGAACGTCCAGTAAAAGTAATCTGGTGCGTTTTAGTACCTGAAAACTCAAGAGTAGTGGCCCAATGGGAAACACGGTCGATAGAATTTCGGAGTGGAAGACCTAAAGATCAAAATCGGGAAAGGAAGGGAAGGGGAGGGATGGGGATATGGGGAATGGATGGGAAAAGGGAAGGGAAGGGAGGAGTGAAGAGGGAAGTATTTAGATTCAGTCGGAGGAAGAAGATTGAAAGGTTAATTCCTCAGACCAAAAGCCTCTTCACCGCGACAAGGAGTCCCCCTTGAAGAGGTTTTCCATAATTAGTTCTCGTATTAGAGGTTCTACTATAACTTGGAGCTGACACCCTACCTTATAGGTGTTGCGACGGCACTGACATCCCCTTGTGCTTGTTCCACCACTGGTCCTGACACCACCTGCGCCTAAAATCGGGCATATATTTCCCTAGCTCATGGAAATGACATTGTTCTCAACTTTTATTCACACTGTGTAACACATTCTTCGCAGAGCGTGCATTGTTAATGAAATATATCATGATACACTGACAATTGCCACACATTATTGCCTCATACTCGTCCCTGTTATGTGTATGCCGCAGCGTGAGACAGTCTTCTCACTACACTGCTTCAACGTGACCAAGGTTAGCTGGCTGGTTGGTTAGTTGCGTTAAAAGCCTATCAACTACACGATGGTCATTAAGGGTGTATTGAGCCTCTTCACCAGTCAAGATTAATTTAACCCCCAAACATAAGGATTAAACTCTCAGTGTATACACAGAGATATACACGGCTTGGTGTATGTACAGTACCGGTATATATATTCTTGTGGTAGATATAATTTTTTTTGCATATCATAGTAATTAGTAAGTAAGTTTATTCAGGTATACACAAATAGTTACATAGATTATCATACATAGTAGTATATGTGTAGAGAACCTAGGATAACCCCCCCAAAAAGTCAAAGTCACTTGTTTCCATTGGATGGATGCCATCATATACGTACTGCCTAATCGAGTTGTCAAGAGAACGTCTGTGGTTCTGAATCAAGTTCTCTTTTGTTCATTATGATACCCGTGTTCTCGACGTACGACGTTTTGTTCATTATGATACCCATGTTCTCGATGTACGATCTTTTGTTCATTATGATACCCATGTTCTCGACGTACGACGTTTTGTTCATTATGATACCCATGTTCTCGACGTACGATGTTTTGTTCATTATGATACCCATGTTCTCGACGTACGATGTTTTGTTCATTATGATACCCATGTTCTCGACGTACGATGTTTTGCATTTTGTGCCGTAAACAATATATTGTTTGTATATAGGGTTTTTACATATGTTGCCTCTTTATAATGTATTATTATTATTATATAGGATTAGAGCGCTAAGCCTGTAGGGACATACAACTCCTGGGAAATGCGAGGCATTCAGGTTTGATCCAAAGAGAGGAACATGTCCAATTCCTTGGATCAAGAGCCCCTCACCGGCTTCAGAGAACTTATCTTGAGGGGATGTAGTATAGTTAGAAATGATTATTCTTGTTTAATTGTGTGTTAAAGATGAGGGGTTGAGCCTTGGTGAATTTCAGATATTTTTCTGCCGTCTCAGGGAAGAATACTTTGTGTATGTCATACAGAATGTATGTACCGTGTTTTGGTTACCTGCTTCACGTATATATATATATATATATATATATATATATATATATATATATATATATATATATATATATATATATATATATATATATATATCGTGTCGAGTAGGTAAAAACTTTTGATTTTGGCTTAAATAGCAACGCTCTTCTTGCCGAATAAGGCAAACGAAAATTTGTGTATGCAATAATTTTGCAAAAAAATCCTTCTAAACCTAACGAAAAAAAATATATTTCATTGTATTTGCTTATTATTAAATTATTGTAAACTTATCTAAAATATATTTAGTTGAATTAGGCTAAAATAAATTGCGCTTGTTATAATAAGGTTAGGCAAGATTACTAAGGTTCTTTTGGTACAAAATTATTAATTTTTACATTAACATATATAAATGAAAAAAAAAATATGTTTAAACATATAAGAGAAAATTTTAGAAAGAACTTAATTTTAAATGAGCTCTTGCTAATTAACCAGTTTTACCTATTCGGAACGATATATATATATATATATATATATATATATATATATATATATATATATATATATATATATATATATATATAGAGAGAGAGAGAGAGAGAGAGAGAGAGAGAGAGAACAAAGTAACGTGTTATGTTTCTTGATGAACAAGATACGTATCCTGCTTTTTGACTAACAAAAGACACGTGTTCTGTTTCAGGAAGTTATGCGCCAAGAGTTGCATCTTAGAATCTCAGGGTATATTCACTGAGATATGAATAATATATTTCAGGATATATACATTGAGATTTGTGTTCTACATCTCTAGGTACAAACATGGAGATTTATGTGTATCTCAGTGTATATGCAACAAGAATTGTGTGTATAGACATCGAGAATTTACTTCAATTCCTGTTTAAGGTATTAAAGTATTCTTAACTGGTGAGATGCAGCCGTGCAGTGATAGGCTGTAAACCCCATTAATCAACCGTATATAACAGCAGGCTATGCTTGTTGTACGCATCCAGGAGACGACACAACACTCGTCTCATGAAGTTTCTTAAAAGAACCCAACACATCCCAAGAGAATCCTTGGAAATAAGTCGCTTTGACTTTTTGGGGTTATTCTAGGTAATTTGCACTATGTATGATAATTGTACTTATGTGTACCTGTGCCTAAATAAACTTACTATGTATTACAATGACCCCAATGGAAATTATTATTATTATTATCACAACTAAGCGCTAAATCCATAAGGATCATACAGTGCTGTCCCGTAGCTCGATCGCTAGCACACTCAACTCACACACTGAGGTCCGGAGTTCGAATCCCAGGTACGGCTGGAAAACATTAGGGTCGTCTTACCATCAGACACCTGTTGTCCATGTTCACCCATCAGTGTAAAATGGGTACCTGGGTGTTAGTCGACTGGTGTGGGTCGCATTTTGGGACACTGACCTAATTTGCCCGAAATGCTCTGCATAACAAGGGACTTTCTATATAGTAGTATGTCACTGATGTCATCTAGGTCTGTATTACATGTACTTGTAGAAATAAAGATATTATTATTCGTCTGATCTTTATTCGGGAAGAGGAGGGGGGGGTGATCCTAGATTTACACGTATTACTATGTACCTAAATAAACTATCTAGCTAACTAACTAAATTCGTTGTCCTTATATATAAGCAAATAATAATTACTGCTATTGTAGCCGTAAGTTAAACTTAAGCTTGCCGGAAATGATGATCAAACTAAATGCAAATTATGTGATCAGGCATATGGTCACTGTCTTAAATGTCCACTTATTGAGGAATACAGAGATAGACAGTATAATAACCTGTTAAGTAAAAGGACACAAATGCAACTAATGTGACATTTTATTGTGACAACGTTTCGCTCTCCAGGAGCTTTGTCAAGCCGGCTTGACAAAGCTCCTGGAACGAAACGTTGCCACAATAAAATGTCACATTAGTTCATTGTTCCTTTATACATATTGTCGGTAATTCTACCAATATTAATACAGTATAATAACCTATGTGATATGTCAAGATATCTTATTAATGAAAATAAGATACCAGATATACTAAGCAAATTTCCTAAATTTGCTTGTAACAGATAAGTGAAATGTAGATATAAATCCATATGTACACCTGTTAACCCTTTTGGGGCCTAGTTCCTAGGCCTTTTGTGTATCCATATGCTCTTGCGCTACCGTCCACAGGATGGATATGGGGTGCACAATAAACTAGTCACTTCGGTGGCAAAATCTAAATCTAATATGTAATCTTAAAATTCAGACCCACATCCAGCATATAACTAAGAAACTTTCCAAAACAGTAGGCATCCTTTCCAAGATACGATACTATGTACCACAAATGACGCTCCTTACTTGATATCACTAATATACCCTTACCTCACTTATGGTATTTGTGCTTGGGGATCGACCACGACCAATCACCTTAAACCTTTAATAACCCAACAATGAACTTACTTATTATACAAAATATACACACTTATTATTGTGCCTACTATATATACAGAACCCTCCACTCAAACTTCTCCTAGACAGCTTCAACAGAACACAGGCATAACACGAGGTACAAAACACTTTTTGACATCCCTCGTGTCCGTCTCACACTATGTAATGTGTGAACCATTTATCTACAATGCACATAAAGTGCCCGAAGATCTGGAACTCTTTGCCCGAAACAGCAAGAGGTCTCCTGCCCACAAATCAGTTTAGGACTATACTAAAAAATCATCTCATCTCTCAATAACAACCATTGTTTCAGACTATGGAACCAATACTGTTCTCCAGGCTGAGGGACTGACCACCTCAAAACTAGATCTACAAGGGTGATGGACTCATTACATCGTCTTCACATCAATTCCGCTTCTACCAACTCTTCTGTACTCGACTGAAGAAGCCTACTGTGTAGGCGAAACGTTTCGAAATAAAGATACCTAACTGTTGCATATGTCTTACCTAACAATAACAACCATACCCACACTATACTAAACTCTAACCAAATTTAAAGCAACTCACCCAAATATTTTATTATCCCTTAATTATTAAGCCATTATTACAAACTTAAAAATGTATGTTTGTATCATAAATTGTGCTACCTCATATACATATTAGAGTAAAATATTGAATATTTGTAATCTACTCTTCACCTGTCTACTTAAGTTGTCTTTAAGTAGACCACAAAGAGTAGTAGTCAACAGAGTAAAGTCTGAGGCAGCTACGGTGAAAAGCTCTGTTCCACAAGGCACAGTACTCGCTCCCATCTTGTTCCTCATCCTCATATCGGACATAGACAGGGATATAAGCCACAGTGCCGCGTCTTTCTTTGCAGATGACACTCGAATCTGTATGACAGTGTCCACCGTTGAAGACACTGCAAGACTCCAAGCAGACATCAACCAAATCTTTAAATGGGCTGCAGAAAACAATATGAAGTTCAATGATGAGAAATTTCAATTACTCCGATATGGAAAACGTGAGGAAATTAAAACTACATCGGAGTATAAAACAAATTCCAACCACACAATAGAGCGAAAAACTAATGTCAAAGACCTGGGAGTGATCATGTCAGAGGATCTCACCTTCAAGGACCATAACACTGTAGCAATCGCATCTGCTAGAAAAATGACAGGATGGATAATGAGAACCTTCAAAACCAGGGATGCCAAGCCCATGTTGACACTTTTCAGGTCGCTTGTTCTATCTAGGCTGGAATATTGCTGCACACTAACTGCACCTTTCAAAATAACAAAAAAGGCACAATACCGTGACTGGAACAATACACACACTTTCAAGGCAGGTGAAATTGCTAACCTAGAAAATGTGCAGAGAACCTTCACGGCACGCATAACTGCGATAAACCTGGAGTTTACCTGGAGAGAATTCCAGGGGTCAACGCCCCCGCGGCCCGGTCTGTGACCAGGCCTCATGTTGGACCAGAGCCTGATCAACCAGGCTGTTACTGCTGGCCGCACGCAGTCCAACGTACGAGCCACAGCCTGGCTGGTCAGGTACCGACTTTAGGTGCCTGTCCAGTGCCTGCTTGAAGACAGCCAGGGGTTTGTTGGTAATCCCCCTTATGTATGCTGGGAGGCAGTTGAACAATCTTGGGCCCCTGACACTTATTGTGTTGTCCCTCAACGTGCTAGTGGCACCCCTGCTTTTCATTGGGGGGATGTTACATCGCCTGCCGAGTCTTTTGCTTTCGTAGGGAGTGATTTTCGTGTGCAAGTTTGGTACTAATCCCTCGAGAATTTTCCACGTGTATAAAACAATGTATCTCTCCCGCCTGCGTTCTAGGGAGTACAGGTTTAGAAACTTCAAGCGTTCCCAGTAATTGAGGTGTTTATCGAAGTTATGCGTGCCGTGAAGGTTCTCTGCACATTTTCAAGGTCAGCAATTTCACCTGCCTTGAAAGGTGCAGTTAGTGTGCAGCAATATTCCAGCCTAGATAGAACAAGCGATCTGTAAAGTGTCAACATGGGCTTTGCATCCCTGGTTTTGAAGGTTCTCATTATCCATCCTGCCATTTTTCTAGCAGATGCGATTGCTACGGTGTTATGGTCCTTATAATAATAATAATAATTAATAATAATAATAATAATTTTTTATTTCAATGCATGTTACAAGTGTACAATGTTATTGGTAGTTACAAATATAATACAAATATAAAACTGTAATGCAAGGAGAGCCACTGGCATGCCATGGCATTAGGGGCAGTTTATTCTAGAGACTTATTCACTAAGTACTTAATGCTAAAGAAATTGATTGAGTTTATTCTAGTTCTATATTATTTAAATTATTAAATGGTTATACATACTATTTAAAGACAATACAAGAGAAATTGGTTGAGTTTAATCTAGTTGTAGAATTTATTTCAAATTACAGTATGTTGATGCTATACTAGTATAATAACAATACTAGAAATAGTTTTTAGAGTTTCATCTAGGTATATATTTTATTTCAAATTAAGAAAATGATGATACTATAAGATTTTAAATGACAATATGATGATATGAGATTGCAACAAGTGTTAGGAGGATGAACATATCAAAATGAGATCTTCTTAAGTAAAATAATATTGGGTTTGAAGTTTGTTACAGTATGAGTATTTAGTATAGGGTGAGTAGGTGACTTTTGAGAAGAGTCTTGAATTGATTTTCCGACAAGGTTAACTTGATATTTACTGGTAATGAATTCCAGATGAGATCCAGGTGAGATCCTCTGACATTATCACTCCCAGGTCTTTGACATTAGTTTTTCGCTCTATTGTGTGGTTGGAATTAGTACTCCGATGAGATTTTAATTTCCTCACGTTTTCCGTATCTGAGTAATTGAAATTTCTCATCATTGAACTTCATATTGTTTTCTGCAGCCCATTTAAAGATTTGGTTGATGTCTGCTTGGAGTCTTGCAGTGTCTTCCATGGTGGACACTGTCATGCAGATTCGGGTGTCATCTGCAAAGGAAGACACGGCACTGTGGCTGATATCCCTGTCTATGTCCGATATGAGGATGAGGAACAGGATGGGAGCGAGTACTGTGCCTTGTGGAACAGAGCTTTTCACAGTAGCTGCCTCAGACTTTACTCTGTTGACTACTACTCTTTGTGTTCTACTTGTTAGGAAATTATAGATCCATCTACCAACTTTTCCTGTTATTCCTTTATCACGCATTTTGTGTGCTATTACACCATGGTCACACTTGTCAAAGGCTTTTGCAAAGTCTGTGTATATAACATCTGCATTCTGTTTGTCTTCTAGAGCATCTAGAACCTGGTCGTAGTGGTCCAGTAGTTGGGACAGACAGGAGCGACCTGCTCTAATCCCGTGCTGCCCTGGGTTGTGTAATTGATGAGTATCTAGATGAGTGGCGATCTTGCTTCTTAGAACCCTTTCAAAGATTTTTATGATATGGGACGTTAGCGCTATTGGTCTGTAGTTCTTTGCTATTGCTTTACTGCCACCTCAATTACTGGGAACGCTTGAAGTTCCTAAACCTGTACTCCCTGGAACGCAGGCGGGAAAGATACATTATTATATACACTTGGAAAATCCTAGAGGGATTAGTACCAAACTTGCACACGAGAGTCACTCCCTACGAAAGCAAAAGACTCGGCAGACGATGTAACATCCCCCCAATGAAAAGCAGGGGTGCCACTAGCACGTTGAGAGACAACACAATAAGTGTCAGGGGCCCAAGACTGTTCAACTGCCTCCCAGTATACATAAGGGGGATTACCAATAAACCCCTAGCTGTCTTCAAGCAGGCACTGGACAGGCACCTAAAGTCGGTACCTGACCAGCCAGGCTGTGGTTCGTACGTTGGACTGCGTGCGGCCAGCAGTAACATCCTGGTTGATCAGGCTCTGATCCAACATGAGGCCTGGTCACAGACGGGCCGCAGGGGCGTTGACCCCTGGAACTCTCTCCAGGTAAACTCCAGGTAAGTATTAGGTTAAGTCTGCCCGAAATGCCTCGTCATGATAGTGGCTTTCTTTGTACCAATCAAATTATGAAATGTAAAAAAACATTGTAACCTTTGCAAAGAAATAATTTTTGTATTTAATTTTGATTTGATATAGAAAGCCTCTTGTTATGCAGTATTTCGGGTAAATTAGGTCAATTTTGTCCCCCAGGATGCGACCCACACCAGTCCACTAACACCCAGGTACCTTTTTACTAAGTGAACAAGGACAGCAGGTGTCTTAAGGAAACACGTCCTAATATTTCCACACGTAGCGGGGATCGACCCCCGGACCTCAGTGTATGGAAATAAGTCACTTTGACATCTTTTGTGAGTTATCCCAGGTAATCTACACACATGCTGCTATGTATGACAATTTATGTAACTGTATTTAGGTGTACTTGTATCTGAATAAACTTATTTACTTACTAGCAATCAGATCAAGATTATAGATATTCCTGTGAGTATCTATATTCACATGTGTATATTTGTGTATGTGTCAGAGTATATCCACTTGCAGTTTTGACAGCTGTCAACTTCTTGTAATTATCTAATAACAGAGGATACGCCGTCGGAGACTAATCCGTTGTAGACCGCACGTTCGTTATGTACAGGACGAGGACAAGACTTGCTTATAACGTTAAAAATAACACGTTGCCTGCATGCTGCCTGAGGTGCAGGAACCTTTGGAATATAGTGACGTAAGCACCGTCTTGTGAGCTATAAGATACGCAACACACCCTACTCAAGTGCATTAGATTCTATTAGAAGAGTCAATTGATCTTATATTTGTAGTACTTGATGCTTTATAAATTGTAAATGTGATGTTCTTTAGTTCCTTGTGTTGGTAGACGTGGATGAGAGTGCAGTGCTTATATCCAGCTGATGCTCTCAATAACTTGCTCCACGGTGGCGAGGAGAGATATATCTCGTGTGTGTCTCTATCTCTGGTGGTCTCTCTTCAACCTCTCCCTCACACACACACCCCACCTGCCTTTCCTCCTTCACTACCAGGGTTGTACTCGCTGTTACAACCTGGATAACTACCAGTAGGCACACACATGGACTGACGCGGGAATACTCGTACAATTTAACCTACAACCTTGCCCGGTATGTAATTATTATTATTTTTTCTCTCACCGTACGGGACAGTCAGTTAGGTAAAAGGGCAGAGGTGTAATTAATGTGACATTTTGTTGTGGCAACGTTTCGCTCTCCAGCTTTTTTTCCAAGCTGGCTTTACAAAGCTGGAGAGCGAAACGTTAGATAAATTTATTTAGGTACAGGTACACATTAGTACAATTATCATAGAGTAACATGTGTAAATTACCAAGGTTAACCCCCCAAAATGTCAGACAAATTGACTTATTTCCACTGGGGGTCCTTGTAATATTTTATTTAAAGCCTAGCAGTCTGTTACACTACAAACCCGTGGCCTGGTGGCCACAGCTCTCGCTTCACACCGTGAGGGTCCGGGTTCGATTCCCGGTGAAGGGGTGGAAACATTGGATGTTTCCTTACACCAGTTGTCTATGTTCACCCATCAGTAAAATAGGCACCTGGGTGTTAGTTGACTGGTGTGGGTCGCATCCTGGGACAAAATTGTCCTATATACGTAGTAGTATAGTAGGTCACTGATGTCAGCTATGGTCTGTATACCTTATACATGTACTTGTAGTAAATAAAGATATTATTTATTATTTTATTATTATTATTATTATTATCAGTCAATTAAACATCTAAGCAACTCAACTGTGCGAAAATCAGTTACAATAAAAGGAGATGCAATAGGAATAAATTAAGTTTATTTAGATACAAGTACACATAAGTACAATTATTATAAACAGTAACATGTGTGTCAGTCACCTAGGATAACCCCAAAAAAGTCAGACAAACTTACTTATTTCCATTTAGATAACTACAGTTATCATACATAGTAACACGTGTCAATTACTGTGGATATCCCCCCCAAAAAGTTTTGCAAAGTTACGCTGTATGACCCTTGTAGGTTTAGCGCTTCTTTTTTTATTATAATAATACAGAGTTACTTAGTATTTCCATTGGGGCCATGCAATATCTTATTATTTAAAGCCTAGCTGTAAGATACAGTAGAAATCAGTCATGATTACAACCTTAAAAATTAAAACAGCTAAGTAACTCAGTGTTAAAACAGTTGCAGTAAAAGGGGGTTCAATATGAATAAAGTGAGTAGAGTTATTTACATGAACATTGAAGAGAGTATCAGCTTACAATAATAGTTACACAGTCTTTAACTATAGAAGAAGTCACTCTCCTGCCTCTCTGTAGCTTCATTCTTCAGGTACCCTCTAGCTCTCTTCTGACATTATTACAGCTTAGTGGGACAGTCTCTGTGCTATGAAATTTATCTGTAAATGATGAGACATGTGTATGCTGAGGTGTATTTGTGTACGATAAGTTAGTGTGTATAAAAGTTTACATTGCAATTATTATAGGTAACAGTCTGTCTCATAATTCCAATTGCAGTTTCAATCTTTGTTTTATTATAAGCTACTTTATTATGCCCCTCAAGGAAGGTTCCTTGATGCTGGTGAGGGGGTCTTGATCTAGGGTTAATTGGATCTGTGCTCCGGTTCCCTGAATTAAGCCTGAATACCTTCCACGTCCTCCCCACAGGCACTGCATAATCCTGCAGGTTTAGCGCTTCCCGTTTGATTATAATATAGCCTCTCCTCACTTAGGGATGTACTCATTTACCGACGCCTCGGACTTACGACGGGCTCTCTGACCAGTATTCATACCTAAATAATGTAGTACAGTGGACCCCCGGTGTTCGTCCTGCTCAAAACACGCCCTTTTATGTAAGTGTATTTTTTTAAATGCTTTTATAAGTGTAGTTTTGGGGGTCTAAAAGGACTAGTCTATTTTACATTATTTCTTAAGAGAATAAATTTGGTTGGTAATGGCACTTGAACAGCATTCTGTTACGAAAAATGGACGAACACCGGGGGTCCACTGTATATTAGAGTTGATTTCCTCTATTCTGTTTATTTCAATATGCAGTACACTACTGTATACGTAAAGATTTAAAATATACCAGAAATGTTATAAATGGTGCAAAGGTGACATTAAAACGATATCAAAGATGGTTGACACAAACTCACTACCATTATACTAGTATGTTCCTCACTTAGCAACGAATTTGTTTAATGATGTGGTCGTAGGAACAGAACTCCGTCGTTAAGTGAGGAGAAGCTGTAATAATGTATTAATAATGCTTTATTATGATTTTGCACTTCTGTACATTGTCCCTATTTTCACGACAGATTTTGTTAATAGTTATATACCAGCTAATTATTCTGTATTATTCCTCACTCAGTTTCTCATATTACAAGTGCTTGATTGTTGATACCTTTACCTCATCCTTCTTTTTACATATCCTACTTCATAGGGAAGAGAGTGATTTTTGGTATAGCTATCTGGACTGTCACTATCTAACATACATGTACCTCTTACTGTGATCTGATCCTCTCTTTAATGTTAATAACTCAGTTTACTTTATTCCTAGTATAACTCCTTTTATTGTTTAAATAACAAGTTATTACAAGGACTCCAATGGAAATAAGTCACTTTGTCCAACTTTTTTTGGGTTATCCTAGGTAATCTACACATGTGCTACTATGTATGATAATTTATGTAATTGTATTTGTGTGTACCTGTACCTAAATAAAACTTACTTATAGTTCATGAATACATATATTGACCCCCCAGTTTAAGTCACTATTCTTAGCAACTTCAAAAATATATCATTATTCAGTTACCTTTGATATACCTTTGAAGAGTTTCGAGAGTTTATCTACTCTCTGAGCCCGGCCATGGGCCAGGCTCGTCTGGTGCTTGCTAATGCCAGGTATAATTAAGCCTATAAAAATTTCTGAGACAAGAGCATCCTCAGTTAACCATATCTTGACCAATATAATAGCTCCTCTAAAAATAAAGATAATTGCAGACACCACCACCACTGATTACTACCACACCTTCCTCATAATGGATAAGAAAATGTAGAAAGTTTAAAAATTAAGAAATAACTACCTGTATATGCTATACCGCAGTTAAGATACTGTCAATGTCTTGCTATAGCTACTGTACTTTGATTAGTCTTAGTGCAGTACAGTATTTTTGTTAAACAGTGTTAATGAAATAATGTGTATGAAACAATACACAATGTTTATGAAATAATGTTAATGGACATTGTGGTTGAAAGTTTATGAAAATGTATAACTTTAAGTTTCAATTTTTTTTTTTTTTTTTTTTTTTTGAATAATTAGAAAATACTATTCTTCAGTCTTAAATTGGTTTATGCTGTTACTAGTGTTCTAGCTGTAAAGGAGGAGGTACATACAAGATACCTAACTGCTTGCAGTGGGGAGAACTGTATTTTCAACAATGGTTAAAGTGGACAATTCTCTGCAATTTATGTTAAAAGTACTTTGCTTACATACCTTGAGGTTTATATGTTTGTTATTTAATATTGCATTTTTCTATGTATGTTAACTCAAAATACATAGACCCCCAAGAGAGAGATTAGATGGAGACTTAAGGTGAATGTATAGCTAATGTGTTTATTGTTACAGGATAACCACTGGAATGTCTCTAATTGTGCGGGCGGTGGTGGGTGTTACCCTCCTGCTTCTGGGTGTGGTTTTGGCAGATTTTCAGCCAATTGATGTAGATCCAATTATGAAGAAGGAACAGCCAGACTTTGAGGTGAGAAACATGAAAATCTCTAATAATAATTCTAATTGTAACCAATAACAAGGGTCCTAAATAATGAGGAATTTAAGTTTGGTTAGAAAAACTAATCACACTCCTAAATTTTCATAGAAACTAGAATTCCAGATCAATATACAGTAATGCACTTAATTTTAGACTAATATCCATTAAATTGGGGAAGACTATTTTAATTTGTTTAATCACTAGAATAATACTAGTATTCAGGAGGACTAGTAAAGTGGACTTGAATTCTGAAGATGGGAAGTATAGTGCCTGCACTGATGTGATATGGCCTATGTATTAGTAAACTATGACATACCATAATAATTTAATTTGTTTATCCACTAGGATGATACTGGCCTTGGAGCAGTTCTTGTTAATGGCAACGGAGAAAAGTTTTCCAACACTTCACACGATGGGCAAGGCAAAGAAATAACAGATATCAGCTTCATGAGCGCCTTTGTGTCGTCACTCAGCATGATTGTAGTGACAGAATTAGGGGACAAAACATTCTTTATTGCAGCTATAATGGCTATGAATCACCCCAGAGTGACCGTATTTGCAGGAGCTATGTTTGCGTTGGCCTTCATGCATGTCTTATCATGTAAGTTCTCAGGAATTAGCAGATCCATTTTTGGCAGATTGAAGAATATGAATTTTTTATATAAAATTTTCAGATAATGCTGAAAGTGTTGAATGATGGTGAAATTGTTTTTTTCTTGTGGGTCACCCTGCCTCGGTGGGAGACGGCCAGTGTATGGAAAAAAAAAATATCCTTATGCCACAAGAACATTTTGCTGTTGAGAAATAAAATTATATTATGCAGTACATTTTTAGATGCTATGCAGCACAATTCATATTTTTTATGCCATATAATGAATTGTTTAATACATAATTATGTATTGGTATATATTATAAATACATGAATAAATGAATTCTTCCTCCATAAGCCATGTGTGTTTTAAGAGGCGATTGAAATGCTGGGAGCAAGGGGCTAGTAACCCCTGTATAGATTACTAAATTTAAAAAGAAAACCTTTCATTTTTCTTTTTAGGTCACCCTTCCTCGGTGGTATACGGCCAGTTCGTTGAAAAAAAATATATACTAAATAAAAAAAATATGTAATCCTATTCAGTCACTGCCTTAGCAGGGAGAGTCATTACACAAATAACCCACACACAGGAGAAAGAAACTTATGATGACGTTTCAGTCCGACTTGGACCATTGTTAGTGTGTAACTAGTTAATGGCCCAACTTGGACTGAAACGCTGTCTTAAGTTTTTCTCCTGCGTGCAGGTTATTTTTGTATTGTTCCAGTCATTGTATTGTGCCTTTTTGTTCTTTAGAGTTATTATGAAGAAACTTGTTGAATATCAAAATGAAATACTGTGTAAACATGATGTCTTGATTCCCTTTAGTACAACTGTGTATGTATTGTTTTATAGTTCTTTTTATTAACAAGTAAATGTTTAACTGTTTGCTTTGTCTTGATATTTTGCCAGCATTGTTTGGCTACGTCATCACATGGATTCCGCGCACATACACATTCTATGCTTCAACTGCACTTTTTGCCATATTTGGGTTAAAAATGCTTCGAGATGGTTGGAAAATGAAACCGGACGAAGGGCAGGAAGAACTTGAGGAAGTACAATCAGATTTAAGACGCAGAGAGGAAAATGTAAGTACTGCAGCGTATGTACCAGTATAGATGCCAATGCAGCCTTCACTGCCATTATTTCTTGAATTAAGCCTAATTTTTATTTTTTTGTACTGTACTATATAATTTTGATCTGCACAAATTTTACTTTTTATTTCTCCAATCATATTTTCTTGAACATTTAGTGACCATTATGTTATGCTGTAGTGGTATTTAATTCTCTTATTTTTTGTAATGTATGAAGGTATATTTTTTAACACATGGGCAGCTTCTCACCAAGACAGGGTGATGCAAAGGACATATATTCACCATCATTCACTTCATAGCTGTTTTTCCAGAAGTGCATGAACTACATAATTCAAATGATTTGCTGAACACACCACCCATCCTTCATTGCATCCCTCTCCTCCAGGGCTCATAAGCACTTCCTCTGAGTCCTTTCATAGATAGGAAATACTGTGCTCACACTTCAACAGTACATCAAATTCCAAAAATCACTTGTCCCTGTTCATTCCACTATTAATACTCCCACATGTCTACTGGATGCTTAAGCCTCTTTGTCAAAACCTCCTTCCAGTCCTTAGTGGGATATCCTCTACATCTACAGTCCAACCCAGCTTTATACTATACATCCTCTTGGCCACTCTATCTTGCTCCATCCTTGTTAAATGAAAATGTTTTTGTAACCTTTCTTCCACTCCCTGAATTATATCTTTTATACCATTGCATCATATTGTAATTCCTTCACGGTTTATTATTAGCACAATATTCATACCTCACAGTGATCTTTAGCAATACACAAACAAGGGCTTAGCATGAGTGTGTGTATAAGGAAGAAACTACTGTATCTTGAATACAGAGAAAAAGTGTTATTTTCCTGAATATTTTATTCCTTTGTTTCATGCAATGCTCTTCCATTTTTTTACCTCGTGATGGGAAATGGGGTGGTGGTGATGTGCTTAAATAATTTATTAAAAGCTGGAATTGGTTCAGCTGCTTGAACATGTGTGTGGAGTGTATGGCTATGTATGAAAAATATTACAATGAAGTAAGTAAGAAAACAAAAAAATACCTGAACACTCTTGTATGTTTACAATTTTTTTTTTCAAAGGTGTGTAAATGCATGAAAGTGCTCTTGTATATCAGTTCTTTTAATTTTTTCACTGGTGCTTTTTGGATATCTAATTATTTATTTTATACTTATTTCTTCTGATAATGGTTATGTATGTTGACATGGTGTATAAAGAAGAAAGTTTAAGAAAAGGCAGTTGGATTTTTATAAAAGGCAAAGTGCATACTAGTTTACACAAATAATATACAGGGGCATGAAATGGCACTAATGTATGCAGTTTGATCCAAACTGCCACACAGGAAGCAGGTGCTAGAGCAAGAAATACTTTGTTATTACATGGTTTTAACTACATCTTTACATGTAAGACACTGATGCATCTTGGGACATTTATTAAGAAGTTTTGTCCCCCGAGAGCTTCATCAATCCAACTCATGCGATTGATAAATCTCCTGGCAGGCAAGACATCTTTAAGTGCCCTAATACAGCATTTGTGTCTTGTGCTGGTGTTGGTATTAAGCTCCATTAACAACCTGCATTGCCATGATTGAATTTTTTTTATATCTTTATTGCTTTTTTTGGAAGATATTTCTGTTGGTTACTAGAGAATTTTGACTAGACCTCATTCATGAGTGCATGAATGGTATGAGATAAGATCATTAGATAAGATAGTTTCGAAGATGATATATTAAAGTAGGTCAACATTGCATTTGTCATACAAGGAAAAGCCCATAATTATGCTCAGAATTTCGGGCTTAGAATTTCTAGGCCTAATACAGTATAAAAAATAAATTTTATTTATGTATATAAATGCAGGAAACATTAAAATATAGAATTACATAATATTGTAATATATATTTAGTGAAAATTTAGTATTCAGTGAAAGACATCAAATTAAAAATTGTTAAATTGATATTTTATTTAAAGAGAATTAAAAAAGCAAGTTATAACAGTGATGTAATAATGGTTGGAGATATATTTAAATTTTATAAAAATACAGATCATAGTTTATTTCTTGGGCATAAAGGCATAATTGCAGTTTAAGGAGTTGCATTAAAAATTCTTTTAGGGGACATAAAATAAGTCTTTGTCTAAATTCATAAAGTTAGTTGCAGTGTTTTTTGGCCCTCTCTGTCACTTGCATAGTTTCTGTGGAGGTTCAGGAGAATGTGAAGAATCTCAAAGGGGTATACGTTTAGTATGCGATTCCTATGTTTGTTAGTTTTGTAGGAAGCAGTGGAACATTTCTTATAACAAAAAATTTAGTATAGTGTTAGTCTTAATAAGGATATTATTTTTTCCCAGGTTCTGTGGATTTCTCCCAGTTTCTTTTTGTGAACCATGTTTTGTCTAGCAAATTTATGAAAATCCAAGGAGAATATTCTTTTACTCGGGATTGTTTGTTTTTAAAAGTTTCTGCCTTTATTACATTTTCCTAATTGCTTCCACATCTTTTATGTTCTACGAGGTCATTGACAGTATTTGATTTAAATTTATTTATTAAGTAATTTTTAACTTCAAAAATTGTCTTCTTGATGAAATGTTTGCTTATTTTTCCCCAGTATAGACGAGATTCTGTAGACGAAGCTGCTGTAGTGGTAAGTTTACCATTCAAAAATAGTTTTTCACAGCACTTTTCCTATGACTAACAGTGTTTGTTCTCTAAAATCCCTATTGACATTTTTAACCTATTCGGTTTCAGAATTTTGCATTTTTTGTTTATAAAGCCTGCTTAGTGTGCTGCAATACACAAACTTATCTATTGATACACCAGTGCACACATCCTGCATTCAATTACTGTTTTTGTAGCAACAGATTTCAAGTGGAGAAAAACTAAATGGCAAACACCATCTTATGTATTACTTGAGATTTCTCTGAAAGTACTTGGCTGAACATTTTGTTTATTGTCGTTTGTGAAAATATGAAATAACGTTTGGGATTCTTAATGCTGTCAAAGCCACTTGCTGGTCAATTTTTGAAAACATGTTTAGCCCAGGTTATATTCTCGTAGTTCACTATTGGCTGTTCTATATAACCTTCACTGTGCCCATACTTTGTTATACTCGAGGAAACTAAGTGAAACATGCATAAATTGAGGTTCCAGTTCTTCACTTGATGTTTTGCCTTTTAAGTTGTTCACAGTTTTATTTGTGTTTTGGAACGGAAGTTCCCACAGCTTGGCTGCACAGAGCCCAGGCTGCCTTTAGTGAACCGGGGAGTGAGCCTTCACCACTCATTGCACTGAATGATCCCCACTGGTTTAGTGCTTCATAATTTTATGGTGTTTGTATTTGGGTGTAAATAGTAATTCTAAGTGACACTGGGACAGCTGCACAGGGGCTGCTGAGGAAAGAACTCACACTTGTTGTAATGTCAAATTATTGTGTTGTAGATACAGTTGAACTTCTTTAATCTGGTCATTCTTTATGACCCCTGCAGCTTTAGTGCTTCTTTTTAGATATACTAATACAGTAATAATGTACAGTTTGTACATTAATATATAACAACCATAAGAAAATTCTGTCTTTTGTAGAGTATCCATTTATTAACCATAATCTACTCACATTTACTTCTATAAATTAAAAAAAAAAAAATCCATTTGTTCTCAACTTGCATTTAATGAAAAGCAAGTTCTTGCTACTTTATTTAGATTCTTTAATTAAAGTAACCCTTTTTAAATTTTTACCGAATGACGTGGATCCTCCATTATTCCCTTGGGTGGAATATGTTGATGGATAAATGGATCATTTTATATTGCAAATCTTTACTTGTGCATTTGCAAATTTTCTATTAACAAGCACATTAAATTTTTTTAAGCTTCCTTTTAGTTGTACTAAATTAGATTCTAATCTTTGAAATACATGTCTATAATGTAGACTTGAGTACTGTATACTTCTGTCACAAATTTTTAGCTGAAGTTCCTACTTCAGTAGTTTTTCTAAACTACTTTTTCTCTCCTCATTTCCTCAGTACACACCAGAATCTAGAGATGACGGTGAAGCAGCGGTAAGTTACCACCGTACTAGTTATACGAAATGCCGTACTTGTAGTGCAAGGGGACTCAAACTTAGGAATGCTTTGAGAGAGACTAACATCCACACTGACAAACAGAGGACTTGGGAAACAATTTGCTTTTTACAACGTATTTAAAGCAACCTTCCTTTGTAAAGAACAAAAAGGCACAATACCATGACTGGAACGATACACAAATAACCCACACAGAAGAAAGAAATGGTCCAAGTCAGACCGAAACATCTTTCTTTCTCCAGTGTAAATGAGTTATTTGTGTAACCTTCCTCTGCACTTTTGTTTTCTTTAAAAACTGGGTTCTGTGTTACAAAGATCTTGTTTGCTAGAGGATCACCAGTAATTCAACTTGTTCCTAAGTTCTGTATTCCTCTTTTTGTATTTTTTTTTTCACATGTCTGTTTCCCACCAAGGTACGGACCTCAAAAAGAGGAAAGACATTCACCATCATTCATTCAGTAGCTCTCTTACAAGAAGTATGCAGACATAACAATTCAAATGTCTCTCTGGTATGCAGTAACCCCACCCTCAGCTTGCACTTACAATAAAAACTAATTAATGGATCCCCTTTTAACAGATTTCAGAAATTATGAGCAAAAAAAAAAAAATGGCGGGGCAAATGTTGAAATTATTGGACAAATTGAAAAAGTTTATAATTTTGGATTTTGCCTGTAGAGATAGTGTCCAGTTGCCTTCCGATTGGACCAAGTTCAATGATTCCAGTGCTTTTCTCATACAGGCCAGAGTATCTTGTGTCCATTTTTTGTCTTGTTTTCATTGTTTTCCCGAGCTGTGGGTCATCTACACCAGTTTAATATTTGTGCTCACCCGCACATACACTCATCATTCAGTTTTCAATTTTCCCTGGATTTACAGTGTTTTGCATAACTTTAATTAGCATAATAAGTAAAGTGCAAATAATGATGGCTTCTGAAGCCATCATTCAGTTAAGCAGGAACTTGAACTAATAAAGGTTGAGTCTGGCATCTCAGTGGCATGGGTGTGTGAAGAATATGGTGTTAAGAAACTCAGACTATGCTCTTAAGTTTATTATAGATGTTAGGCATCCATGTCTTCTCAGCCATCTACAGTTTCACTAGTGGAGCTTTACAGCTCCTCTGACTCGGAATGATTTTTATCTATCACAGTAGTTTACACCTCATCTCTCTGCTACAATGAGGCAAGTAAAATCATTTTAAATTACAGTAAGTACAGTACATACTATAAAATTACTATATGTACTGTACTGGACCGCTGTATTCTTAGTGTCTGTAGTCTTCTGAACCAGTGGACTTGGTCTGCTGATTTGGAACTTTGTCCATTTCTTACAATCATAAAAAAATTAGTTTCATTATTCTGAATTTATGGACAAAAGGAAATAGTGTACACCCATCTTCTCTTCCCTATTAGTCTTTTAATTAGAGGGTTCACTGTAGTTTACTTTCCACTTTAAGGGTTCAACTCTGACTAATCAGTTTCCCTGAGTCCTTTCATGAATGTTACCTTGCTTGTACTCTCACAGTACTCTTATATAGCATTATCCATGGAAAACTCTTCAGTTTCTCTCCAAGGTGCTGGTGAAGGGCCTATGATCCAAGGAATTTTAGTTACCCCACTCTATGGTCAGACCTAATTACTTCTTGTTCCTAAGTGCTGTATGACCCCTTTGGGTTTAGTGCTTCACAGTTCAGCTGTCACCTAAATTGATTGACATTAAACTGTGTGTTGATTAAGGGATTGGCAAAAAATAAGGCAAAAAAAAAAAAATATGAAGAAACATCCTTTGTAGATAATGCAAATAATATTTCTACATTTTTTTGAAGAGGACAATAACTACTACCATTCAGTTAAGACTGTAAGTACTGTATGACTGGTATCCATGTGGAAAATGGACTAATTGACCACAAAACTTGCATTCACTTTTGTTAGCCAAGTACAGTAATTACTACAGATACGTTGAAGTAGGATAAGCATATATCGTATCCAAAGTTTTTTTTGTCTGCATTCTTGAGTCTGTCATGTTTCACAAGGAAGCAAGTAGGGGTAAGTAAACAAGTACGTAGTTAAGTGGTCATACTGCCAATAGTTTCAACTATAGCTATCAGTCATTAATAAGTTGAAGTTTGGGATAAAAAAAATGACCATGACACTTGTTTTTCTACTTCAGCGATCTTAACCTTTATCTTGTGGCCATCAGTTGCCCTTTGGTAAAGTTAACAAATTTTAAATAATGATGCCAACATTACCTTGAATTGTGTGTGGAAAGAAAGGAGCAAGGAGGGTTGCCAATACAGTATAGTGCAGAATATACCTTCATTAGCAACAAAAATTATGAGCAAATACTAGGACATGTTTATCAGAAAATGTTTTGGTCCTGAGGCCTTGATCCATTGTTTTAAACAACCTGTCAGTATCAGTTGCTAAGGTTTATATCAGAAAAATATATATTGTACCTTACTGGTGAGTTATTGAATTTACACAATGAAAACTGGAAAAGATATCAGATATTAGATATCAAAAAGTTTACAGTTAAAATATTTGTTTCAGGAAAACTAGAAATTTTGGGGATCACATTTGGAAATGTAATTTGGTAAATTGTCTGAATAGTAACGTGCTTCATTGGACAACCAAAATTAAGTGTTAAGTTTTTTATTTATTTCTCAGACACCATTTCAATAAACAAATTTTTTTTTTTAGCATTGTATGAGTTTTTATAGTGATAATTTGAACTCTTGATTCTCTTGTTATTTGTATTTATATTATTGGTTATATATCTGAACCAGTTTTCACTGCTCATTTCCTCAGTGCAAACGGGATTGTAACGCTGATGGTGAAGTAGCGGTGAGTCTCCTCTCGTTTGTTATAGTTCACAAATGATGTAATAATTATGATAGCATTCTCTCTCAAGTACACTGTGGGTCATCATATGACTAAGACCTGTGTCAGGAAACTCTTGTCCTGTTTCCTGACAAACCTTGCCTAACCTAATCTCAGAAGTACATATATTTGGTATTAAAATGTTTTTACATTACCGAAGGATTGCTGTTGTATTTATTGAAACTGGTTTCAAAACATAGATAGTTCATAGTATTAAAATACTGGCATTTATTTAAAATTAGAGTTAAGGTGCAGTATGTTTTTTAATAATAATTTCCTCATTTAGCTTTTTACTACTCATTTCTCCAGTACAAAAGGGATTCTAAAGATTGGAGGATGGGATCTTTGGCAAGTTGAATCTTAACGTTGGCTTAGTCACTGGGCAGTAAGATGGGGCATCTCAGTCTTGCTAAAGTATTAGTCCAATATATAGTAGTAACTCAACCATCAGTAGTACGTAAAATTATCTTAGGCATGTATGGGTATTTTGGTTCTGTTTATTGTAGAAATCAAATTACATAAATTTATTGAGAAAGGTATTTTGTTATTGTTACTAAACTGGACATAAAGTGAAACTTCATCATTCGTGAATTTAAATTCATAGAGGTTCAGCAAACACTAAATTCGGAAGTAACACTCATTACTATCAGATAAACAAGAATTTATTTTAAGAATCTCTAAAAATTGACATACAGTGGTACCTTGACTTACGAGTTTAATTCGTTCTGTGACAGCTCATAACTCAATTTGCTCGTATATCAAATAAATTTTCCTCATTGAAATTAATTGAAATGCCATTAATCCGTTCCAGCCCCCAGAAAACCACCCAAATTTTTTTGTTATGGGTTTTTAAATAAGAAAAATGTGTTTATAAATAAGAAATGATTTTTGCCTTTTTTTGCCAGGTCCCAGCAATGTTTTAGAAATGCTGGAGTATACAGTGGTCCCTCGGTTTTTGCCGAAAATTCGTTCCAGAATGCTGCTCAAGTGCCATTACTGAACGAATTTACTTCCTTAAGAAATAATGTCACGTAGGTTAGTCTATTTCAGACCCCCAAAAATACACTTGCAACAGCACTTACGAAAATACACTTACATAAATGTTCGAATTTGGAGATGCACGAAAACCGAGGGACCACTATATATGAAACTCCTTAAAGCACGGTGTAAGATGAGTGTCTCTCCACTGCTGACAGTGCAGCATTGGAGTGACATTTGATGATCGTACACTGACTTGGCTTTATTTTTCACTCTTACACATAAACATGTTTGTCTATCTGTTTGTTTCTGTCTGTCTATCTGTTTGTTTCTGTCTAGCTCTATGTTTATCTGTCTCTGCTTATCTGTCTTTCTGTCTGCCTGTGTTTCTGTCTTCCTGTCTCTCTGTCTCAGAGAGAGAGAGAGCCGCTCATGAACCAACAGGTATTACACACAATGCAGAGTCGTCAAGTCTGATTCCTGAACAAGTGAAAATGTGTATTACTTGCCAGTCATGCTTATTATGCCTTATATCTACAAGCATAGTATAGCACTTTGTCTGGATTTTTTTAGTTATCCTAGGTAATTTACACTATGTTTAACTGTACGTATTTATGTGTACCTGTGAGAGATAGACAGACAGAGATAGACAGAGACAGATACAGACAGACAGAAGGAGACAGATACAGACAGACAGGAGGAGACAGATACAGACAGACAGAAGGAGACAGACAGAAGGAGATAGATACAGACAGACAGAAGGAGATAGATACAGACAGACAGAAGGAGACAGACAGAAGGAGATAGATACAGACAGACAGAAGGAGATAGATACAGACAGACAGAAGGAGATAGATACAGACAGACAGAAGGAGATAGATACAGACAGACAGAAGGAGATAGATACAGACAGACAGAAGGAGATAGATACAGACAGACAGAAGGAGATAGATACAGACAGACAGAAGGAGATAGATACAGACAGACAGAAGGAGATAGATACAGACAGACAGAAGGAGATAGATACAGACAGACAGAAGGAGATAGATACAGACAGACAGAAGGAGATAGATACAGACAGACAGAAGGAGATAGATACAGACAGACAGAAGGAGATAGATACAGACAGACAGGAGATAGATAGACAGACAGGAGATAGATACAGACAGACAGAATGAGATAGATACAGACAGACAGACAGAAGGTGATAGATACAGACAGACAGACACAGACAGAAGGAGATAGATACAGACAGACAGACAGAAGGAGATAGATACAGACAGACAGACAGAAGGAGATAGATACAGACAGACAGACAGAAGGAGATAGATACAGACAGACAGACAGAAGGAGATAGATACAGACAGACAGACAGAAGGAGATAGATACAGACAGACAGACAGAAGGAGATAGATACAGACAGACAGACAGAAGGAGATAGATACAGACAGACAGACAGAAGGAGATAGATACAGACAGACAGACAGAAGGAGATAGATACAGACAGACAGACAGAAGGAGATAGATACAGACAGACAGACAGAAGGAGATAGATACAGACAGACAGACAGAAGGAGATAGATACAGACAGACAGACAGAAGGAGATAGATGCAGACAGACAGACAGAAGGAGATAGATGCAGACAGACAGACAGAAGGAGATAGATACAGACAGACAGACAGAAGGAGATAGATACAGACAGACAGACAGAAGGAGATAGATACAGACAGACAGACAGAAGGAGATAGATACAGACAGACAGACAGAAGGAGATAGATACAGACAGACAGACAGAAGGAGATAGATACAGACAGACAGACAGAAGGAGATAGATACAGACAGACAGACAGAAGGAGATAGATACAGACAGACAGACAGAAGGAGATAGATACAGACAGACAGACAGAAGGAGATAGATACAGACAGACAGACAGAAGGAGATAGAGACACAGACAGAAGGAGATAGAGACACAGACAGAAGGAGATAGATACAGACAGACAGAGGAGATAGATCAGACAGAAGGAGATAGATACACAGACAGCGAAGGAGAAGATAAGACACAGACAGAAGGAGATAGATACAGCAGACAGACAGAAGGAGATAGATACAGACAGACAGACAGAAGGAGATAGATACAGACAGACAGACAGAAGGAGATAGATACAGACAGACAGACAGAAGGAGATAGATACAGACAGACAGACAGAAGGAGATAGATACAGACAGACAGACAGAAGGAGATAGATACAGACAGACAGACAGAAGGAGATAGATACAGACAGACAGACAGAAGGAGATAGATACAGACAGACAGACAGACAGAAGGAGATAGATACAGACAGACAGACAGAAGGAGATAGATACAGACAGACAGACAGAAGGAGATAGATACAGACAGACAGACAGAAGGAGATAGATACAGACAGACAGACAGAAGGAGATAGAGACAGCCAAAGCAAATCAGCCAGCCGCTGGCCAGTCAGCTGGCCACCCAACCAGCCGGCCTGCTGAACATGTATTACACATGTTCCAGAATTGTTTCTCTTTACTTACACGTTGGTTATTATCAAGGTTTTTGATATTTCCTCGGTATCTCCTGTGAGTGGCGGTGTATCTGAAGCTCGCTCGTAACTTGAATTTTGGCTCGCAACTCAAAGCAAAAAATCGACCAAGCGATGGCTCGTAACTTGGAAAACTCGTAAGTTGGGGCACTCGTAAGTCAAGGTACCAAGGTACTGTTATATACTATTTAATGTAATTCTTGGAAAGTATAAGTGAGAATGCTGGATATTGTGCCTTTTACTTTGTCTTTTAATAACAGAGGCAGTTTTGCATGATTTCTGCCTGCTCTAAACAGTTACAAATATTGAATCTTTTTATTCTAGGTTAGACTAACATAATTTAACCTACAGTTTAGTTTACAGTACAATACAATTTTTCTTTCTTTCTGATTTACATGTTATAAAATGTTAAGTACAAAGATGGCCACTAACATGCCTGAGCATTTCGGGCAGACTAATCCTAATGTTTACAGACTACTTGAAACTAGACATAGGTTATAGAGATGTATCTTTAACTGTCACTATCAAAATATCATAAACATACAGTTTACATCTGGTAGTGTAGGACATACCGTTATTGGAGCTCCTTAGTGTTGGTATCCCTATGCTCGCTGTTTAAGTTTTAGAATGGCCTGAAATATAGGTTGGAATGATTCACATGACTTTTGTTCACTGTATATAGATGAGAATACTTCTTATGCATTTCTGGGATGCATTCTGAAGTTTGCAAAGCAAACATCTCGTGTTTTTTTTTTAACACATCAGCCATTTCCCACCGAGACAGGGTGATCCAAAAAGAAAGAAAAACCCGAAAAGAAAGAAAAAACTTTCATCGTCGTTCAAACACTTTCACCTTCACTCATACATAATTACTGTCTTTGCAGAGGCACTCAGATACGACAGTTTAGATGTCCCTCCAAATTGCCAAATATCCCAAACCCCTCCTTTAAAGTGCAGGCATTGTACTTCCCATTTCCAGGAATCAAGTCCGGCTTGCCAGTTTCCCTGATTCCCTTCACAAAATATTACCCTGCTCACACTCCAACATCCCATTTTATTTATATTATATACCCAGGGTGTGTAACCAGCCTCCCATTATCTCAACTAATATAAAATGTTGCATATCTTGACTTGGAGTAAAATTATAATGTATGTTTGTGATAATAAACTTTAATACACTAATGAATGATGTTGCCTGTCTCATTCCTGTAGACTTGTACTATATCATATTTTCTCTGAAAAAGTCAAGGTGATAAGTTTCATCTGCATGGAACACCAATGTTATGAAGCGTATGTGTATGAAATAGTTTTTCCTTCAATTACAGGATTTATATTTTTACTGGGAACTCACTACCTTGCTATGGATAGGGATCTGCAAAAGACTTGTGAATGATTGGGCACACTTGTTAGTTAAATCATGGAATTTTGCTGCAAATCAATGATGTACATGTATTCCCAAGTGGCGAATAATAAAGTTTCACTATATGAAATTTTAGTCTTAATGACTAGAGAGAGGATTAGTATATGGTAGTGTTTTGCTATTTAGAATAAAAAGATGATGAGTCTTGCATTCCTAATGACTTAAAATAATTAAACCAGAATGAAATCCTAACACAGTTTCAGTGTAGTATTTAAAAAGTTTTGATGATAAAATAAGTTTTTCATAACTAGAGTCCATACACTCAAGAATGAGATGACACTGTCACTCACCATTGTTAAGTGCCACTTCATTACAACTTTTCCTTCACTTTTTATTTCAGGTTAATTTGATTTATAAATACTGCACATTGAGATAGATGGATATGTATATACATGTATATAATATATAAATAAATATAAACAAATTGAGCTGTTTATTTTAAGGGATTTCTTATTCTTTTTATTAAAATGCTTATATAAAAACATGTTTTCATTTTTGGTGGTTGGTAATTGCTCCTAACTGGTGTTCCATAACTTTACAAAAACTTTTTTTATTTTATGACCAACTTTACACTTTGAAGTGATGAAACTCATCACAGTTGTGCGAAATTTTACCAGAAAACTTATGCATTTATATTAAACTAACAGTTGGCACAGGGTGAAGAAAAGCTTTGAGGTAAATTACCGTAATTGTTGACACATGGGATAGGAAGAAACCACGCCACGGGTGGGGATTGAACTCGTGGCGAGTGAGTCGTAAAACTCCAGGCCAGCGCATGGTATGGTTTATTTGCAGTCGTGTCATTATGATTTCGTGAGTTGGGATAGGAAGGGTTTTACTAAACTAATACTATACAGTGGAAGTGTTTTCACTTAACTAACAGTTCAAGATAGTGCATTGTACTAAACTAATTTTTTGCACAGTTAAAGGAATGCTTTGTTCTAAGTCAATACTAGCTGGGTTTGGGAAAGTATGTGTTTTTTGTAATTTATTACAGGAGGGCCCTGCTTTACAGAGTTTCTCAAATGCTGCAGTTTTCGGTTATACCCATTCTTTATTTATTCAAACTTCCTACAATAAATATATTCATTACTCACTATGAGGGTGAAAATATTTTAAAGCAAGTAGTGTGTGTACTGTATATGCACTTTTTTGGCTTAGCTCTATTGCTCACTATGTGATAGTGTAAACATGTTATCAGGCTTTTAAATGCATTTGAAAGTGAAACAAGGCTATGTTTCACTTTACAGTGGTAGCCCAGAAGCTAAGCTGCTGTATAAGTGGGGCCCCCCTGTAAATGGTGCTGGGCAAAGGAAGTGCATTGTGTTTATACATGTACTTAATACTTTTTTAATTGTCAGCTCAACAGACACAAAATAAATGAGACTAAAACATACATGGTAGACAAAAACACAATGATGTAAAGTGAAAATTCCACATAAGGAGTTTACATTAATGTTACAGGGATTTATTGAATTGTAATGGAAT
This sequence comes from Cherax destructor, assembly GCA_009830355.1. Lineage (NCBI taxonomy): Eukaryota > Metazoa > Arthropoda > Malacostraca > Decapoda > Parastacidae > Cherax > Cherax destructor. Next base: position 405,237 of record WNWK01000501.1, read on the forward strand.
GTAGTTACATTGTAGCTGGTATGGTTAAGTGTTACACAGTGGGTTAGCATGTTTCACTCCGTCTACCCATCAGTAGTTTATCAAGTAGCAGTGCTGAAACTACCTTGGCTTTGTTGAATGGCCTTACTTTATAATGCTGGAAAGTTACAGATTCTGTGCACTTCTTTTATTTCTAATGTGATGATGAGTTTAGCACCGTGCAAATTCATTAGGTGGTGTCACTTTGTTTATACTTCAAGTGTTAGTGTTCATTTTATTTTTTATTATTTTTTTTTATTAACACATCGGCCGATTCCCACCAAGGCAGGGTGGCCCGAAAAAGAAAAACTTTCATCATCATTCACTCCATCACTGTCTTGCCAGAAGGGTGCTTTACACTACAGTTATAAAACTGCAACATTTACACCCCTCCTTCAGAGTGCCGGCACTGTACTTCCCATCTCCAGAACTCAAGTCCGGCCTGCCGGTTTCCCTGAATCCCTTCATAAATGTTACTTTGCTCACACTCCAACAGCACGTCAAGTATTAAAAACCATATGCCTCCATTCACTCCTATCAAATACGCTCACACATGCTTGCTGGAAATCCAAGCCCCTCGCACACAAAACTTCCTTTACCCCCTCCCTCCAACCTTTCCTAGGCCGACCCTACCCGCCTTCCCTCCACTACAGATTTATACACTCTCGAAGTCACTCTGTCTCGTTCCATTCTCTCTACATGTCCAAACCACCTCAACAACCCCTCCTCAGCTCTCTGGACAATCGTTTTGGTAATCCGCACCTCCTCCTAATTTCCAAACTCCGAATTCTCTGCATTATATTCACACCACACATTGACCTCAGACATGACATCTCCACTGGCTCCAGCCTTCTCCTCGTTGCAACATTCATCACCCATGCTTCACACCCATATAAGAGCGTTGGTATAACTATACTCTCATACATTCCCCTCTTTACTTCCATGGACAAGGTTCTTTGTCTCCACAGACTCGAGTGCTCCACTCACCCTTTTCCCCTCATCAATTCTATGATTCACCTCATCCTTCATAGACCCATCCGCCGACATGTCCACTCCCAAATATCTGAATACATTCACCTCCTCCATACTCTCTCCCTCCAATCTGATATCCAATCTTTCGTCACCTATTCTTTTGTTATCCTCATCACCTTACTCTTTCCTATATTCACTTTCAATTTTCTTCTTTTACACACCCTACCAAATTCATCCACCAACCTCTGCAGCTTCTCTTCAGAATCTCCCAAAAGCACAGTGTCATCAGCAAAAAGCAACTGTGACAACTCCCACTTTGTATTTGCTTCTTTATCTTTTAGCCCAACACCTCTTGCCAAGACCCTCGCATTCACTTCTCTTACAACCCCATCTATAAATATATTGAACAACCACGGTGACATCACACATCCTTGTCTAAGGCCCACTTTTACTGGGAAATAGTCCCTTCCCTCCTACACACTCTAACCTGAGCCTCACTATCCTCATAAAAACTCTTCACTGCTTTCAGTAACCTTCCTCCTATTCCATACACCTGCAACATCTGCCACATTGCCCCCTATCTACCCTATCATACGCCTTTTCCAAATCCATAAATGCCAAAAAAACATCTTTACCCTTATCCAAATACTGTTCACCTATATGTTTCACTGTAAACACTTGGTCTACACACCCCTACCTTTCCTAAAGCCCCCTTGTTCATCTGCTATCCTGCTTTCTGTTTTACTCTTAATTCTTTCAATAATAACTCTACCATACACTTTACCAGGTACACTCAACAGACTTATTCCCTATAATTTTGCACTCTCTTTTGTCCCCTTTGCCTTTATACAAAGGAACAATACACGCTCTCTGCCAATCCCTAGGTACCTTACCCTCTTCCATTCATTTATTAAATAATAGCACCAACCACTCCAAAATTATATCCCCACCTGCTTTTAACATTTCTATCTTTATCCCATCAATCCCAGCTGCCTTACCCCTTTCATTCTACCCACTGCCTCACGAACTTCCCTACACCCACAACTGGCTCTTCCACACTCCTACAAGATGTTATTCCTCCTTGCCCTACACACGAAATCACAGCTTCCTGTCTTCATCAACATTTAACAAATCCTCAAAATATTCTCTCCATCTTCCCGATACCTCTAACTCTCCATTTAATAACTCTCCTCTCCTATTTTTAACTGTCAAATCCATTTGTTCTCTAGGCTTCCTCAACTTATTAATCTCATTCCAAAATTTTTTCTTATTTTCAACAAAATTTGCTGATAACATCTCACCCACTCTCTCATCTGCTCTCTTTTACATTGCTTCACCACTCTTTTAACCTCTCTTTTCTCTCCATATACTCTTCCCTCCTTGCATCACTTCTACTTTGTAAAAACCTCTCATATGCTAACTTTTTCTCCCTTACTACTCTCTTTACATCATCATTCCACCAATCGCTCCTCTTCCCTCCCGCACCCACTCGCCTGTAACCACAAACTTCTGCTGAACACTCTAACACTACATTTTTAAATCTACCCCATACATTTTCGACCCCATTGCCTACACTCTCACTAGCCCATCTATCCTCCAATAGTTGTTTATATCTTACCCTAACTGCCTCCTCTTTTAGTTTATAAACCTTCACCTCTCTTTTACTTACTGATTCTATTTTCCTTGTATCCCATCTACCTTTTACTCCCACTGTAGCTATAACTAAAAGTGATCTGATATATCTGTAGCCCTCTATAAACATGTACATCCTGAAGTCTACTCAACAGTCTTTTATCTATCAATACATAGTCCAACAAACTACTGTCATTACGCCCTACATCATATCTTGTATACTTATTTATCCTCTTTTTCTTAAAATATGTATTACCTATAACTAAACCCCTTTCTATACAAAGTTCAATCAAAGGGCTCCCATTATCATTTACACCTGGCACCCCAAACTTACCTACTACACCCTCTCTGCATGTTTCTCCCACTTTAGCATTTAGGTCCCCTACCACAATTACTCTCTCATTTGGTTCAAAAGTTCCTATACATTCGCTTAACATCTCCCAAAATCTCTCTCTCTCCTCTACACTCCTCTCTTCTCCAGGTGCATACACGCTTATTATGACCCACTTTTCGCATCCGACCCTTATTTTAATCCACATAATCCTTGAATTTACACATTTATATTCCCTCTTTTCCTTCCATAACTGATCCTTCAACATTATTGCTACCCCTTCCTTAGCTCTAACTCTCTCAGATACTCCTGACTTAATCCCATTTATTTCTCCCCACTGAAACTCGCCTACCCCCTTCAGCTTTGTTTCGCTTAGGGCCAGGACATCCAACTTCTTTTCATTCATAACATCGGCAATCATCTCTTTCTTATCATCCGCACTACATCCACGCACATTCAGACAACCCAATTTTATAAAGTTTTTCTTCTTCTCGTTTTTAGTAGATTTGTACAGGAGAAGGGGTTACTAGCCCATTGCTCCCGGCATCTTAGTCGCCTCATACGACACGCATGGCTTACGGAGGAAAGATTCTTTTCCACTTCCCCATGGAAGTGGAAAAGGATATTTGTGATTTGTCTTTCCTCCATAATTCTAGATGGTTTTTCAGTAAACTTCTGCAAAGTGTTGTGTGGTTGTTAAATGTTCAGTCTACTAAGATTAATTGTCCTATATCTTATATACCAGCTTTCATATTGATCATATTGCATGTAGTACTAGCAATGGTTTTCACTATCAGTCTTTAAGAAAGAATTAGTCATTGCTCTGAATCAGTATTTTTTTTATGGAGTAATTTTTACAAGCTAAGAGCTGTCATCCTACCTGAGCTCATTTTAATGCCAGCCCAGTCTATAGTATACTACTAACCACCGCCCCAGGATGCAACCTGTAAAAGTTGACCACTCCCCGGGTATCTTCTTATTGCTATGTAGAACAGGTAACAGGTGTAGGGAGGCTTGCCCATACATCTTGCCCTCAGCTTTTTGTTGTGAACTGAGCACTGGTCATGGACTGAGCCGTGGGGGCATTGACCCCTGGAACACCCTCCAGGTATACCATTTACCAACAGGCCACTTAATATTGCCTAGTTGTCAATATTCTTGTGTTATATTGATAATGGTTAGTGGCCATTGGAGGTTTACTACTTTTCATGAATATTATGATTATTGATAATGATAATTTTGACACCTTGCAAGAAGGCCAAACTCGTCATCACAGAAAACAAAGCCAAGAAGAAAAGTGTTCAAGATGCAACCATTCAACAGTGGATGTTCTAACACAACCATGTATGTTGTAAGATAGCACCACCACCAATAAGATATGTTCGAACACAACAATGGATGTTCTAACATAGCACCACCAATAACACAACCAAGCATGTTCTGACACTGCAGCACCACTAACACTACCAAGTACTATGTTGTAACACAGTACCATGAACAACCAGGTATGTTCTAACAGCACCACCACCAGCAACCATGGGTATTCAAACACAGCACCACTGCTTGTAACAGGGCACTGCCACTTTCACTGTAAGAGCATCTAACACAACCAAGTCACTATACCAACACTAGACAATAGTTATGTAAACACAAATTGCAAAACATACTAGGATATGGTGTATATGACAGACCTCACCCTGTATATTGTATCATCACTTGCCCTGAAGATTTTTTGTAAATGTTTGTCATTTTCCATTGATTAGCAAAGTTTTGTAAAGAAAATTATGAATGGATTACTAAATTTGCTGAAACACTCCTTCAAAATCCAGTGTGATATTCCATTTGGTCCCATTGATTTTTTTATTAAGACTTAATTAACTAATCCACTCTTCAGAGAAGTAACCTTAGACTAAATTTTGGTCCATCCTGGAACATTATCAAGTTCTAAGATAATGAATCTTAAATAAAATGTCCATGGTTTCTACTCCATATTAAGAAAGTTGTGAAATGTTCCAACCACAGTATTGTGACTTGTATTCTTTATCAGTATCCATTAATTATTTATTAACTCTAGTTGTCTCCTCTGCTGATGGCTCTTTTTTTTTTTCCTTGTAAATAAGACTCTGATACAGTATTTCGTATTTTGTAAGTAACACAATTTCTCCGAGTCAATAAATTTACTATCACTCTTAATTCTTTGTACTGCCTGTATGCTTTGCTTATTCTTTGTGAATTTAAATAATTGGTTTGCTTCCACTCTACTGTTGTACTTCTAATTTTATCCACTGTTTTCCTTGCTTTTTAACCCTTATTGAAGTATTCTACAGTGCTGTATGTATATCTATCTTGCCCTATTGATTCATGGCTTTCTATTATCCATTATCATTTTTTCTTTATCATTTTTTAAATACTCTGCTTCATAAAATATCCTGTACAGTAGAATTTCACTTAGTGAGTCACATTCCTGGACACCCAGGTTCACTGTAAACTTGTTGTATAAAGTGTGGTATGGGGGGAAATCATTCATGTACCTTTATGCACAGATTAGTCAACATAAGTGGGAAATGATTGTACTATACTTTCTTCAGTAATGTGAGTTTTCTCTTGGCTGAGCCCTGCAGCCCAGTCTGTGACCAGGTTGCGGGGGTGTTGACCCCCAAAACCCTCTCCAGGTATATAATTTATTCATTATTGTTAATAAGGAATTTAGCTTACTGCTAATTTGTCCTGCCCTAAAGTTATCCTCTCTTTGTTTTATCTCTAATGATTATTTCCCTTCTCTTTTCCCAGCCCCTTTAATCTTTGTATTATATTTTTATTTTCATTACGTGAGATAATTTGGTCTCCACCTCCTCCCTCTCTAACCTCTGATTTTTTTCTTAATTGTATATAATTGCTTGTAATAATTTAAAATTTTTGAGACTACCACTAAAATTTTAGTACTGTCTTTGCTTTTAATGCTCGTATTTTTTTTTCTTTTTAATTGGCACTCCACCTCCTTTGTTTTATCTATGTCCCTGTTACATGCTGAATGTTCAAAGATTGTTTCAACAGTTTGCTTTCAGATAGACTTCGTATAGCAGGTTTCTTCTCTTACGTCCTTAGTTCTAATCTTGTTGAGAGATGTTTGTACTGTATATTAAAAATAGATTTGTTTGGTTATTTACATCTCTCTTCTCATTAATGTTGGTTTGCTTCTATCGGTCCTCTGATAGTTGTCCTCTTAGACATTTGATAGGTGTAAGGTATATTCTGTCTCATTTCTTTCATAATTTAGCTTTTTTTTTTATAGCAGCTTGTATATATTATTTTTTATTTTTATTTTTTTTATTTGATAAATCTTGTCTGATACACTACCAGCATTGTCTTCTTGTAGTCTTATGTCCCTGACACTAGCGGTTTTAACGTATGAAGGTATGAAGGAAAAACCACTATAAACAAAGACTAAACCAGTATCATTTTGCCATATCTCATGGCCTCTTCAGTTAAGATGAGGAGTGGTGAGAGAAGGGTTAGCACTATATAGTGGCACCTGACCTCCAGTGGAGACAATTTCTAAGAGTAACCTGATGTCTAAGGGGTTTGTAGAGGTTACCACTGACTTGGGTACAACTTGTTTGTAATTTTTTTTAATGCGCTGGCCGTCTCCCACCGAGGCAGGATGACCCAAAAAAGAAACACTTTTACAATCATTTGCACTATCACTGTCTTGTCAGAGGCATGTAGATTCGACAGTTTAGATGTTCCTCCACACAGCAAATATCCCCACCCCTCCTTTTGGAGTTCAAGCACTGTACTTTCCACCTCCAGGGCTCAAGACTGGCTAACCAGTACCATTAATTTTATGGTACCATTACTTTTATGCTACAGTGATACTGGTTCTAAGGTTTTGTTAATAGTGACTATTCTATTATTCCTTTGCTGTTGTGAAAATAACACAGAATTCTTTCTGATGTTTGACCCAAGTGAGCTTATATCGCAGTGGCCTGTTCAAAATCTTCTCACATTTTCTGATTGAAATATATACTGTATCCTGCTGTGTGAGCTGTACTGTTGAAATTTTTTAAGTGTTGTTAATATACTGATTCGTTTCACTTACTCTTTGTTTTGGTTCTTGATTTGTTTTGTTTCTCAGAATGTTCAAAAAATTAATAGTTTTTCTTCTGGGAATTTTATTCGCTTATGAATACTGTACTATTTGCAATTATCTTTTTAAATGTGTTTGTGTGTGTACAATACTTTTCATTATTATTTAAAAGCTTCCTTTCCTCTCTTCTAATTTAAATAGGACAATTTCTAATAATCTTAAAAACTTGCTGTTCATAGTATGTATTTATTTAAACAAAATCTTCTACTAACTGGGGTACAAAAGTAGTATAGTAAATGAAGACATTAAACATCATAACCCTTTATTATAATTCTTGACTTTGCAAGCTTTATCAGGTCCTTATAACTTGTTAAACTCCACTCCAGCCTAAAGTTACAGCCTCTCCTCACTTAGCAACATACTCGTTTACTGACGACTCAAACTTACGACACTCTCTGACCAGTATGCATACCTAAATAATGTATATTAGAGCTGATTTCTTCTATTCTTTTTATTACAATATACAGTACACTACTGTATAAACATTTAAAAATATACTAAAATGTTATAAATGGTGCAAAGATGACATTAAAACAATATCAAAGATGGTTGGCACAAACACACTACCATTATAGTACATGCTCCTTGCTGAGCAACGAATTCGTTTACCAGCTTGGTCTTAGGACCAGAACTCCGTTGTTAAGTGAGGAGAGGCTGTATAATGAAGTTTTATGCTGTTTTGTTTATCCTTTCATTCCCTCTTTGGCCCTTAACCTCTTCCACCTAGTAGTATAATGCTTTATGAATTTGTAAATTACTGTAGATTCCTCTGTGCTACAGTATACAGTATTTTGAAGGTTGCCAGTGATGTATTTTATTTGCAGTTGTATATCAGACCTGACATCCTCTTCTGTATAATTAGAACAATTTTTCTGCTGAAATTAATCTTTTTCAACGCTCACGTTCTCAGCACAAACGGGATTCTAGCGAAGAAGGTGAAGTAACGGTGAGTTCACTCTCCTTTATCAATTTAGTTAATTGTTTTAGTTAGTTAGAATAAATATTCCTCCTTGTCCTGGTTTGTGTGTGGCACTTCAGTATATGTGATGTTTTCTTCTTTCCTTCTTTTTTTTTTTCCTGATGCAAACTTACTGTCAGATTTATTTATGGTGTTAATATATGAATTTTTTAATAAAAATAAAATAGTTTTTTTAGTTTAATACTAAACATATAATTTAAGATTAAACTGCTCTTAATTGAATACTTATTTGATAATGTTAGTTTGATAGTTTTATAAAAATCTATCATTTCACCTATAATATTTTGACCAAGTAAGTCTTTGTTATTTTCTAGATTGATTGTTTGAAATATTTTGGGTACCTAAGAAATTTGTGTGTTCAGCTACCATTTTAACACAGTACTCTTTCTTACATTTTGTATATACTGTACATCCTCAACTGTAGTTCTGTGCTTCAGAAATTCTGCCACTCTAGATCATTTGAAAAAAAAAAACCCTGAAAAATTAGATATCTAATGCCACTGTTAAATTCATGTGTTTCCAAAACTTGCTTCTGCTACAAGTCATGGCATGTTTCTATTCTGCATCTAGCCTTTTCATTATTTCTGTGAGTTTCTTTTTTTCCTTATAATGGTGTCCAAAATGTATTCAAAAGGAAACTGATAAGTGAATTAGTGGTGGTGCAGAGAGAAAACACATACAAATCACTCTGCAGAGTGGAAAATCTACATGTTACAGATAGGGACTGGTTAATGTGAAGCATATGTGACCATGTTGGTGTTGATTTTGTAGCAAGGTTGTATAAGATAAGAGTGTTCGGATTTTTAACCCTGGAGGGTTAGCCAAGAAAGGCAGTGTATCATTGAGGGACTGTCTTATTTTCATTGGGGTCCTCAACTTTGTACCTCAGGATGTGACCCACATCAGTCGACTAACACACAGGTACCTACTTGCTTGCTAGGTGAACGGGAACAGTAGGTTTCCACCCTTACCAGGGATCAAACCACAGACAGTGTGTGAGGCAAGAGTGTTGCCTACCAGGCCATGAGACACTTTATATAATGTTATAAGTACTGCAATGTGAAATGCTGCTATAATTCTGTGCCAAGAATAAGTCTGGGAAGCATCATGAAGAGAGACTGACATTCATTGTTGCAAGTGACTAATGAAGGCACTGGTAAGTGAAAATCATTGCATGGATCTAGATTGACCATCCTTGGTGAACTGCTATAAGAGTAATTTAAGTAAGGATGCTATGTGTGTGTGTACACCTATTTCTGACCCTATCCTTATAGAAAAACCAACTATTTTCATTAAGATATTACCATGGGTCTTGAAGGAATGCTTTCATAAAAATCCAATCTGTCTACCAGGAAAAAATGAGTCAAACTAAAGCTAATTGCAAAAGAATTTATTTTAACTCTATTCCGTTGGTGAATACTTAACCCTTTAACTGTGGCATAAGGCTAAAGAAATAATAACATCCCTATGACTCATCTGAGCTTTCAACTTCCAGTTTTGGCCTCTTGTTCCTGTGTCCCATCTCTGAAACATTTTAGCCCTGTCCACCTTGTCAATTCTTCACAGTATTTTATACATCATTATCATGTCCCCCTATCCCTCCTATCCTCTAGTGTCATCAGGTTGAGTTTCCCTAACCTCTCCTCATAAGACATACTTCTCAGTACCGGGACTAGTCTTATTGCAGACTTTTGCACTTTCTTCAATTTCTTGACGTGTTTGACTAGGTGTGGGTTCCATACTGGTGGTGCATACTCCAATATGGGCCTGACATACATGGTGTACAGTGAAAGGCTCTTGATCCAGGGAATTGGAGCTGCCCTCCAATTGGATCTGACATGATTGCCCTCTGGGTTTAAAGCCTACCTATGAATATAATAATCAATCAGCACAAACTCAAATCAACTATTTTTCTAATGATATTTCACTTTCATGGAAGAAGTCTGGAATAACTGAAAACATCATCAGCTTTTGCACTAGTCCCCTTAGGGAGGTTCTTTGATGCTAGTGAGGGGCTCTTGATCTAGGGAATTGGATCTGTACTCTAATTCCCTGAATTAAGCCTGAATGCCTTCCATCCCCCAGAGGCACTATATAATCCTAATGGGTTTAGTGCTGCCCCATAATAATAATAATAATTTTGCACTAGTCTCCAGCGAGCAACAAAAATGATTCTCCATGGTTTTGTTGCCTGTGAATCGTGAGTATGTTAGCGGTGAGCTGTGTATGCCACTGCATCATCAGTCCAACATTCTCCTAGTTTGATATTGATATCTGTGTTAAGTCCTGATAGTTTTTCTTGTGAAAGCCACAGCTTTGCTGAATGATCCACACAGGTTGTGTGTTTTGTGAATAACAATGATTGATTGATTCATTATGGTTGAATGTTCATTAAAATGAAAATATGATTGGAGAGATTGATATTGTTCTGATTAATAATGTACAATTTTTAACATGGCCATTGTTACTTTGAGGGGAGGAAGGGTTTCTTTATGCCAGTGAAGGGCTCTTGATCCTGGGAACTTAATCTACCCTTCCCTTCCCCAACTTAATCTACCCTTCCCTTCCCCAACTGAATCTACCCTTCCCTTCCCCAACTGAATCTACCCTTCCCTTCCCCAACTTAATCTACCCTTCCCTTCCCCAACTGAATCTACCCTTCCCTTCCCCAACTGAATCTACCCTTCCCTTCCCCAACTGAATCTACCCTTCCCTTCCCCAACTGAATCTACCCTTCCCTTCCCCAACTGAATCTACCCTTCCCTTCCCCAACTGAATCTACCCTTCCCTTCCCCAACTGAATCTGCCCTTCCCTTCCCCAACTGAATCTACCCTTCTCTTCCCCAACTGAATCTACCCTTCCCTTCCCCAACTGAATCTACCCTTCCCTTCCCCAACTAAATCTAATCTTCCCTACCCCAATTGAATCTACCCTTCCCTTCCCAACTGAATCTACCCTTCCCTCGCCCAAATCAAGTTTGATTATCTCGCAGCACAGGTGCTGTGTGACTTGTGTGTTCAGCACTAACCATAAAATTAATATATAACCTTTTATTGTTTTTATTGCAGTGTCAATGTGCTACATTACCATGAAGAGTTTTAACAATAGACATTTTATCCCCAGTTTAAGCGCGAGACTGCAAGGGACGGTGAAATAACTGTGAGTTGACTTTTATCAGTGTTTTCCAAACGTTTATGTAGTGTATGAATTAATGCAGTGCGTGTGTAGCAGGCTATTAACCTAATTTATAAAGTTTATTATTTTTGTACTTTATGCATATATAACCCGCACATGGAAAGAAACTTATGGCAACGTTTTGGTCCGACCATACACTGTGAGACTAGTTAATGGTCGAAATTGGACCAAAACATCATCATAAGTTTTTCTCTTACGTGTGGGTTATTTGTCTGTTGTTCCAGTCACTGTATTGTGAATTTTTATTCTTTATTGTACTCTATGGTGTACCATGCTATTAATGTCAAATATTTTTTTGCTTTAATACATTAACTTGGATATTTGTTACTGTACTGTCATGCAGTTGATGCTCACTTACCCAAACTACAGTAATGGGGGGACAGAGGCAGGGAAGGAAGGCCAAGTTTAATTCACAGTCCAGATAAAGGGAAAATGATAATGATGGCTTCCTCTGCCAGTTCTGGTGAAGGGTTCTTTATCCAAGCATTGGTACTACTCCGCCCTTCATGAGATAGTCTGACTGCTTCCTATTCCACAGGCACTGTATGACCCTTATGGGTTTAGCATTTTTCATTGGATATAATAATTGTGCTAATTTGAATTGCAAGAGAAAAACTGTATTTGAATAGGGCTTTTTTTTTTGCACATTCGAGTTTGCAGGCTAGGAGCTGTTTTCCTACCTCGGCTCTTAAAAGGCCAGTCATGTACAGTGGACCCCCGGAAATAGGCCATAATCCATTCCAGGAGCTAGGCCTAAAATCGAACTGGCCGATTTCTGAACCATTATTTCCCATAAGAAATAATGTAAATACAATTGATCCATTCCAGACACCCAAAAATATTCACAAAAAATTAATTTTGTAAAGATTAACTATAGTTTTACATACACAAAACAACATTATTAACACAAAATTAATAATAAATACATAAATAATAAATAACATAATAATAAATAACATTTACTTACCTTTATTGAAGAGAGTTGTTGGCATCTGGAAGATAGGGAGGACAGGGGGAGGGGTTTGTGTTTGGAAGGGGAATCCTCCTCCATAAGGACTTCAGGTAACAAGTCCTTATCTGGGGTTACTTCCCTTCTTTTTCTTTTAATGCCACTAGGACCAGCTTGAGAGTCACTGGACCCCTGCCTCGAAAAATAGCTGTCAAGAGTGCTCTGTTTCTGGCGCCTCTTTAACATTTTCCTGAAGTGCAACATGGCTCTGTCACTAAACTGGTTGCAGAGATGGCTTATTTCAGCTTTCTCAGGGTGGTGTTTTTCAACAAATGTCTGCAACTTAGTCCACATAGAACACATTTCCTTAATCTCTGAAGAAGTTACTACCTCACCCTGTCCATCCTCCTCCTCTGAATCAATTTCCTTAAATGTCGTCTGATGTTAGTGGTCCTCCACCAACTCTTCCACATCCTCACCACTCACCTCCAACCCCAGGGACTAGCCCAATTCCACAATATCTTCCACAACAGGCACAGGGTCGTCAGGGTCAGGGTCAGCCTCAAATCCTTCAAAATCCCTCTTTTCAACACAATCCGGCCACAGTTTTCTCCAAGCAGAGTTCAAAGTCCTGGAAGTCACTCCCTGCCAAGCCTTACCTATAAGGCCTAAGCAATGGACGATATTGAAGTGATCTTTCCAGAACTCTCTTAGGGTCAACTCAGTGTCCGAGGTCACTTGAAAGCACTTTTCAAACACTGCTTTTGTGTAGAGTTTTTTGAAGTTAGAAATGACCTGTTGGTCCATGGGCTGGATGAGAGGAGTGGTGTTAGGAGGCAAGAACTTCACTGTGATGAAACTGAACTCATCAGACAAATAGTCTCCAAAGTTGTGAGGATGAGCAGGAGCATTGTCCAGTACCAGGAGGCACTTGAGTGGCAATTTCTTTTCCAGGAGGTATTTCTTCACACTAGGGTCAAACACTCCAGTGAACCATTCCACAAAAATGTCCTTAGTGACCCATGCCTTGGTGTTAGCCTTCCAATACACACACAACTTATTCTTGTTAACATTGTGTTTCTTGAAGGCTCTAGGATTCATTGTGTTTCTTGAAGGCTCTGGGATTCATAGTGTTTCTTGAAGGCTCTGGGATTTCCTGAGTGATACACCAGTAAAGACTTCACTTTACAGTCACCACTGGCATTGGCACAAAGCATAAGAGTTAGCCTGTCTTTCATAGGCTTGTGTCCTGGCAATGCCTTTTCCTCCTGAGTAATGTATACCTGGAGAGAGTTCCAGGGGTCAACGCCCCTGCGGCCCGGTCTGTGACCAGGCCTCATGTTGGATCAGAGCCTGATCAACCAGGCTGTTACCGCTGGCCGCACGCAGTCCAACGTATGAACCACAGCCTGGCTGGTCAGGTACCGCCTTTAGGTGCCTGTCCAGTGCCTGCTTGAAGACAGCCAGGGGTTTGTTGGTAATCCCCCTGATGTATGCTGGGAGGCAGTTAAACAGTCTTGGGTCCCTGACACTTATTGTGTTGTCTCGCAATGTGCTAGTGGCACCCCTGCTTTTCATTGGGGGATGTTACATCGCCTGCCGAGTCTTTTGCTTTCGTAGGGAGTGACTCTCGTGTGCAAGTTTGGTACTAATCCCTCGAGAATTTTCCACGTGTATATAATAATGTATCTCTCCCGCCTGCATTCTAGGGAGTACAGGTTTAGGAACTTCAAGCGTTCCCAGTAATTGAGGTGGTTTATCACAGTTATGCGTGCTGTGAAGGTTCTCTGCACATTTTCTAGGTCAGCAATTTCACCTGCCTTGAAAGGTGCAGTTAGTGTGCAGCAATATTCCAGCCTAGATAGAAAAAGCGACCTGAAAAGTGTCAACATGGGCTTGGCATCCCTGGTTTTGAAGGTTCTCATTATCCATCCTGTCATTTTTCTAGCAGATGCGATTGCTACGGTGTTATGGTCCCTGAAGGTGAGATCCTCTGACATGATCACTCCCAGGTCTTTGACATTAGTTTTTCGCTCTATTGTGTGGTTGGAATTTGTTTTGTACTCCGATGAGATTTTAATTTCCTCACGTTTTCCATATCTGAGTAATTGAAATTTCTCATCATTGAACTTCATATTGTTTTCTGCAGCCTATTTAAAGATTTGGTTGATGTCTGCTTGAAGTCTTGCAGTGTCTTCAACGGTGGACACTGTCATGCAGATTCGGGTGTCATCTGCAAAGGTAGACACTGTAGGTCCTCTTTGGTATTTTCTTCCAAAAGAGGCCTGTTTCATCACAATTGAACACTTGTTGGGGTTTGAATTGTTCAGCCTCTATGTACCCCTTGAATTCCTGCACAAACTTTTCAGCAGCACGTTTGTCTGAACTGGCTGCCTCACCATGCCTCACAACACTGTGTATGCCACTACGTTTCCTAAATCTGTCAAACCAGCCTTTGCTGGCTTTAAAAATCACTCGCATCAACACTGGTTCCAGGCATTGTCTTGACAAGATCTGCGTGCAACTGCCTTGCCTTTTAACAAATTATTCCCATAGAAACACTATCACCCGCTATCTGTTTTTCGTTGATCCACACCGCCAACAACTTCTCAACCTCATCCACTGCTTTTGATCTATTTTTGGCAAACATGTTAACACCTTTTGCAACATCAGCTTCCTTGAGTTCTTTTCTCTTTGCCAGGATAGAGGTGATAGTAGATTTGTTTTTTCCGTACATCCTGGCAAGCTCCCCCACACGTACGCCACTCTCATATTTTTCAACTAGTATCTCCTTCTTCACTTCGATGGTGTTCCTCACTTTCTTAGCCACAGGGGTGCCACTAGGAAGCTTATTTGGACCCATGGTGACTTATTTCATAGTGACAATCACTAAACAAGCAATAAACACAATAAGATTATTGTGAAATGCTTGAATGAGCGTGCTGGGTATTGTTCACTCAAGTGTAAACAAAGCTAGACTGGCTCATGACGCCTGCGCGGCGAGGCGTGCAAGCGCGGGGCAGGCGGACAGGTCTGGGACGCAGGTCGATAATTGGGGAAACAGCCGATAATCGGGCAAAAATTGGGCCAAAAAAATCGATTGATTTTCAAGCCGGCCGATAATCAGACCGGCCTATTTGCGGGGGTCCACTGTATAGTGTATTTCATGGGATGCAACCTACAACAGTCTAGCGGCTCCTGGCTACCTGTTTACTTCTCTCCTGATGTTGGGTCACTTTAATGTGATGGTGGGGGGAGGGGTAGCAGCCTCTTGTCTGGGAGCTGTGCCAGTCTCCCCTCAGGATCCTTACCTGACAAAAAAATCAGCATCTCTCTTAGCATAAATGATGGCACTGGTTCCCTTTTTTGCCTAAATATGCTGCCACTGACCATTACGTGGGGAATGAGTTGCAACTAAAGATTGATGAATGTGAAAAAATAAATTTTAATTAATTAAATAGTTTCATTTATGATTTATGTAAGAGTGAAATGGCTGCACTAGTAGCAAGTTGGCAATGAGAGTTTAAATTTGATAATGTTAGAAGCAGAATATGTTTAAAGTGATAATTAAACTCTTCTATTTCTTTTTAAATAAAATAAATCGACCTATTGCCTTCTAGGTGAACAGGGACAACGTTTGTAAGGAGACTTTCTCATAAATCTTGCCCATACTGGGAAATGAACCCAGGTCTCATTGGTTTTTGAGTGGCGTGTTTCACCTTTTAGCAACAGGTGACCTGATATGAAAGTTCCTGCCATGCCATGAAAGATGTGGCTTTTAGTGCATCTGCTGTCTTGGTGTGTCTGCATTTGTTGCTCTTTTCACATTGCAAGTCTCATGCAGAAACATGCAGCAGTCTCTCTTGCTGAAAATAATCAGGCAAAACTTTCTTCTTCCCACCTGTAGATGTATTAGTGTTCCTCCTAGAAATCTTTTATTAACATTGTCTACCGAACATGAAGGGAATGTTATCTGGAAGTAATTGCTTGTAGGGTACAAAACTGTTTAGTATTGGTCTTCAAGATAAAACATTTCTGACGATAATTGTTATTCATTTATATACATACTAAAACTGACTGCTTCCTATTCTGAAAGCAGGGTGGAGATATGTTGCAGTTTTTGAACTGTGGTATCATCATGCCACTGGCAAGACAGTGATGGAATCTTTTTCGGGTCATCCTGCCTCGGTGGGAAACAGCTGATGTGTTAAAAAAAAAAATACAAATTTAGTTGATACCAAGTACTTTTAGATCATTAGAACATTACCTCATTTGCCTGATGTGTGAATGGATGACCATCCCAAGGTTTGCATGTGATCATTTTACATATCCGGATTGGTAAATGGGATAACTTACAACAATTATGATGAAAGAAGGTTGGTTAAGAGAGCATCTACTGTATCAATGTTTTTTGTTTTTATATGTGCCTTACTTCTCTTTAGTTTCAAAGGGACTTGGATGAAAGCCTAACGGGTTCTCGACGAAGTGTGCGCTCAGTTGAAGAAGGTGTAGCAGGGACTCGGCAAGGACGCAGGCGGCAGTTACTCTTTGTAATATCTCGAGTCTTTTTCCAAGCCTTCACCATGACATTTTTGGCAGAATGGGGAGATCGCTCCCAGATTGCCACTGTGGTCATGGCAGCAAGAGAAGTAAGAAGCTAAGTCTCTATTGTTTAAAGACTGAATTATTTTTAAGTTAAAATAATAAAAAATTTTGATAAATACCTTAACTTTGTTGTAATACAGTAGCAGGATTTTGGCAAATTTTAATGGGATTGGTAGTAGTAAAAATGTGACAGATATCATCCGATACACTTAAAATATTTGTCACACGATTGTGAGGGTTATGCACATACACTCACACACAAACATAAGTCATACACATCAAGTGGTTATCCATGATTGTATTCTGGAGCAGAGACAAACTAAAGACATTGTTAACTGTATGTGAGCCACTTCAGTCACTATCCTTTATCCTGTAGTAAATTAGAGGTTCTTCAAGAACAGAATGAACTACCAAAGCGCAAGGTCATTCAGAAGATACCTACCTGCTGGAATAGCACTTAATGTTAGATTGCATCTATGAACAAAAAATAAAACATTACAATTGATTGCTTAGATTACACACACCTTACATTATTTGACGGAAATAAGTGGAATCTTATTGCCAATTTGTTTTGTTGTTGTTAAATATTTCACTAGACTAGACATTATAATGGAAGAAATTGTCTGGTCTGGGAGTAGAGAAACTCTCATAACTCATCAAAGGTACAAAGGACATTCCACACAGTAGGCTTCTTCAGTCCTGAAAGATATTTCAGAGATGTCTTTCGGAGTCAGTGCCTGATCATCCAGGCTGTTACTGCTGGCTACATGCATTCTTACATACTAACCACAGCGAGGCTGGTCAGGAAATGATTTGAGGAATTTGTCAAGTTCCTTCTTGAAAACAGCCAGAGGTTTGTTGGTAATTCCCGTTTTGCACGAAAGGAAGGTGTTGAAAAGAAGTTGACCTCTGACACTTCCCAGTGGGGAGTCCTGCCTATTGGTGACAATGCCTTCATCTGCTGCATGTCCTCTGACTCTAGTATATAAGGACCAATCTTCCTGTCTGTACTTCAAATTCTATGGTGCTCATCACCTGCTCTTAGGTTGAGGGACTGATTTCCTCATCTTCCACTGTCTTCCCTGTCTGCCGTATATATTTCTACAGTCTTCATATTATGGCCATGTAATATATTGATAAAGCCATTGGTTGGTGAAATGTCTATAAGTTAAGATATCCAGATGTTTGCACATGTCTAATTCATCATCATGTCAGTATTGAATAGCACTGTCACACAAACCTGTACTGTACTCCTCTTTCACTCATCATTATTCTCTGTTATAGTCATGCTTATCTTCATTCTCTTGTGGTTGGAGTCATCTTTGGGTCTTCTCAAGGTTAGCATAGGACTTCTTGCTGTATTTCCCTTTCATTGGCAAGAAAGAAATATGCCAGCAAAGACTTGCACCATGATGAACATAACATAAGAACGGAGGAACACTGCAGCTGGTCTGTTGGCCTATAATAGGTTGGTCCTTCACAATCCATCCCACTAATAGAATATTTGCTCAACCCAATTTTCAATGCTACCCAAGAAATAAGCTTTGATAATTCTATTTACTCATGTTCGAGTCCCACTCAAATCCAACCCCTCTCACTCATGTATTTATCCAACCTAAATTTGAAACTACCCAAGGTGCTAGCTTCAATAACCCTACTAGGCAGACTGTTTCACGTATCAACTACCCTATTACCAAACCAATACTTTTCTATATCCTTTTTAAATCTAAACTTATCTAATTTGAATCCATTATTGCAGGTTGTCTCTTGGAGAGATATCCTCAAGACCTTATTTATATCCCCTTTGTTAATACCCATCTTCTACTTGTACACTTTGATCATGTCTCCCCTCATTCTTCGTCTTACAAGTGAATGTAATTTAACCCTTAAACTGTCCACACGTAGATATACGAGTACTCGCGTACTGCTCCGAACGTAGATCTACGTTTTTTTTCAAATGCTTTTAACCTTGCCACGATAAGCCTGAGTTGCCTAGAGATTAGAGAATGGGTCTGTGCACTCAGTGTGTGTGTGTGCAGTATTACAAAATGTGGGAATGACAAACAAAATGCACTCTTCATTTTAAAGAAAAAGAACAATTTATTTTTTTCTCAAAATATTCGGTCAGCTACGCGAGTAAACGTATATCTACGTGTGGACAGTTTAAGGGTTAAGGGACTTCAATCTCTATTCATACGTAAGATTTCTAATGCTATGAATTAATTTAGTTATTCTACATTGAATGTTTTCTAACGAATTTATATCCATTCTGTAATATGGAGACCAGAACTGAGCTGCGTAATCTAGGTAAGGCCTTACTAATGATGTATAAAGCTGTAATACAGGTATCCCTCAACATTCGCGAGGGTTAGGGGATCAAGAGCCTCGTGAATGTTGAAAAATCGCGAATGTTTGGTGCCCCAATATATTGTAGGGAAATATAATGCAATACTGCTTCCTTAACCTATTGAACCATGAACAATCATAAAACGCATGAAAACATAGTAAAATATTGTACTATATAGTATTACATACATGTTATACTGTAGTTTAATAACAAATAATGAACGAAGAAAACACTCAGTGAGTGAGTGGTGGGCGGGCTGGCTGCCGGGTCGGAAGGAAGGTAGTAGGGACGCTCGGGTGGCGGGAAACTTAAATATGATTTGGTGGGTGGGAATTTGGCGGCTGGGAATTTGGCGGCCGGGAATTCGCGAATGTGTGAAGTCCGTGAAAGTGGAAAACGTGAATGTTGAGGGATACCTGTATAACTGCTGGACTTCTGTTGCTTACACTTCTTGTTATAAATCCCAGTAATCTGTTTGCCTTATTATGTACGCTTAGGCATTGCTGTCTTGATTTAAGGTTGCTGCTTACCATAACCCCCAAGTCCTTTTTGCAATCTGTATGGCTAAGTTCTACGTTATTTAACTTATAAGTGCTAGGGTTATGGACACTTCCGAGCTTCAGAACCTTGCATTTATCTACACTGAACTGCATCTGCCACTTTTCTGACCAGGAATTGAGTTTGTCTAAATCCTCCTGAAGTTCCATGACATCTACGTTTGAATCAATTATCCTACCTATCTTCGCGTCATCGGTGAATTTGCTCATACCACTAGTAATGCCCTCATCAAGGTCATTGATATATATTATAAACAACAACGGGCCTAAGACTGATCCCTGTGGAACGCCACTTTTTACAGATCCCCACTCGGATTTAACCCCATTTAAGCACACTCTCTGCTTCCTATTGGTGAGCCATGACTCGATCCATGACAGCATTTTTCTTTAATAGTCTCTGGTGCGGTACTCTATCAAAAGCCTTACTAAAGTCTAAATAAACAATATCGAATTCTTTATCATGATCAACAGACTCAAAAGCTTTACTGAAGAAGGTTAATAAATTAGTTAGACAGGAACAACCCCTCATGAATCCATGCTGAGTATCATTAATCAAATTATGCTTATCCAGATGGCTTCTTATAATTTTTTTTTTTTTTTTTTTTATTAACACATCGGCCGATTCCCACCAAGGCAGGGTGGCCCGAAAAAGAAAAACTTTCATCATCATTCACTCCATCACTGTCTTGCCAGAAGGGTGCTTTACACTACAGTTATAAAACTGCAACATTTACACCCCTCCTTCAGAGTGCCGGCACTGTACTTCCCATCTCCAGAACTCAAGTCCGGCCTGCCGGTTTCCCTGAATCCCTTCATAAATGTTACTTTGCTCACACTCCAACAGCACGTCAAGTATTAAAAACCATATGCCTCCATTCACTCCTATCAAATACGCTCACACATGCTTGCTGGAAATCCAAGCCCCTCGCACACAAAACTTCCTTTACCCTCCCTCCAACCTTTCCTAGGCCGACCCTACCCCGCCTTCCCTCCACTACAGATTTATACACTCGAAGTCACTCTGTCTCGTTCCATTCTCTCTACATGTCCAAACCACCTCAACAACCCCTCCTCAGCTCTCTGGACAATCGTTTGGTAATCCCGCACCTCCTCCTAATTTCCAAACTCCGAATTCTCTGCATTATATTCACACCACACATTGACCTCAGACATGACATCTCCACTGCCTCCAGCCTTCTCCTCGTTGCAACATTCATCACCCATGCTTCACACCCATATAAGAGCGTTGGTATAACTATACTCTCATACATTCCCCTCTTTACTTCCATGGACAAGGTTCTTTGTCTCCACAGACTCCGAAGTGCTCCACTCACCCTTTTCCCCTCATCAATTCTATGATTCACCTCATCCTTCATAGACCCATCCGCCGACATGTCCACTCCCAAATATCTGAATACATTCACCTCCTCCATACTCTCTCCCTCCAATCTGATATCCAATCTTTCGTCACCTATTCTTTTGTTATCCTCATCACCTTACTATTTCCTATATTCACTTTCAATTTTCTTCTTTTACACACCCTACCAAATTCATCCACCAACCTCTGCAGCTTCTCTTCAGAATCTCCCAAAGCACAGTGTCATCAGCAAAAAGCAACTGTGACAACTCCCACTTTGTATTTGCTTCTTTATCTTTTAGCCCAACACCTCTTGCCAAGACCCTCGCATTCACTTCTCTTACAACCCCATCTATAAATATATTGAACAACCACGGTGACATCACACATCCTTGTCTAAGGCCCACTTTTACTGGGAAATAGTCCCTTCCCTCCTACACACTCTAACCTGAGCCTCACTATCCTCATAAAAACTCTTCACTGCTTTCAGTAACCTTCCTCCTATTCCATACACCTGCAACATCTGCCACATTGCTCCCCTATCTACCCTATCATACGCCTTTTCCAAATCCATAAATGCCACAAAAACATCTTTACCCTTATCCAAATACTGTTCACCTATATGTTTCACTGTAAACACTTGGTCTACACACCCCTACCTTTCCTAAAGCCCCCTTGTTCATCTGCTATCCTGCTTTCTGTTTTACTCTTAATTCTTTCAATAATAACTCTACCATACACTTTACCAGGTACACTCAACAGACTTATTCCCTATAATTTTTGCACTCTCTTTTGTCCCCTTTGCCTTTATACAAAGGAACAATACACGCTCTCCAATCCCTAGGTACCTTACCCTCTTCCATACATTTATTAAATAATAGCACCAACCACTCCAAAATTATATCCCCACCTGCTTTTAACATTTCTATCTTTATCCCATCAATCCCAGCTGCCTTACCCCTTTCATTCTACCCACTGCCTCACGAACTTCCCTACACCCACAACTGGCTCTTCCACACTCCTACAAGATGTTATTCCTCCTTGCCCTACACACGAAATCACAGCTTCCCTGTCTTCATCAACATTTAACAAATCCTCAAAATATTCTCTCCATCTTCCCGATACCTCTAACTCTCCATTTAATAACTCTCCTCTCCTATTTTTAACTGTCAAATCCATTTGTTCTCTAGGCTTCCTCAACTTATTAATCTCATTCCAAAACTTTTTCTTATTTTCAACAAAATTTGCTGATAACATCTCACCCACTCTCTCATCTGCTCTCTTTTACATTGCTTCACCACTCTTTTAACCTCTCTTTTTCTCTCCATATACTCTTCCCTCCTTGCATCACTTCTACTTTGTAAAAACCTCTCATATGCTAACTTTTTCTCCCTTACTACTCTCTTTACATCATCATTCCACCAATCGCTCCTCTTCCTCCCGCACCCACTCGCCTGTAACCACAAACTTCTGCTGAACACTCTAACACTACATTTTTAAATCTACCCCATACATTTTCGACCCCATTGCCTACACTCTCACTAGCCCATCTATCCTCCAATAGTTGTTTATATCTTACCCTAACTGCCTCCTCTTTTAGTTTATAAACCTTCACCTCTCTTTTACTTACTGATTCTATTTTCCTTGTATCCCATCTACCTTTTACTCCCACTGTAGCTATAACTAAAAAGTGATCTGATATATCTGTAGCCCTCTATAAACATGTACATCCTGAAGTCTACTCAACAGTCTTTTATCTATCAATACATAGTCCAACAAACTACTGTCATTACGCCCTACATCATATCTTGTATACTTATTTATCCTCTTTTTCTTAAAATATGTATTACCTATAACTAAACCCCTTTCTATACAAAGTTCAATCAAAGGGCTCCCATTATCATTTACACCTGGCACCCCAAACTTACCTACTACACCCTCTCTGCATGTTTCTCCCACTTTAGCATTTAGGTCCCCTACCACAATTACTCTCTCATTTGGTTCAAAAGTTCCTATACATTCGCTTAACATCTCCCAAAATCTCTCTCTCCTCTACACTCCTCTCTTCTCCAGGTGCATACACGCTTATTATGACCCACTTTTCGCATCCGACCCTTATTTTAATCCACATAATCCTTGAATTTACACATTTATATTCCCTCTTTCCTTCCATAACTGATCCTTCAACATTATTGCTACCCCTTCCTTAGCTCTAACTCTCTCAGATACTCCTGACTTAATCCCATTTATTTCTCCCCACTGAAACTCGCCTACCCCCTTCAGCTTTGTTTCGCTTAGGGCCAGGACATCCAACTTCTTTTCATTCATAACATCGGCAATCATCTCTTTCTTATCATCCGCACTACATCCACGCACATTCAGACAACCCAATTTTATAAAGTTTTTCTTCTTCTCGTTTTTAGTAGATTTGTACAGGAGAAGGGGTTACTAGCCCATTGCTCCCGGCATCTTAGTCGCCTCATACGACACGCATGGCTTACGGAGGAAAGATTCTTTTCCACTTCCCCATGGACAATAGAGAAAATAAAAGGAACAAGAGCTATTAAGAAAAAGAAGAAAAACCTAGATGTGTGTATGTATATATATGCATGTGTATGCCAGTGTAGTGCGACCTAAAGTGTAAGTAGAAGCAGCCAGATATACCTGTCATCCAGCGTGTTTATGAGACAGAAAAAGACACCAGCAATCCCACCATCATGTAAAACAGTTTCAGGTTTCTGTTTCAGTCTATAATTGACTAGTAATTTGCCTACAATTGAGGTCAGGCTTATTGGGCAGTAATTTGACAGTAATGACTTGTCCCCTGCTTTAAAAATAGGAATTACATTAGCCATCTTCCACATATCAGACACTACACTTGTTTGAAGAGATAAATTAAAAATATTAGTTAATGGTTCACAGAGTTCCATTTTGCATTCCTTAAGAACCCTTGAAAAAAACTCATCAGGACCCGGCGATTTATTTTGTTTCAGTTGGTCTACTTCTTTCATAACCATTTCGCTAGTGACTGTGATATTACATAATTTATCTTCTTCAGGCCCACTATAAAAGTTAATTACTAGGATATTGTTAGTGTTTTCCTGTGTGAAAACCGAGAGAAAATAATTATTAAAAATAAAGCACATTTCATTCTCCTTGTCAGTAAGATGCCCAGAGTTGTTTTTAAGGGGACCTATCTTATCTCTAACTTTTGTTTTATAAACCTGGAAAACACCTTTTTGGTTAGTTTTCGAATCCCTAGCAACTTTAATTTCGTAGTCCCGTTTAGCTTTTCTTATTCCCTTTTTAACGTCCCTCCTAACATCAATATATTGATTCATTAGATGACCCTCACCTCTTTTGATGTGCCTATAAATTCCATTCTTCTGCCCTAGAAGATATTTGAGCCTATTATTCATCCATTTTTGGTCATTTCAATTTGATCTAATTTTTTTATACGGGATAAACATTCTTTGGGCAGCATGTATAGTGTTTAGAAAGCTGTCATATTGATAGCTCTCTTCGTTACCCCAGTCAACAGATGATAAGTGTTCTCTAAGCCCATTGTAATCTGCTAAACGAAAATCTGGAACTGTTACTAAGTTGTTCCTACTATCATATTTCCATTCAGTGCTAAAGGTAATTGATTTGTGGTCGCTTGCACCGAGTTCTTCTGTAATTTCTAAATTATTAACAAGGGTTTCCTTGTTTGCCAGAACCAAGTAAAGCAGGTTATTTCCCCTTGTAGGTTTTGTCACAAACTGCTTCAAAAAACAATCCTGAACTACTTCTAAAAAGTCGTTAGATTTTAAATTCCCAGTCAAAAAATTCCAATCAATCTAGTTAAAGTCCCCTAGAATTACTATGTTATCGTGCCTTGTGGCCTTAATTTTCTCCCAAAGTAGTCTCCCTTGGTCCCTATCTAAGTTTGGGGAACGGTATATCACGCCTAAGATCAATTTTTCATACCCCTCTGAAAATTCTATCCAGACAGTCTCTGTATGTGTTATTTCAGACTTTATACCCGTTTTTATGCAACAATTTAAACAATCTCGGACATAGAGTGCCACCCCACCCCCTTACCGATACTTCTTTCTACTTGAAACAATTTAAAACCCTGAATGTGACATTCAGCAGGCATGTCCCGATTTTTCATATTAAACCACATATCAGTTATGGCAAAAACATCAATGTTACTTGCACTTGCAACTAATCTCAATTTGTCCATCTTATTTCTTGCACTACGTGTATTAGTATAAAATATGTTTAGAAAACCTCCCTTCTCTTTTCTTTTCCTGCTGATTTCTGTTCCTCCATTATACCTGTTACTGACCCTGTCACCTACTGCCACTGGGTTTCCAATATTCACCAATAACTCTACCTCATTCTGCCTATTACTGGTTTCCCTAAAACTCTCACTATCGTTACACTGAGAATTCATTGATTTTCCACAAAAACCCATACCACTATCTATTTCTAGTTTAAAGACCTAACAGCTCCTTCCACTGCATTGGCCAGTGCTCCCACCCCAAACCTAGATAAGTGAACCCCATCCCTGGCATACATGTCATTTCTGCCATAGAAGAGGTCCCAGTTGTCTATGAATGTTACTGAATTTTCCTTACAGTGTTTGTCCAGCCAGCAATTGACTCTAATTGCCCTGGACAAACATTTATTTCCAACTCCTCTCCTGGGCAAAATGTCACATATCACAGGGTTCCCACCCTTCTTCCTAATTATCTCTATTGCTGTCCTATACTTGCTAATCAGGTCTTCACTCCTATGTCTACCAACATCGTTGCCTCCCACACTGAGGCAGATAATAAGATTGCTCCCATTACCTTTCATGATATCGTCTAGACGGCTAACAATATCCCCAATCCCAGCCCCAGGAAAACATACCCTCTGCCTCCTCTTCCTGTCCCTAAGACAAAAAGCCCTATCCATAAACTTAACCTGACTGTCCCCAACCAAAACAATATTATTACCTTCACTGGCGGAGTTCGTCATGACGTTCTCGATGGTCTTCGTTGGGGTTTCAAGGGATGTTGACTCACTCTCATCTGCCAATGCTTCCATGGTGCTCGTTGTGACGTTCCCAGTAGACAGCCCACATTCGTCGGGTAGCATCGAAAATGGGTTGGAAGTTTCCACAGTAGTCTTCTGGTTCTTCGTTGTTTCTGCCACTCCAACAGTCTTCTTGATCTTCAGCTTCGTTCCATGTTGCCTGGCCACTGACCAGGTTCCTCTTGACGTGAGGACTCACAACAGGAGGATTACTACGAATCCTCTTGTTTTCCTCCGTCAATCGCCGAATCTCGAGCTTAGCAACCCTAAGCTCCAAGGTCCATACTTATGTCTAGGGCATTCTAACACAAAGATTTCTTTTAAGCTCAAAACATAAGATATTGCTTACACTCTGAGGCTTGAAGTACCTGCTCATGTGAAACCAGGGATTCACTTAGTGATTCGTGGTCTGAGAGCTTTGCGTCCAGCTCAAAAGCATAATAGAAAAGTAGAAAGAACCCTGGGGCATATTTCCTGGCATGGATGGTTTTTCAATGATCCTTGCCCATCTATGAATCTAGTGGATTTCATAGGGAATTAATCCTTTTGATTTAAGTTTTTATTCAGGAAGGAGTGGTAAAAACAGTTTTGGATGGTACCAATCTGCATTTTTTCTCAGTTTAGGCGTGAGAAACTGTTTCGTCCTGCAACTACAGATCCTCTAAAATGGAGAAAATAATAATTGTGAGCATATCTGGTTCAACTGGACTGGGTCTCTTTGATAGAAACCCTTAATGAGTCTATGGCTTCCAGTCTCAGACCAGACCTTGTATACATATTGAGAAGGAAATATGTATGTAAAAAGGAAAAAAAAAAAGTTGAAATAACAGTGTTTCCTTGCCAGGCATTTGACCAGATACTGTTTCACTAAGAATTCCACATTTCCTCTACTCCCAAAAGTGGAATTAGTAAAAGATGTAAATCATCGTCTTTCAACAAACTGGCCATATCCCACTGAGGCAGGAAGATGTAAATCATGTTAACATAATTGACAATATGGAAAAAACAGGAAAGTTAACACTTAACATTTAATAGTCTAAAGTATGGCTTGGTATCTGAATATTGGAAACATTAATATTATTATTGCATTTTCCTAAGGTCAGATAATTTGGTAATAAAGCTTGAGGTTTGGAAGGTAAATAGATTATTGAAAGAAGAAAAAATAAAATGTATCATATTGAAATTGTTGTGAGTGGGATATATGCATTAGACTGGCAAGAGAGTAAAAACTCATTTAATGGTTGATGGAAATTAACTTGTGTGTTGTGAGTTATTGGAGTTGCTTGTTAGTTTATAAAAGATATCTTGTGAGCAGAATGTACAGTATAGATTCTCTACCTCTAGACCTGTAAAGCATTGCAAGAGAGTAATTTTTATCATTCTAAACTCCTTAAATTTTTGTAAGTGGACACTTGTGTTGATAGTAGATTTTAGGAATTGATTTATTGAGAGTTGAGCTGGAATGAGTTAAAAATGAGGTAAGTATTTGGGGAAGTTATTAAAATATAAGTGCAGGATGTGTCAAGAGATAGGACTGGCATGTTCCAGTATGTCTACTGCAGTCCTCTCATATTCTTGATTCTTTTGGAAGACTGTGGAAGCATTGACATTTATGAAAGGGCTTCACAACAGGTTGAGATGGAAGGTAAATGCAAAGTTTTAAGTCCTTGTATATGTACACTGGGGTTAAGTAGAGGAAAAATTTACAGGATAAAACATATTAATTTAATTTATAGGAAATTAGGAGAGAAAGGTAAATTAAGTTTCCTATATATTTTTTCAGGATGTATATGGTGTGATTACTGGTGGGTTGCTGGGCCATTTTCTGTGCACGGGACTTGCTGTAGTTGGTGGACGTATGATTGCTTCCAAAATATCTGTCAGAACAGGTGAGATGGCAAGCCATTTAAATGAATAATTGAAGATAATGCTAATAATAGAATTTCGTTTTTTGGGTCCTTATGAAAAACCTCTTTAATTTAATAGTTTTTCAAACAAATAAGCAGACTTTTCTACAGTCATTCCTTTTGAACATTGATTCAGTGAGATGGAGTATTATTTCACAGCTTTTTAAATAAAGCATACTACAGTATATTATATATAGTTCCTTTATATAAAGGAAAGGGGGCCAAAAAATATTGTAAAAATTATAGGGGAATAAGCTTACTGAGTATACCAGGTAAAGTGTATGGTTAGGTTATTATTGAAAGAATTAGAGGTAAGACAGAGAGCAGGATTGCAGATGAACAAGGAGGCTTTAGAATGGGTAGGGGATATGTAGACCAAGTGTTTACATTGAAACCTATAAGTGAACAATATTTAGATAAAGGTAGGGAAGCTTTCATTGCATTTAAGGATGGATTTAGAAAAGGAATGTGATTGATAGGGAAGCAATGTGGCAGATGTTTCAAGTGTATGGAATAGGTGGTAAGTTACTAAATGCTGTAAAGAGTTTTCATGAGGATAGTGAGGCTCAAGTTAGGGTGTGTAGGAGAGAGGGAGATTACATTTGAGCAAAAGTAGGCCTTAGACAGGGATGTGTAATGTCACCATGGTTGTTTAACATATTTTTAGACGGGGTTGTAAAAGAAGTAAATCCTAGGGTGTTGGAGAGAGGGGTGGGATTAAATTATAGGGAATCAAATACAAAATGGGAATTGACAGTTACTTTTTGCTGATGATACTGTGCTTTTGGGAGATTCTAAAGAGAAGTTGCAAAGGTTAGTGGACATGTTTGGAAGGGTGTGTAAGGGAAGAAAGTTTAAAGTGAACATAAGGTGATGAGGGTATCAGACGAGTTAGGTAAAGAAAAATTGGATATCACATTGGAGAGAGGGAGTTTGGAAGAAATGAATGTGTTCAGATATTTAGGAGTAGACGTGTCAGCAGATGGGTTTATGAAGGACGAGGTAAACCATAGAATTGAAGGAGAAAAAAAGACGGGTGGTGCACTGAGGTATCTGTGGAGACAAAGAACATTATCCATTGAGGCAAATGGTATGCAATTCCCAGAGTGATCAAAACAACGAAAAAATTATCTCATCTGCCAATAGACTGATATATATAATGAGTATAAAATTTCCCTGAACATCAAAATCCTGCCTGTGCCATGTGTTTTTTTCTGTTACAGTTGAGTAATGCCTAACATTAATTACAATATTCCTTTTCAGTTACCATCATCGGTGGCATAATCTTCCTGATATTTGCTGTATCTTCACTGATAATTGGCCCTTAAACAGGCATCTTCATACATCATAAAATACAGAAGGTTGTAAGCAAAGTGTTCTTAAAAATTATAATAATAATACTAGTAAGTCTATGGTATGGGCTTCTGTAATTGTTGAAAGTTCATTAGAGTTTTACGCTTATGATTGCAGTTTCATCTGAGTTTATTTCTGCATCTACAAATTTTAATCCAGACATGTAAATGTTTTCATGGTGTGCACAACAAGAACAGAACATGCTACAGTTCTAGCCTGACATAGAAACACTTGATGCAAAGTAAACCTTTGTTATAGACTTATGTTTTGCTTTACCCAAGGTGAAACATCATCTATCATGAAGTTTTTTTTATATATATTTATTTATTTATTTATTTTTTGCACCATGTGTCTTTCTACCATGTTTATCAGTAATGCCTGCCATCCTACTTGAGTACCAGCTTCAGTTAGGAATAATGACCAAGAACTTTAAATACATACTAAATTAATTACGAACCTCTGTTGTTATCCTTGCTTTTAATAGACTAAGACAATGTAAAAAAATAAAGGAAATTTGCTATTGTTTAGACTAATGGTTGTCAAAGTTTTTAATCCACTAAAAATTTTAAATTACATTCATCTCGCTATGCAAATAATACTAGTACAGTGGATCCCCGAGTGTCGGTCATAATTCATTCCAGAAGGCTGTTCAAGTGCCATTACCGAACGAATTTGTTCCCTTAAGGAAAAATGTAAATTAGATTAGTCCTTTCAGACCCCAAAAATACACATACAAAAGCACTTACAATATTAAACTTACATAATTGTTCGATTTCCAAGGTGACCGAAACTCAGGGGTCCACTGTACTTTCCTAGCACCCCAGCAAATTGCCATAGATTTATAATGTAATACGTACTGTATTCAAGAAAATGCGTGGAAACAAATTAGACACAGTTGCTCGATTTCTTTCAGGGCTTTGATCCTGGAGTTCTTGAATCCCCGATCTAGACTGCCGTACTCCATGGATTCTTTTTGAAGTACTAGAGATACAGTGCAACATGGTAGATGAAGAATGAGACACTTGTGCCACATTTGGGAATATCTATTGAGGAAACATTTTGCCAGCCAGTGGCTTCTTCAGTCCATTACAGAGAAGAATGATGGAAGACAAGGAGTTTGAGGTAATCAGTCCCTCTGTGCATATGCACGAAGGGACTGATTACCTTAAACTCCTTTTCTTCCACCATTCTCTGTATTGGACTGAAGAAGTCACTGGCTGACCAAACATTTCCTCAATAAAGATTCCCAAATGCTGCACAAGTGTCTCATTCTTCAACTTGTAGGTCTTCAAAACCATTTTGATCAAACATGGTAGATACAGGATGGCAGAGTAGTTAGTGCCACACACTGCTGGTGCAATAGATAAAGGAAACAACATAGCATTTTTTTTGAGGATTGGCAACTGAAGTTTAATTTCATTTCAGTTTTTTTTTTTTTTTTTGTCATAGACTGTGATGGTTATTACAGTTTACGCTGTAAGACTTATTACGTATTATAAAAGTTGAAAATCTGAAGCGCTAAATATACTATACTATCATTTCAGGTATTACTGTATACTAAATCTAGACATCATATAAGTAGGTTTCATTTGATCTAATCACATTAGCATACACTCGTAATTTAAAAGAAATCTCAATTCTTAAATTTATCCCTGTTTATAAAAGCGTAAACTACACGATACTTCCCTAAACTCTGTGCCATTAATTCACTTAAGTATTTATGTTATCTCACTCTGAAGTCTGTGCTGATGTATCTGTTTTTTTTAAGTTGTATATGACATTCTCCCTAGCATGAATATTCAAGTTAGTCTGGACCAGTACAAGCTGTGCTTGTTAACTCGTATCTGGTGAATGAGGTTTGCCATTAATTGTCGTATATTTTATTTTATTTAATAGGAATATTAGTGTTGCTCAATAAAACATTAATTCTTGGCCAATAGTGGTCATATTTATTATTTATTTTTAGTTTAAAGTTACAATATTGCATAATAGACTAATTATTATTTAAAATAATTGGTCCTCTGTTGACTATTGGATCCTGCAATTATAAATTTTCTGGATATAAATATGGAGGGCAGATACAGTACAACACCATTAACACCAGTGCTTCATTGCCAAGGGTACATCACTACTGTCATAAAGATTCACTGTAAATGATGGATATAATAGTTAACCACACCACAGAATTAAATCTTGCATTGATTTACAGTGGACCACCGGTTAACGGCCATAATTCGTTCCAGAATGCTGTTTAAGTGTCATTACCAAACAAATTTTTTCCCTTAAGGAATAATGTAGATTAGATTAGTCCTTTTAGACCCCAAAAATACACTTACAAAAGCACTTACAAAAATACACTTACATAATTGTTTGAGTTTGGAGCAGTACGTAAACCGGGGGTCCACTGTATTACCAATCATTGAAGTCATGGCAGTATGTAATTATTACTATATGATGTGCTGTGAAGATGTTAGGTTAGGCTGTTAACCCTCTCACTGTCCATCACGTAGAACTGTTATAGATAGATTCCAAGGTCCGTCATGTAGATAAGCTGTGAGCAGTAAATTTTGGCCTAGATATGAGAGAATGGGTTTGTGCGGTGAGTGTGTACAGCATAAAAAAAATCCTGCCCCACACAGTGCATTATGGGAAAAGCAAAACTCTGACCTTGTATTTGGTTTAAAATAGCAAGTTTGAGGTGTTTTCTAGGATGATTTTTATGGTTTTATTAGCTGTTTCTTGGTATGTTTGGTAGAATGAAAGATATACTATTGAAATGGAGAAGATTTTAGTTGGTTCCAGGACCGGAAGTAGCATGAAATTGGCCTCAAAGTAGGAGAAATATTAGATTTTTCCTGATATTCCTAAGGATGGGTAAGACCTTCCCTACATCCCGTCAATCGGTTTTATGGATTTTACTAGATCTGACTCAATTATTGGAATGCTGTAAACCATGACCAGTCATTTCTGGTTATATTAACCAAGAAATAGGGTAAATCTTGGATGTTTTGTGTGATGAATTCAAAATGGAAGGCAAGTATAATATAGGAGAGGTCTGGAGATATGATTAATGAACAGAGGAAATTGATTTTGGTGTTTTAAATAGCTATAGCGTTTGTAAATTGGAATTTTTTAATTTCGCGTAAAATTGGGTGGTTTTGATAGTTGAATGGATAGTTTCCTGTGCTCAATCAGTAGAATGAAAGGCATACTAGCAAAATGGCTAAGAATTTGGCTTAAAATAGGACTCAAATTTGGCAAAGTCACAAATACAGTGGTACCCCGACTTACGATGGTCCCCAAACACACCCTTTTATGTAAGTTGATTTTTTTAAATGCTTTTGTAAGTGTAATTTTGGGGGTCCAAAAGGACTAGTCTATTTTACATCATTTCTTATGGAGATAAATTCGTTTGGTAATGGCACTTGAACAGCATTCTGGAATGAAAAAATATCGTAAGTCGGGGTACCACTGTATGTAATTTTGTGCCAAGATTTCTAACTTTGCACCTGCATAATTCCATAAAATTTCTATCAACATTCATATTTTTTTATTCCATTCTTTTCAGAAAAAAATTCTCTGCCATTTCAGATCATTTTTTTTTTTTTTTTAATGTGGACACTGTGAGCACTTAATTTTGGGGGTCTGGACAGTGAAAAGGTTAATACATTCGGCATTTCTGTCTGTTTTGATAAAAGTATTTTATATAGTTTAAGCATCATGGGATGAAGAATTTGTGGGAGTTTCATATTCTTTATGAAATGTGCATTAAGCAAGGAATAATTCAATTTTGCACATCAGGTCTCCTGACTTAAGATTTTAGTGGATTAGTATTGGTGAGAAAGTTTGTCGTAAATTTGCTGGGGGGTGATTGAGTCACCATACTGTTATTCCATCTTTGCAGTTAGTGGCCGACTTAGTGGGTTGTGCTGTAGCAGGCGTTTGTTGTTACATCATCTGTCCTAAGATTCCTCTTTGTGTTATTATTGCTTTATATTATAATTTTTATATTTCATTATTTAAATCAAGTAGAAGCAGTTTAGTATTGCCACAAGCATTTTCTATTACTCAGCATGTTTGTTCATGCAGAACTTCTGTACTCTTCTATTGTTGACACACTACAGACTTAATGATGCATCTTATGTACATATACAGAGGGAACCTTAACTCTCACACCACATTGCAAACATCTAAACTTACGAACATAGCATATACAGTGGACCCTCGGTTTTCGTTCACCTCCAAACTCGAACAATTATGTAAGTGTATTTTTGCAAGAGCTTTTGTAAGTGTATTTTTGGGGGTCTCAAACGACAAATCTAATTTACATTTGTCCTTATGGGAACAAATTCGTTCAGTAACAGCACTTGAACAGCATTCTAGAAAGAATTTTGAACGAAAACCGAGGGTCCACTGTATATGGTAATCCAATTAAACTTGTTCAATTGTTTATCCACAGTAATGAACATGTGTGAAACTACTATCCTTTGTACTATTGTTTTCTTCAGGAAGATTATTTCCATGTTACAAACACCTTGTTTTTAAGTTAAAATATGAGGAGGGCAGCTTGTTCACAAGTTGTAGACCTCTAAATTCGTATACCATTCTTTTCTTCTGCTTTTTCCTAATTCAGTCTTCCTCCCCACTTCAATAACACACTTGTACTCTGTGCTCATCTATTCTCATTTATCATCATGGTGAAGTTCTTACCATCCTGGAATACATAATTCTTCTTTCTACATATACGTAGTGAATTCATTGTTGTATAATTTATTATGTCTTACATATATTAGTTTCTCAGCCTTGTATCTCCTTGTGGTATTTTGTTCTCAATTCATTAAATATCTATATTACTCAATCACATCTTTTAATATATTTTGTCTTAACTTTCAGTACACCATTGATGTATCTGTGTTTAAGAGTGAATGCTAGTGTAGGTGACCATCATCTCAGTTTTTGTCATGTGTAAAAAATTCGCCTCATGTCTGTATTGTGTATGAAGTTTTCAAATAAGGGTTTTGAAACCTTGTACAGTCATAGTACCCTGTAAAGGAGGATCACAACTTACAAAAACCTAAGTTACACAAAACTGCAGGAACCATTTTTTTTTTTTTTCAACCAGTTATATGACATGAGAATTCATGACCCGTAACTAGCCTTTGTTCTGTTGTTTTCTACCCAAACAACTCGTTTGTAATTTGTAAAACTAAGAACAAGACCTGTTAGTCAGTTAAATACCATGAATGCAATACTCTCATAAGCTGTGAAACCAAGAATTCAACACATTTGTAAGTTACAAAGTATGCAAT
The DNA here is from genome assembly GCA_009830355.1 of Cherax destructor. NCBI lineage: Eukaryota > Metazoa > Arthropoda > Malacostraca > Decapoda > Parastacidae > Cherax > Cherax destructor. Next base: position 439,963 of record WNWK01000501.1, read on the forward strand.
TCCTTTGTAAGTTGTAAAGCCAAGAGCACAACTCGTTTATAAGTTTTGGGCCTCCTGTATTGTGTAATAATACACAGATTTGTTAAAAATATATTTTGAAAGATATATGTGGTACATATACAGTGGTACCCCGACTTACGATGGTCCCCAAACACACCCTTTTATGTAAGTTGATTTTTTTAAATGCTTTTGTAAGTGTAATTTTGGGGGTCTAAAAGGACTAGTCTATTTTACATCATTTCTTATGGAGATAAATTCGTTTGGTAATGGCACTTGAACAGCATTCTGGAATGAAAAAATATCGCAAGTCGGGGTACCACTGTACAGTGTAGCAGGAGGTTGCTCTCCGCTTCCCACCACACCAGTAACATACTTCCACTACAGCTTCCCATTTTACCAGTAAACATTTGCATACTGTAATTATAGTTTGTCATACTCTGTTGCAGTTTGACTCTTTTTATACAAAAAAAAATCATTCATGAATTAGTGTTTTTTTTATGATTCCCTTCTGTTATTGTAGCTTAGCATAAGCTGCTGTTTTTATTTTTTTTTAATTGAGCACTGCTGTTCCAGATGTGTCTCGAATTAGAGCAGTCCAGAATTAAAGAAATTCTGGCATTCATTCCCCTTTCCCCAGAAAAAAGAGCAGAAACAACACATTGGTGCTCACCACTGACTCTAGTAGTTGTCCTCTTCAAAAATTGATGTAGCTGTGTTTACCTACATGTTGAAGAATGTGTTAACTTCAAAACGTTCATCAAAGCATTCTGTTCCATATCACTGCTCAGGTTTTGTACAGAAACATTGATGAATGATTTGTTCTCCAGAAAGGATATGGTTGCATCTAAACTGAGTATAATACAATTTATTACTGTTTCAGCATATTAGCTACCACCACCAAAAAAGCACTATCTCTTTCCCAGTGTGCTCTGGTTATCCAAAGTTGTAAAGACCACAGATGAATGAAAGTTGCTTCTGAGTACACAAGCTTGTTTCAAATTCTCATACGAGTGTTCAGTGTTATTGGCAAGTTCCATTAATGTTGTATAGTGTCAGAATTGATTATGCAATGTCACTGCTTACCAGTTCGCTCACTGCTGCATTGACAAAAATACTGCTGTATTTTTTCCTACCACGCAGTTGTCATAAAAAAGTTGTAGAGATGATTGAGTGTGGTGCATGTTATTGTTAAGAACACCAGTGAGGCTAAGGTAAACACATTTTTTCACACACAACACTTGGGGTATTTTTTTATTTGAAATGCATCATCATGTGTCAAGTACATTATTAATGCAAAGCCCACAGTATACACCATATTTATAAGAGCAGAATGTAACAGAAGAATGAATTAGCAGTTAATATAAAAGTTCTAGAGGCGAGAAGTATAATGCCTATTTCTGAAAAATGAGTCATGTTGGTGTGGTTTTGCAGGTCATTTGAACCATGGTCAGTGGCATAGCTTATTACCCTAAAAGATGCCAATTATTATTTTAAGGCCCCACTTTTCAGTGTCATGGGAGATGTTTAGATTATTGCACTTTTGGATGTCAAAACGTGTTTATTTTGTAATAACTCATTTTGCAGTTTATATTTTGTTAATCAAGATTTTTAATTTTACAACAGTGACAACTAATAGTTTACGGTTCTCTAAAAAAACGAAATTGGCCTGTATTCATGCAGTGGTAAGCTAAGTCAATTTCAGAATTGTTGCAATCTTCACCATCGTTAAAATGAATATTGGAAGGCTAGAGTAGCTCAAAGAAAAAAAGTATTGAATGTTCTCAGGAAGCGTCTGCTCTTTCCTCTAGCTACACCACTTTTTTTTTTTTTTCCCCAACAAGTCGGCCGTCTCCCACCGAGGCAGGGTGACCCAAAAAAAGAAAATCCCCAAAAGAAAATACTTTCATCATCATTCAACACTTTCACCTCACTCACTATAATATATATTACTCAGTGTGAATCTTAATTCCATAATTTTTAAAGGAGTGGACTGGAAAGCCAGTGGAAGACCTCAGTCAGATGACCAAACGCTCCTGCTGCGGGTCATCATGTGACTAGGACGAGCATTGGGAAATACTTGTCCTGTTTCCTGATAAACCTTGCCTAACCTAACCACTGACTGTGCTGGTGAATATTTTAACTTTTTGGGATCAGCTTACCTTGATAAAAATTGATTGTTAAAATATTTTTAAAGAAAATAAAAAGCATAATAAATACATTAAGGAGATAGTAAAAAGTAACTTGAAATTAAAGTCCTTACAAACATATAGCTACTAACTGTCTCAGTCAGAAATGCAGTAAAATACTAATCACAATACAGTGGACCCCTGGATTACGTACTGCTCCAAACTCGAACAATTATGTAAGTGTATTTTTGTAAGTGCTTTTGTAAGCGTATTTTGGGGGTCTAAAAGGATTAATCTAATTTACATTATTCTTTATGGGAACAAATTTGTTCAGTAACGACATGAACAGCATTCTGGAACGAAATAATGGCGTAATCCTGGGGTCCACTGTATTATGATATGCAAATGAGATGGTGAATTTTTTGGCTGGGAAAACAGTTGTTGAGTGTTGACTTTTGTGGAGAAATTCTTGTATGTCTGCACTTGATTAACTCTTTAATTAGAGCCAGCCTTATCACCTGGAATATGCCAGCCTCTCCACGGACTCTTATGTAAGACATAGTGATCATTTCCTCTACACTGGACACGTACCATGTGATGTCATGATGACACCTGGTACCTGGTCCATTACCAGGCAGAGTAATCCCGCAAACTTAGTCCCTGAATGGGGCATAGACTGATATGAAGGTGCTTATACGGCATGTTGTATGTGGCACTTTAACTAGCTCTGGGACTGACTTGCTAAACTTTGTACCAACACCACTGTACATGTACTTCAATAAATTATGTCCCTACTTAGTATGCACAAGATTATGGATTGTAGCCTACTTAATGAACAAGGTGGGGAAAAGAACTTACATGCGCCAGGTCTTTCTCTAGCTGGGGACTTGGTGTATGGTACTTGAGATGTCAGGCCAGGACATCTGCTAACGATAAACGGTCATCGTATCTGGATATCACCAAATCACTATACTAGTTGACACTTAGCTTAACCAATGCACTAGTGATGCCTGCATGGTCACAGCTCATTCCTGCGAGTGTGGACCCCAGCTTAAGTCCAGAAGGTCTACCAAATCACTTAAATGAGACTTGATGCGCTCACACTCGTCTTTGAATAGACATAGAGTCACATCAAATTGGATCAGGGAATTATTAGTCCAGCCCCCAGGCACTCCAGAAGAAAACATACAGTGTTCCCCACATGGTGGCATCAGACTCGAGACTTCCCCCCAGCAATTCAAACTCGACTGGCTCCAAGTGTCAGCCCTGCCTTGCCTTGGGGATCTGTTGTAAATACTGGCAACAAGGAAGCTAATTAAGTGCTCTTAACAGGTGAGAATGTCAGTCACTATGACATTCATGCATTCAAGGTTCTGAGATCGTTATGGAAAACAGAAATGAGCAGGAAGGGTAAAGAGAAAGGAGGGTCTTTAGGTTATATTACACCAATAGTCGTAGTGCTAGGAATAAGATGGACGAGTTGAGATTAGTTGCAAGTACAGGTAATATTGATGTTTTTGCAATAACTGAAACATGGTTTAATATGAAAATCGGGACATGCCTGCCGAATGTCACATTCAGGGTTTTAAATTGTTCCAAGTAGACAGAAGTATCGGAAGGGGTGGGTGGCACTCTATGTCCGTGATCATTTAAATTGTTGCATAAAACGGGTATAAAGTCTGAAATAACACATACAGAGTCTGTCTGGATACAATTTTCAGAGGGTGCGAAAAATTGATTTTAGGCGTGATTTACCGTCCTCCAAACTTAGATAGGGAACAAGGAGATTACTTTGGGAGGAAATTTAAAGGCCACAAGGCACGATAACGTAGTAATTCTAGGGACTTTAACTTTAGTCAGATTGATTGGAATTTCTCGACAGGAATTTAGAATCTAACGACTTTTTAGAAGTAGTCCAGGATTGTTTTTGAAGCAGTTTGGACAGAACCTACAAGGGAAATAACCTACTTGACTTAGTTCTGGCAAGCAAGGAAACCCTTGTTAATAATTTAGAAATTACAGAGGAACTCGGTTCAAGCGACCATAAGTAAATTAAATTTAGCATTGAATGGATGTATGATAGTAGGGATATTTCAGTAACGGTCCCAGATTTTCGCTTAGCAGATTATAATGGACTTAGAGAACACTTATCAACTGTGGACTGGGGTGACGAAGAGAGGTATCAATATGACAGTTTTCTTAACACTATACAGGCTGCCCAAAGAACATTTATCCGTATAAAGAAATTAGATCAAGTAGAAATGACCCAAAATGGATGAATAATAGGCTCAAATATCTTTTAGGGCAGAAGAAGAAATTTATAGGCGCATAAAAGAGGTGAGGGACATCTTATAAATCATTATACTGACATTAAGAGGGACGTTAAAAGGGTATAAGAAAAGCTAAACGGGACTATGAAATTAAAGTTGCTAGGGATTCAAAAACTAACCCAAAAAGTTTTTCCAGGTTTATAGAACAAAGTTAGAGATAAGATAGGTCCTCTTAAAAATAATGATGGGTATCTTACTGACAAAGAGAATGAAATGTGCTCTATCTTTAATAATTATTTTCTTTCGGTTTTCACTCAGAAAGACACTAATAATATCCAAGAACTAGGTATTTTAGTGGGCCTGAAGAAGATAAATTATGATATCACAGTCACTAGTGAAATGGTTATCAAACAGATAGAACCGTTTGAAGCAAAATAAATCGCCAGGTCCTGATGAGCTTTTTCAAGGGTTCTTAAGAATGCAAAATGGAACTCTGTGAACCCTTAACTAACATTTTTAACCTATCTCTTCAACAGGTGTAGTGTCTGATACGTGGAAGATGGCTAATGTAATTCCTATTTTTAAAGCAGGGGACAAGTCGTTACCATCAAATTACCGCCCAATAAGTCTAACATCAATTGTAGGCAAATTACTAGAGTCGATTATAGCTGATAACATAAGAAGCCATCTCGATAGGCATAATTTGATTAATGATACTCAGCATGGATTCACTAGGGCCGTTCCTGCCTGACTAATTTGTTAACTTTTTCAGTAAGGCTTTTGAGGCAGTTGATCATGATAAGGAATTCGATATTGTTTATTTGGATTTTAGTAAGGCTTTTGATAGAGTACCACATCAGAGACTGTTAAAGAAAGTGGCTGCTCATGGCATTGGAGGAAAAGTGTTGTCATGGATCGAGTCATGGCTCACCAATAGGAAGCAGAGGGTGTGCATAAATGGGGTTAAATCGGAGTGGGGATCTGTAACAAGTGGCGTTCCTCAGGGATCGGTTTTGGGCCCGTTGTTGTTTATAATATATATAAATGACCTTGACGAGGGAATTTCTAGTGATATGAGCAAATTCGCTGATGACACGAAGATAGGTAAGATAATCGATTCAGACGTAGATGTCAGTGAACTACAGGAGGATTTAGACAAACTCAATTCCTGGTCAGAAAACGGCAGATGCAGTTCAATGTAGATAAATGCAAAGTTCTAAAGCTCGGAGTGTCCATAACCCAAGCACTTATAAGTTAAATAACGTAGAACTTAGCCATACAGATTGCGAGAAGGACTTGGGGGTGATGGTAAGCAGCAACCTTAAACCAAGACAGCAATGCCTAAGCGTACGTAATAAGGCAAATAGATTACTGGGATTTATATCAAGAAGTGTTAGCAACAGAAGTCCAGAGGTTATATTACAGCTTTATACATCATTAGTAAGGCCTCACCTAGATTACGCAGCTCAGTTCTGGTCTCCATATTACAGAATGGACATAAATTCGTTAGAAAACATTCAGCGTAGAATGACTAAATTAATACATAGCATTAGAAATCTTCCTTACGAAGAAAGATTAAGGACCCTTAAATTACATTCACTTGTAAGACGTAGAATGAGGGGAGACATGATCGAGGTATACAAGTGGAAAATGGGTATTAACAAAGGGGATATAAATAAGGTCTTGAGGGTATCTCTCCAAGAGAGAACCCGCAATAATGGATTCAAGTTAGATAAGTTTAGATTTAGAAAGGATATAGGAAAGTATTGGTTTGGAAATAGGGTAGTTGATGAGTGGAACAGTCTGCCTAGTAGGGTTATTGAAGCAAGGACCCTGGGTAGTTTTAAATTTAGGTTGGATAAATTTATGAGTGAAAGGGTTGGATTTGAGTGGGAATTGCACATGAGTAAATAAAATTATCAAAGATTATTTCTTGGGTAGCATTGAAAATTTAGGTTGAACAAATATTCTGTTAGTGGGATGGAATGTGAAGGACCTGTCTAGTATGGGCCAACATTCCTGCTGCAGTGTTCCTCCTTTCTTATGTTCTTATGTTCTCTTCAGGTCAGCAATGTCGCCAGCCTTGAAGGGGCTGTTAGTGTACAGCAGTATTCCAGCCTAGAGAGAATAAGCGATTTGAAGAGAATCATCATGGGCTTGGCATCCCTAGTTTTGAAGGTTCTCATTATCCATCTTAGTATTTTCCTAGCAGATGCAGTAGATATATTGCTGTGGTCTTTGAAGGCGAGATTCTCTGACATTATCACTCTCAGGTCCATCACATTACTTTTTCGCTCTATTGTATAGTTAGAATTTGTCGTATACCCTGATACAGTTTTAATTTCCTTAAGTTTTCCATATCTGAGTAGTTGAAATTTCTCTTCATTGAACTTCATATTGTTTTGAGTGGCCTATTTGAAGACCTGGTTGATGTCCACTTGGAGTCTTGCAGTGTCTTCGATGGAGGTCACTGCCATGGCAATCCAGGTGTCATCCGCAAAGGAAGACACGGAGCTATGGCTTACATCTCTGTCTATGTCAGATATGAGGATGAGGAACAAGATGGGAGCGAGTACTGTGCCTTGTGGAACACAGCTTTTCATCGTAGCTGCCTCAGACTTTACTCTGTTTACTATTACTCTTTGTGTTCTATTTGTCTGGAAGTTATAGATCCATCTTCCAACTTTTCCTGTTATTCCTTTATCACGTATTTTGTGTGCTATTACACCATGGTCACATTTGTCAAAGCTTTTGAAAAGTCTGTGTATAGTACATCTGTATTTTGTTTATCCTCTATAGCATCCAGGACCTTGTCATAGTGATCCAGGAGCTGGGACAGGCAGGAGCGACCTGCTCTAAACCCGTGTTGCCCTGGGTTGTGTAACTGATGGGTATCTAGGTGGTTGGCGATCTTGCTTCTTAGAACCCTCTCAAAGATTTTTATGATATGGGATGTTAGTGCTATCGGTCTGTAGTTCTTTGCAATTGCTTTATTGCCACCCTTGTGGAGTGGGGCTATGTCTGTTGTTTTTAGTGTGTGTGGGATGACCCCTGTGTCCATGCTCCCTCTCCATAGAATGCTGAAGGCATTCTAGGCATTCAAGGCAGGTGAAATTGCTGACCTTGAAAATGTACAGAGAACCTTCACGGCACGCATAACTGCGATAAACCACCCCAATTACTGGGAACGCTTGAAGTTCCTAAACCTGTACTCCCTAGAACGCAGGCGGGAGAGATACATTATTATATACACATGGAAAATTCTCGAGGGATTAGTACCAAACTTGCACACGAGAGTCACTCCCTACGAAAGCAAAAGACTCGGCAGGCGATGTAACATCCCCCAATGAAGAGCAGGGGTGCCACTAGCACGTTGAGGGACAACACAATAAGTGTCAGGGGCCCAAGATTGTTCAACTGCCACCCAGCATACATCAGGGGGATTACCAACTAACCCCTGGCTGTCTTCAAGCAGGCACTGGACAGGCACCTGAAGTCGGTACCTGACCAGCCAGGCTGTGGTTCGTACGTTGGACTGCGTGCGGCCAGCAGTAACAGCCTGGTTGATCAGGCTCTGGTCCAACATGAGGCATGGTCACAGACCGGGCCGCTGGGGCGTTGACCCCTGGAATTCTCTCCAGGTAAACTCCAGGTAACTCCAGATGAACACGGAGTTCCATGAGTCTGGGCCTGGGGCAGAGTGCATGGGCATGTCATTTATTCCCTTTACAAAGTCTTGTGGAGTTAGGATAATATCCGAAATTTTTGAGATGACCAAATTTTGTGTTTCGTTCATAAATAATTCATTAGGATTGTGGACACTTAGTCTGGGCAGCGGCTCACTGAACACTGAGTCGTATTGGGACTTTAATATCTCACTCATTTCTTGGCTGTCATCTGTGTATGTCCCATCCTGCCTAAGCTGAGGCCCAATACTGGATGTTGTTTTTCCCTTAGAGTTGGCATAAGAAGTATTTTGTTTGTTTTTCAATTTCCTTTATGGCTTTTAGTTCTTCCTGAGATTCTTGTCTCCTGTAAGATTCCTTCAGCTTAAGTTCGATATTTGCAATTTCATTGACCAGTGCCTCTCTACGTATTTCTGATATATTGGCCCCTCACAGCAGCTCTGTGACTCTGTATAGGGAGCATCTCTCTCTTTCTAGTTTACTTCTTCTCTTCGTTTTTCTTAATGGAATGTGTCTTGAGCAGATCTCAAGAACCACAGAGTTAATTTTTCAAGGCAACTGTTCTGATCCGTGTTGTTTAGGATATCTTCCCAACTTGTTTCATTTAGGACATGGTTGACTTGATCCCATTGTATGTTATTGTTATTAAAATTGAATATTGTGAAGAGACCTTCATGACTGACAGTTGGAAGTTGAAGACTCAGATGAATCACAGGGATGTTAGGAAGTATTTCTTCAGTCACAGAGTGGTCGGGAAGTGGAATAGTTTGGGAAGCGATGTAGTGGAGGCAGGTTCCATACATAGCTTTAAGAAGAGGTATGATAAAGCTCATGGCGCAGGGAGAGTGACCCAGTAGCGGCCAGTGAAGAGGCGGGGCCAGGAGCTACGACTCGACCCCTGCAACCACAACTAGGTGAGTACATTTTGCTGGTCAGGAGCCCTGTGCATACATGTCTGTACCTCTATTATGTTATGATCTGAGAGTATTGTATTTGATGGTTATATTACGTATCAGATCGTCGTTGTTAGTGAAGATGAGGTCTGGCATATTTTCTAGTCTTGTAGGCTCTAATATTTGCTGGTTTAAGGTGAATTTGGTGCAGAGATTTAATAGTTCATGTGTGTGTTAATTTTCGTCTGAGCTGCATCCTGGGTGATCTCTGCTAGAATATTATTTCTAGACAATGGTCAATTTTCAAAAGCTGTTCCTGGAATTGCTGGGAAGTTGCGTCTGGAGGCTTGTATACCACCACAATGACAAGGTTTTGGTTTTCAGTCTTTACCACCAAAACTTCAACTACATCATTTGAGGTGTTTAGTAGTTCTGAGCAAATGAGCGACTCTGTGACGAACCCGCCAACTTCCCCTTGTTGCCTGTTTAGTCTGTCGCATCTGAATAGGTTATAACCTGGGATCCACATTACGTTGTCATAATGATTCTTTGTGGGAATGTTGCATCTCCTGCTGTGTCTTACTGTCATAGGGAGTAGTGGAGGCTCGTGTATGGGCACTGCAGCTCCCACTATTTTCACTCCATATTATTGATATAATTCAATATAATGAGTCTTTTTTTTCTTTAATTCTTTCTTTATACTTGTACATTATATAATGCTTAAGCTTAATGTCATTAGCCATCTCCTAGTACATGAAAAAGTTACAAAAATCTTTGTATGGAATTGTGCACTTCACAGTTCTAGGCACATGTCGATTAGACACTAGGCCTGTTGCATATATATATGTGTGTATGTGTGTGTGTGTGTGTGTGTGTGTGTGTAAGGAAACACTTCGAAATGTTTCGGCCCCGCCGGGAATCGAACCCGGGCCCTCCGTGCGTGAAGCAAGTGTGCGTGTTAATTGCCATTTTGTCCTATGCACATGTCGATTGAAGGCTGGGCCTGTTGTGTGTGTATGTATATGTGTGTGTGTGTGTGTGTGTATGTGTGTATGTGTATATGTAAGTGTGTATGTATATGTGTGTATGTGTGACCCAACAATAATATTTGCACCAAGAACTCATTACAGTTGTGACCGGGTGTAGACTAGTGAAGTGTTCATTGCGTTATAATTTGTTCATGATTGTAACCATGTATAAACGTAAGTAAGTAAATTTACTTACATGTTTCATTACCTTTGTAACTTGTGAGTTCATTACCTTTGTAACTTGTGAGTTCATTACCTTTGTAACTTGTTAGTTCATTACCTTTGTAACTTGTTAGTTCATTACCTTTGTAACTTGTTAGTTCATTACCTTTGTAACTTGTGAGTTCATTACCTTTGTAACTTGTGAGTTCATTACCTTTGTAACTTGTGAGTTCATTACCTTTGTAACTTGTGAGTTCATTACCTTTGTAACTTGTGAGTTCATTACCTTTGTAACTTGTTAGTTCATTACCTTTGTAACTTGTTAGTTCATTACCTTTGTAACTTGTTAGTTCATTACCTTTGTAACTTGTGAGTTCATTACCTTTGTAACTTGTTAGTTAATAGCCTGTCACTGACTGCTAGAGTTATGACCTGTAACCTGTAGTTCATTACTGTAACTCAGAGTTATATGAGCACTGTCATGACGCTAGTAGAGAGAGTCACTTGTCACTTGTTAGTTATACTTTGTAACTGTAGTTCACTGTACCTAGTAGAACATGTTGTCACTACGCTAGGTAAGAGCACTGTCACCTGTAACTTGTTAGTTATACTGACCTGTCACTGACGCTATTGTAAGTAGTGTCACTACCTTGTAACTGTCTGAGCTTACCTGTAACGAGTCATTACCTTTGAACTGTTAGATACCTTGTACTGAGCTACTTGTAGAGAGTTCATTACCTTGAACTGAGTCATTACCTGTAACTTGTAGCATTACCTTGGGTAACTGTAGTTCATTACCTGAACTTGAGCATTTCACTGACGCTATGTAAGAGCATCATTACCTGAGCTATGGAGTCACTGTCACTGACGCAGTGTAGATGAATTGCACGTCACTGACCTAGGTAGAGGAGTCTACCTGTCACTGGAGTAGGTGACACGCCCTGACGTGGTAGAGTCACTGTCACTGACGCAGGTAGAGAGAGCCTGTACTCGCTGACGCTAGGTGAGGCACTGTCCGAGCTAGTAGAAGACTTCACTGACGCTAGGTAGAGAATGTCACGTCTACTGACGCTAGTAGAGAGAGCACTGTCACTGACGCTAGTAGAGAGAGCACTGTCACTGACGCTAGTGAGAGAGCACTGTCACTGACGCTAGGTGAGAAGCACTGTCACTGACGCTAGGTAGAGAGCACTGTCACTGACGCTAGTAGAGAGAGCACTGTCACTGACGCTAGTAGAGAGAGCACTGTCACTGACGCTAATAGAGAGCACTGTCACTGACGCTAGTGAGAGAGCACTGTCACTGACGCTAGGTGAGAAGCACTGTCCTGACGCTAGTAGAGAGAGCACTGTCACTGACGCTAGGTAGAGAAGCACTGTCACTGACGCTAGTAGAGAGACACTGTCACTGACGCTAGTGAGAGAGCACTGTCACTGACGCTAGGTAGAAGACACTGTCACTGACGCTAGGTAGAGAGAGCACTGTCACTGACGCTAGGTAGAGAGAGCACTGTCACTGACGCTAGGTAGAGAGAGCACTGTCACTGACGCTAGGTAGAGAGAGCACTGTCACTGACGCTAGGTAGAGAGAGCACTGTCACTGACGCTAGGTAGAGAGCACTGTCTCTGACGCTAGGTAGAGAGCACTGTCACTGACGCTAGGTAGAGAGAGCACTGTCACTGACGCTAGGTAGAGAGAGCACTGTCACTGACGCTAGGTAGAGAGAGCACTGTCACTGACGCTAGGTAGAGAGAGCACTGTCACTGACGCTAGGTAGAGAGGCACGTCACTGACGCTAGGTAGAGAGCACTGTCACTGACGCTAGGTAGAGAGAGCACGTCACTGACGCAGGTAGAGAGCACGTCACTGACGCTAGGTAGAGAGACACTGTCACGACGCTAGGTAGAGAGAGCACTGTCACTGACGCTAGGTAGAGAGAGCACTGTCACTGACGCTAGGTAGAGAGAGCACTGTCACTGACGCTAGGTAGAGAGAGCACTGTCACTGACGCTAGGTAGAGAGAGCACTGTCACTGACGCTAGGTAGAGAGAGCACTGTCACTGACGCTAGGTAGAGAGAGCACTGTCACTGACGCTAGGTAGAGAGAGCACTGTCACTGACGCTAGGTAGAGAGAGCACTGTCACTGACGATAGGTAGAGAGAGCACTGTCACTGACGCTAGGTAGAGAGAGCACTGTCACTGACGCAGGTAGAGAGCACTGTCCTGAGCTAGGTGAGAGAGCACTGTCACTGACGCTAGGTAGAGAGAGCACTGTCACTGACGCTAGGTAGAAGAGCACTGTCACTGACGCTAGGTAGAGAGCACGTCCGACGCTAGGTAGAAGGCACTGTCCTGACGCTAGGTAGAGAGAGCACTGTCACTGACGCTGGTAGAGAGCACTGTCACTGACGCTAGGTAGAGAGGCACTGTCACTGACGCTAGGTAGAGAGAGCACTGTCACTGACGCTAGGTAGAGAGAGCACTGTCGCTGACGCTAGGTAGAAGAGCACTGTCACTGACGCTAGGTAGAGAGCACTGTCTCTGACGCTAGGTAAAAGAGCACTGTCACTGACGCTAGGTAGAAGAGCACTGTCACTGACGCTAGGTGAGAGAGCACTGTCGCTGACGCTAGGTAGAGAGAGCACTGTCACTGACGCTAGGTAGAGAGAGCACTGTCGCTGACGCTAGGTAGAGAGAGCACTGTCACTGACGCTAGGTAGAGAGAGCACTGTCACTGACGCTAGGTAGAGAGAGCACTGTCACTGACGCTAGGTAGAGAGAGCACTGTCGCTGACGCTAGGTAGAGAGCACAGTCACTGACGCTAGGTAAAAGAGCACTGTCGCTGACGCTAGGTAGAGAGAGCACTGTCACTGACGCTAGGTAGAGAGAGCACTGTCACTGACGCTAGGTAGAGAGCACTGTCACTGACGCTAGGTAGAGAGGCACTGTCACTGACGCTAGGTAGAGAGGCACTGTCGCTGACGCTAGGTAGAGAGAGCACTGTCACTGACGCTAGGTAGAGAGGCACTGTCGCTGACGCTAGGTGAGAGAGCACTGTCACTGACGCTAGGTAGAGAGAGCACTGTCACTGACGCTAGGTAGAGAGAGCACTGTCGCTGACGCTAGGTAGAGAGAGCACAGTCACTGACGCTAGGTAGAGAGAGCACTGTCGCTGACGCTAGGTAGAGAGAGCACTGTCACTGACGCTAGGTAGAGAGAGCACTGTCACTGACGCTAGGTAGAGAGAGCACTGTCACTGACGCTAGGTAGAGAGAGCACTGTCACTGACGCTAGGTAGAGAGAGCACTGTCACTGACGCTAGGTAGAGAGAGCACTGTCGCTGACGCTAGGTTTACCTGGAGTTTACCTGGAGAGAATTCCAGGGGTCAACGCCCCCGCGGCCCGGTCTGTGACCAGGCCTCATGTTGGACCAGAGCCTGATCAACCAGGCTGTTACTGCTGGCCGCACGCAGTCCAACGTACGAACCACAGCCCGGCTGATCAGGTACCGACTTGAGGTGCCTGTCCAGTGCCTGCTTGAAGACAGCCAGGGGTTTGTTGGTAATCCCCCTGATGTATGCTGGGAGGCAGTTGAACAATCTTGGGTCCCTGACACTTATTGTGTTGTCCCTTGTTGCGCCCCTTGAACTGGGCCTCAATGTATATAATGTATATTTGCATTTTCTATAATTTTATATTGCTAATATTCTCGATTATAGCTAAATCGTTAATATTTTGCTTTATATTATTATTAGACTATTATTTAACTTAGTTATATATATTAGGTAGGATGTTATATTTTATGTTGTGCTTGAGAGTGTGTAGTAACTGCCTTGGTGTTGGCAAACTACTGTTATACTGCCGGCGTCTAGTTGCGGGGGGGAGTCAGTCTCTGGACACACCTGAGCTGGGTGGTGGTTCCTCCTTCCTCTCTCTCTCTGGCCTGCTGCCCTCGTCGAGTCAACTCCTCACTCTTGTTGTTCTCGACATTAGACTCTGTTGGGTAGAGTATGCATTTGTTGGTGAGGCGAATCATACTTCTCAAAACTCTGTGTGACTCTGTTCACAGAGAATAGACTAGACAGTGATTTTCGACGTTGTTCTGGGTTGTGTGTCACCTTGACACTCTTTGATAACTCAGGTCTCAAGCTCTAGCTCTAGACCTAATTCGATAAGGCATCTGTGCACCGCCACAGTTTGGGATTGTTTATGCTGAACCTAGCTTCAGTAGAAAGGGAGTTTTATGACTGTTTTGGAGGATCTACTGATGGTCCCCAGTTAGGGTCGATTTTGTATCTCCTGGTTCCTGATGCTGTGTTGCTGTTGCCTGTTATAGTGCTGTTCTGCGAAGTGGTCATTTTACTAGACAATCAAGCTGTTCTGGTTGTCAATTTGTTAGTACAGCTAGCTTATGAGAAGTTGTTCTGTCGTACACTGGTTGAGTCGAGTTATAGTTACCGGGAGCACACTCGTACACACATTTATTATTAGTTGTATATAATATTGTTATTACTGACATTGTACCTGATGGTACTTCTGAGTCATTTATATATATGTGCCCTCAGCACAGACTTATTGTATATGAGAGCAGTGTAGGAGCTACCCTCCTAATTATCCTAATTGATATCTTAATTAATATCTTTATATTTGATTTACTTTGCTACCCTAGATTTTCTCACTTTGTTAATAAATCTTTTAAATCATTTACTTTGGTTAGTACCCTATCAGTTGCAATCCTCTTCAGCTATATAATATGTCGGATAACTGAACCAGGATACTGACTTTGTTGCAAAAGCCCAGTAACAGGCTGGATGCTAGAAGGGCTATCCTTTCTAGTGTTCACTGGAGATATCTATTATTAATAGATATCGTGTCATTTTGTAACATCCCTCAACATGCTAGTGGCACCCCTGCTCTTCATTGGGGGGATGTTACATCGTCTGCCGAGTCTTTTGCTTTCGTAGAGAATGACTCTCGTGTGCAAGTTTGGTACTAAGCCCTCGAGAATTTTCCATGTGTATATAATAATGTATCTCTCCCGCCTGCGTTCAAGAGAGTACAGGTTTAGGAACTTCAAGCGTTCCCAGTAGTTGAGGTGGTTTATCGCAGTTATGCGTGCGGTGAAGGTTCTCTGCACATTTTCAAGGTCAGCAATTTCACCCGCCTTGAAAGGTGCAGTTAGTGTGCAGCAATATTCCAGCCTAGATAGAACAAGCGATCTGTAAAGTGTCAACATGGGCTTTGCATCCCTGGTTTTGAAGGTTCTCATTATCCATCCTGCCATTTTTCTAGCAGATGCGATTGCTACGGTGTTATGGTCCTTGAAGGTGAGATCCTCTGACATGATCACTCCCAGGTCTTTGACATTAGTTTTTCGAACTATTGTGTGGTTGGAATTAGTTTTGTACTCCGATGAGATTTTAATTTCCTCACGTTTTCCGTATCTGAGTAATTGAAATTTCTCATCATTGAACTTCATATTGTTTTCTGCAGCCCATTTAAAGATTTGGTTTATGTCTGCTTGGAGTCTTGCAGTGTCTTCAACGGTGGACACTGTCATACAGATTCGGGTGTCATCTGCAAAGGAAGACACGGCACTGTGGCTTATATCCCTGTCTATGTCCGATATGAGGATGAGGAACAGGATGGGAGCGAGTACTGTGCCTTGTGGAACAGAGCTTTTCACAGTAGCTGCCTCAGACTTTACTCTGTTGACTACTACTCTCTGTGTTCTACTTGTTAGGAAATTATAGATCCATCTACCAACTTTTCCTGTTATTCCTTTATCACGCATTTTGTGTGCTATTACACCATGGTCACACTTGTCAAAGGCTTTTGCAAAGTCTGTGTATAACATCTGCATTTTGTTTGTCTTCTAGAGCATCCAGGACCTTGTCGTAGTGGTCCAGTAGTTGGGACAGACAGTAGCAACCTGCTCTAAACCCATGCTGCCCTGGGTTGTGTAATTGATGAGTATCTAGAGGAGTGGTGATCTTGCATCTTAGAACCCTTTCAAAGATTTTTATGATATGGGACGTTAGCGCTATTGGTCTGTAGTTCTTTGCCATTGCTTTACTGCCTTTTTTGTGGAGTGGGGCTATGTCTGTTGTTTTTAGTAACTGCGGGACGACCCCAGTGTTCATGCTTCCTCTCCATAGGATGTTAAAAGCACGTGATAGGGGTTTCTTGCAGTTCTTGATGAACACGGAGTTCCATGAGTCTGGGCCTTGAGCGGAGTGCATGGGCATGTCATTTATTGTCTTTTCGAAGTCATTTGGCGTCAGGGTGATGTCAGATAGGCATGCGTCAGTCAAGTTCTGTGGCACTCTCATAAAAAAATCATTTAGGTCTTCGATTTTCAGTCTGGTTAGCGGCTCGCTAAAAACTGAGTCATACTGGGACTTTAGCAACTCACTCATTTCCTTGCTGTCATCTGTGTAGGACCCATCCCCTTTAAGTAGGGGCCCAATACTGGTTGGTGTTCTAGACTTTGACTTTGCATAAGAAAAGAAATACTTTGGGTTTCTTTCAATTTCGTTTATGGCTTTTAGTTCTTCCCGCGTTTCTTGATTCCTGTAAGATTCCTTTAGTTTTAATTCGATGTTTGCTATTTCTCTGACTAGTGTCTCCCTTCGTATTTCAGATATATTGGCCTCTTGTAGCCGCTCCGTTATTCTTTGCCTTCGCCTGTATAGGGAGCGCCTCTCTCTTTCTAGTTTGCATCTTTTCCTCCTTTTTCTTAAGGGAATTTGCCTTGAGCAAACCTCAAGTGCCACAGAGTTAATTTGTTCTAGACATAGGTTAGGAGCTGTGATGCTTAGGCAATCTTCCCAGTTTATATCATTTAGGACTTGGTTTACTTGGTCCCACCTTATGTTTTTGTTATTGAAGTTGAATTTGGAGAAGGCTCCCTCGCGGCTGATCACATTTTGTTGATCTGGAGCTCCCTGCATGCATGTCTGGACCTCTATTATGTTGTGATCTGAGTATATTGTTTTTGATATGATGACATTTCGTATCAGATCATCATTGTTGGTGAAGATGAGGTCCAGCATATTATCTAATCTTGTGGGCTCTACTATTTGCTGGTTTAAGGTGAATTTGGTGCAGAGATTTATAAGTTCATGTGTGTGCGAGTTTTCATCTGAGCTGCCTCCTGGTGTTATCTCTGCTACCACATTGTTTGCAATGGTCCTCCATTTTAGGTGGCTGAGGTTGAAATCCCCCAGGAGCAAGATGTTGGGGGCAGGAGCTGGAAGATTTTCCAGACAGTGGTCAATTTTCAGAAACTGTTCCTGGAATTGTTGGGACGTTTCATCTGGGGGCTTGTATACAACCACGATGACCAAGTTTTGATTCTCGATCTTTATTGCTAATACTTCAACTACATCATTTGAGGCATATAAGTGACTCTGTGATATATAGGCCAACATCCCCTTTTTGCCTGTTCACTCTGTCACACCTGTATAGGTTGTAGCCCGGGATCCATATTTCATTGTCCAAGTGATCACTTATGTGAGTCTCTGTGAAAGCCGCAAACATAGCATTTGACTCTGTAAGCAGTCCACGAATGTAAGGTATTTTTGTTGTTTGTTGCTGGCTTTAGACCCTGTATATTTGCAAAGATGAATGTTGTTGGATTGGTGGTATGGGGGGGGGAGGGTCTTTTTTTCCTGGCACTAATATCTGTTGTATTGGAGTGGAGGCCATTGACTGTGATTCCACTCCAGAAGTGATTGCAGTTGGTGTACAATTTCTGTCATTTCCTGCCAGTTTTTTTCCTTCCTGGCACTAAAAAACCTCTCTCTCCAGTGTGGCTGTGGCTACCCAGGTTTTGCCATGGTCTGGATGTTCTGTGTCGCCACGTACCCTTTAGGTGGTATGCCTGGCAATATAAGTTATAGCACTTTCTTTCCTGAATTGATGTGTGGCACATTTCAGGGTGGAAAAACTTACAGGACGGGAGGTTGCATTTTCCTGTTTTCATATGGGCACGGCATTTTCTGGGGTGATCATAATTGCATGTCCCATCTGATTTCCCAGTTTTTCCATGCCTGCAGATACCAAGAGCATAATATTCACATAGGCCTGGGTTCCGTTTACCCTGGTTTTTTGTGACTGTGTTCCCCATTGTATTCCCTATTGGCGCTTGTGTTCCTGTCTCGTTTCTATCTTCAACTCTAGTGCTGACAATGGAGCCTTCATCAGTTTTTGGTAATTTAGTTTGTAGCACTAGTTTTTGAGTGTCCTTGTCTACACCTGTTTCCCCATCATTTATGTCACTAGAGCTCCTGTCCTTCTTTAGGTCACCATCATTTATTTCTCCATTCGTACAGTTTCTGACTACCATTGCAACATCTGTACCAGGGGCGGTAGCACCATCTGGCCCAGATTTTTTACTTTCCCAACTGTTATAGAATGCTGTCATGTTTTTTATGAAGTCCGATTTGATGTTGTCATCTTTTAATATCAATGTGATTTTATTCCACAATTCGGTCTCATTTGGGCATACCCAAAAACACTTCCTTTGTTTGATATCTCGTGTAGTAGATTCTTGAATGCCTACTCAAGGGGCGTGGCAGCATTTACCACAGAAGTTGCATGTAATCCATCCAGTGGAACGTTTGTTTGTTTGGTTGCACAGATTTTCATGATTGATTTTGTTGGTTGTTTTACTGTATATTCTACTAATAGTTTCCCTGAAGTGGTGATATGTCTATTTGTATTGTATTTATTTTATTTGCAAGTGTAAGTGTTTGGGGCAATCTTACCGCTTAAAGTTTTTGTTATTGTTTGGTTGTTTGTTAAGGCCCCCTAAAACTCCGTCCACTTATTGAATCCGGTCGAGGATACCAGTTGGAATCCAGTCAATGGTTCCCTTATTTCTTGGATCAGACGAGATCCAGTGTCACTTATTTAAATGAATCCTGTTGGGATTTTTTTTGGGTTTCGAGAGACAGACCACTGGAAGATGATTAAACAGAGTAATAATGATCAGTATGATACAAAAGTATAACTTGCTTGTTGGAGGAAAAAACTGATGCTTCTGGCAGCTCCTACTATGACGGGCGGCCGTACCTCTGGCACCCTGGTTTACCTCTGGCACCCTGTTTACTTCTGGCACCCTGGTTAACCTCACCCTGGTTTACCACCTGGGTTTATATGCACTTATGGTTCACTCTACTGGGTTTAGTTTTTCTACTTCCTACACCACAACACTGCTGATTTTCACTATGGTTGACTGATGATATACGGACTTATGTTGTTGAAATCGTTCACTGACAACTCACAACTGGACACTGTTTATCGTATTTTCCGAGCTGGACAATTTACTTATTTTCTTCAAGATTGCGCACCTATTCGTATTTCATAGAAAAACCTTTATAACAATGTAATCACTAGATTTTGGTCAGTTTTACTAACAGTTTAAAATTATCAATACAAGGACTTGCGTGGTAAGGACCCGGCGGCCGCTGGCAACTGATTTCAAACACGAAACTCGTTAGGCCTACACTTCCGCCTTAGTTTTCACTTTAACATCTATTAACTTATCTGTATACTACGGTACCACTGAGATATTCACTATACACATCTATCTATACCCTATTTTCAGGGAGACTTTCCTTCCTCTGACAATTATTTCTTCTGTTTTGTTATTTCACACGGCACTTAAGTTCCCCTCTGGCTTTATGGCACTATGTTCTGGCACACTAATTCCCTTGTTTTTTGGCTCAGTATAACTGTTTACTGCCTGATTTGTTACGAGCAATGGAGGAATGTACCTTATAAGATCACTGGAGGGATATACCTTATAAGATCACTGGAGGGATGTACCTTATAAGATCACTGGAGGGATGTACCTTATAAGATCACTGGAGGGCTGTACCTTATAAGATCACTGGAATGATGTACCTTATAAGATCAATGAAGGGATGTACCTTATATGATCACTGGAGGGATGTACCTTATAAGATCACTGGAGGATGTACCTTATAAGATCACTGGAGGATGTACCTTATAAGATCACTGGAGGTATGTACCTTATAAGATCACTGGAGGGATGTACCTTATAAGATCACTGGAGGGATGTACCTTATAAGATCACTGGAGGGATGTACCTTATAAGATCACTGGAGGGATGTACCTTATAAGATCACTGGAGGGATGTACCTTATAAGATCACTGGAGGGATGTACCTTATAAGATCACTGGAGGGATGTACCTTATAAGATGTAGATGAATGGTTCAGAGAACCGACAAGTTGTTAAATTAGACACATATGCAACACTTGGGTATCTTTATTGAGGAAACGTTTCGCCACACAGTGGCGATGAAGCCACTGATGTGGCGATGAAGCCACTGATGTGGCGATGAAGCCACTGTGTGGCGAAACGTTTCCTCAATAAAGATACCCAAGTGTTGCATATGTGTCTAATTTAACACCTAAGTCTGTTGACTTAAACATGATGCTTTAAAATCACTGGAGGGATGTACCTTATAAGATCACTGGAGGGATGTACCTTATAAGATCACTGGAGGGATGTACCTTATAAGATCACTGGAGGGATGTACCTTATAAGATCACTGGAGGGATGTACCTTATAAGATCACTGGAGGGATGTACCTTATAAGCTCACTGGAGGGATGTACCTTATAAGATCACTGGCACAGTTTTAAGGTTCTAGCACGTAAAGGAGACCGCGAAAACCACGGAACTTTCACATTCAACCTATGAGTTACTACCATCCACCTAGACCCAGTAGGGATATTCCAAGTGTATATTATAAGAACATAAGAACATAAGAAAGAAGGAACACTGCAGCAGGCCTACTGGCCCATGCGAGGCAGGTCCAAATCTCCAACGGCTTAAGCCAATGCCCCGACCCAGCCAGGTCAGGTTACATTCACTTAAGGAAGGAGCACTGCATCTGACCTAGTAGCACAACCTAGTCAGGACCAATTCACACCCAACCGCACCCACTCATATAATTGTCCAGCCGACCACCTGGTCAGGTCACTTCCACTTAAGGAATTAGTGTTATCATGTATATTATAGTGTTATCATGTATATCTCTCGCCTGCGTTCCAGGGAATACAGATCAAGGACCTTCAACCGTTCCCAGTAATTTAGGTGCCTTATCGTACTTATGTGTGATGTGAAAGTTCTTTGTACACTCTCCAGGTCTGCAATGTCGCCAGCCTTGAAGGGGACAGTTAGTGTACAGCAGTATTCCAGCCTAGAGAGAACAAATGATTTGAAGAGAATCATCATGGGACTGGCGTCCTTAGTTTTGAAGGTTCTCATTATCCATCCTATCATTTTCCTAGCCGATGCCGAAGATACAATGTTGTGGTCTTTGAAGGTTAGATCCTCTGACATTATCACTCCCAGGTCCTTCACATTACTTTTTCGCTCTATTGTTCAAGAAGAGAGCCAAAAGGTACTTAATGAATGTAACCACAGAAAGGTGCCTGATGAATGTTGCGACAGAACGGCAGGCGAATGACTTTATATATTTAGCTAACACACATGTAAATATAAATAACCCAATTTACCTCACTCCTAGTATATCTCCCTTACAGTATAATAATAAGATATTATCTCCTTTATAATATAATAAGAAGGTATTTAAACGACTCCAGTGGAAATAAGTCACTTTGTCTGAATTATAGTGTTGTCCTGATGGGTAAGTCAGTTTATTCAGGTATACATAAATACAGTGACATAGATTATCATACTGTACTCGTGTGGGTCTGTACCTCAGTAAACTTACTTAGGTGAGGTTCGTCAGGAAACAGGACAAGAGTTTCCTGATGCGGGTCTTAGATGATGACCCACAGCTGGAGCTTCTGGTCACTTGACCGATGCCTTCCCCTGGCTTACCATTATGGTCATAATTATAATAATTTAGTGATAACAATATGAATAATTCTGTACCTACAGTTACTTAGGTGAATCTAAGTGTAAATTTAGGAGTTAAAATGAATATTAGATAATTGAATAAGAATGTAAGTAGTTAAGTAGTTAAGTGGGTAAGTATGTAAGTAGGTAAGTAGTTAAGTGGGTAAGTATGTAAGTAGGTAAGTAGTTAAGTGGGTAAGTATGCAAGTAGGTAAGTAGTTAAGTGGGTAAGTATGCAAGTAGGTAAGTAGTTAAGTGGGTAAGTATGCAAGTAGTTAAGTAGTTAAGTGGGTAAGTATGTAAGTAGTTAAGTAGTTAAGTGGGTAAGTATGTAAGTAGTTAAGTAGTTAAGTAGTTAAGTGGGTAAGTATGTAAGTAGGTAAGTAGTTAAGTGGGTAAGTATGTAAGTAGGTAAGTAGTTAAGTGGGTAAGTATGCAAGTAGGTAAGTAGTTAAGTGGGTAGTATGCAAGTAGTTAAGTAGTTAATGGGTAAGTATGAAGTAGTTAAGTAGTTAAGTGGGTAAGTATGTAAGTAGTTAAGTAGTTAAGTAGTTAAGTGGGTAAGTATGTAAGTAGGTAAGTAGTTAAGTGGGTAAGTATGTAAGTAGGTAAGTAGTTAAGTGGGTAAGTATGCAAGTAGGTAAGTAGTTAAGTGGGTAAGTATGCAAGTAGGTAAGTAGTTAAGTGGGTAAGTATGCAAGTAGTTAAGTAGTTAAGTGGGTAAGTATGTAAGTAGTTAAGTAGTTAAGTAGTTAAGTGGGTAAGTATGTAAGTAGGTAAGTAGTTAAGTGGGTAAGTATGTAAGTAGGTAAGTAGTTAAGTGGGTAAGTATGCAAGTAGGTAAGTAGTTAAGTGGGTAAGTATGTAAGTAGGTAAGTAGTTAAGTGGGTAAGTATGTAAGTAGGTAAGTAGTTAAGTGGTTAAGTATGCAAGTAGGTAAGTAGTTAAGTGGGTAAGTAGTTAAGTGGGTAAGTATGTAAGTAGGTAAGTAGTTAAGTGGGTAAGTATGTAAGTAGTTAAGTGGGTAAGTATGCAAGTAGGTAAGTAGTTAAGTGGGTAAGTATGTAAGTAGGTAAGTAGTTAAGTGGGTAAGTATGCAAGTAGTTAAGTAGTTAAGTGGGTAAGTATGTAAGTAGTTAAGTAGTTAAGTGGGTAAGTATGTAAGTAGGTAAGTAGTTAAGTGGGTAAGTATGTAAGTAGTTAAGTAGTTAAGTAGTTAAGTGGGTAAGTATGTAAGTAGTTAAGTAGTTAAGTGGGTAAGTATGTAAGTAGGTAAAGTA
Source organism: Cherax destructor (assembly GCA_009830355.1). NCBI lineage: Eukaryota > Metazoa > Arthropoda > Malacostraca > Decapoda > Parastacidae > Cherax > Cherax destructor. The sequence continues at coordinate 463,312 of WNWK01000501.1, forward strand.
GTTAAGTGGGTAAGTATGCAAGTAGTAAGTAGTTAAGTGGGTAAGTATGTAAGTAGTAAGTAGTTAAGTGGGTAAGTATGTAAGTAGGTAAGTAGTGTAAGTAGTTAAGTATGAAGGTAAGTGTAAGTAGGTAAGTAGTAAGTAGTAAAGTTAGGGTAAGTATGCAAGTAGGTAAGTAGTTAAGTGGGTAAGTATGCAAGTAGGTAAGTAGTTAAGTGGGTAAGTATGTAAGTAGGTAAGTAGTTAAGTGGGTAAGTATGTAAGTAGGTAAGTAGTTAGGAGTGGAGAGTAATGAAGTTAATGGTAAGTAGTTAAGTGGGTAAGTAGTTAAGTGGGTAAGTATGTAAGTAGGTAAGTAGTTAAGTGGGTAAGTATGTAAGTAGGTAAGTAGTTAAGTGGGTAAGTATGTAAGTAGGTAAGTAGTTAAGTGGGTAAGTATGCAAGTAGGTAAGTAGTTAAGTGGGTAAGTAGTTAAGTGGGTAAGTATGTAAGTAGGTAAGTAGTTAAGTGGGTAAGTATGTAAGTAGGTAAGTAGTTAAGTGGGTAAGTATGTAAGTAGGTAAGTAGTTAAGTGGGTAAGTATGCAAGTAGGTAAGTAGTTAAGTGGGTAAGTAGTTAAGTGGGTAAGTATGTAAGTAGGTAAGTAGTTAAGTGGGTAAGTATGTAAGTGGGTAATGTTAAGTGGGTAAGTATGTAAGTAGGAATAGTTAAGTGGGTAAGTATGTAAGTAGGTAAGTAGTTAAGTGGGTAAGTATGTAAGTAGGTAAGTAGTTAAGTGGGTAAGTATGCAAGTAGTAAGTAGTTAAGTGGGTAAGTATCAAGTAGGTAAGTAGTTAAGTGGGTAAGTAGTTAGGTAAGTAGGTTTATGAAGTAGTGGTAAGTAGCGTAGGTAAGTAGTTAAGTGGGTAAGTATGTGGAAGGTAGGTAAGTAGTTAAGTGGGTAGTATGTAAGTAGGTAAGTGTTAGGGGGTAAGAGTAGTTTAAGTGGGTAAGTATGCAAGTAGGTAAAGTAAGTTAAGTGGGTAAGTATGTAAGTAGGTAAGTAGTAATGGTAAGGTATAGTAAATGGGTAAGTATGTAATGGTAAGTAGTTATGGGTAAGTATGCAAGTAGGTAAGTAGTTAAGGGTAAGTAGTTAAGGTAAGATGTAAGTAGGTATATTATATGAATAATTTAAGTGGTAATAGTATACATATTTGAATACAATTACATTAAATTCCTCATCATACATAGCAACATATGTGTAGACACACTCCAGGATAACACACGTCACACAGACTTATTTCCATTGAGGTCCTTTAATACCTTATTATTATACACTGTAGCAGATATATGTTGTTATATTATAAAGGATATATACTAGGAATAACTATTAAGGATATATACTAGGAATAACTATAAAGGATATATACTAGGAATAACTATAAAGGATATATACTAGGAATAACTATAAAGGATATATACTGGGAATAACTATAAAGGATATATACTAGGAATAACTATAAAGGATATATACTAGGAATAACTATAAAGGATATATACTGGGAATAACTATAAAGGATATATACTAGGAATAACTATAAAGGATATATACTGGGAATAACTATAAAGGATATATACTGGGAATAACTATAAAGGATATATACTAGGAATAACTATAAAGGATATATACTGGGAATAACTATAAAGGATATATACTGGGAATAACTATAAAGGATATATACTAGGAATAACTATAAAGGATATATACTAGGAATAACTATAAAGGATATATACTAGGAATAACTATAAAGGATATATACTAGGAATAACTATAAAGGATATATACAAGGAATAACTATAAAGGATATATACTGGGAATAACTATAAAGGATATATACTGGGAATAACTATAAAGGATATATACTAGGAATAACTATAAAGGATATATACTGGGAATAACTATAAAGGATATATACTAGGAATAACTATAAAGGATATATACTGGGAATAACTATAAAGGATATATACTGGGAATAACTATAAAGGATATATACTAGGAATAACTATAAAGGATATATACTAGGAATAACTATAAAGGATATATACTAGGAATAACTATAAAGGATATATACTAGGAATAACTATAAAAAGAGTTATTTACATTTACATGTGTGTTAGCGAAAAAAAATAAAAAAAACATTCTCCTCCCTTTCTGTCGCTACATTCATTAGGTACCTTTCTGTCGCTACATTCATTAGGTACCTTTCTGTCGCTACATTCATTATGTACCTTTCTGTCGCTACATTCATTAGGTACCTTTTGGTTCTCTTCTTGAACTGGCTCATGCTATGACTGGCTTTGACATTGCAGGCATTTCTGTTCCATTCCTTTATTGTGTACAATAAAAGGTGTTTGAAGCCTGGCCACTGACTGTGGGTACTCAAAGTTGTGCTCTCTCTCCTAGTACTATGACTGCTCTTCCCTAGTACTATGACTGCTCTCTCCCCTAGTACTGAGTGTTCTCTCCCCTAGTACTATGATTGCTCTCTCCCTAGTACTATGAGTGTTCTCTCCCCTAGTACTATGATTGCTCTCTCCCTAGTACTATGAGTGTTCTCTCCCTAGTACTATGATTGCTCTCTCCCTAGAACTTTGATTGCTCTCTCCCTAGTACTATGATTGCTCTCCACCTAGTACTACGATTGTTCTCTCCCTAGTACTATGATTGCTCTCTCCCTAGTACTATGATTGCTGCCTCCCTAGGACTATGATTGTTTTCTCCCCTTAGTACTATGATAGCTGTCTCCCCCTAGTACTATGATTGTTCTCTCCCCCTAGTACTATCATAGATGTCTCCCCCTAATACTATGATTGTTCTCTCCCCTTAGTACCATGATTGCTCTCTCCCACTAGTACTATGATTGCTCTCCACTTAGTACAATGATAGCTGTCCCCCCTAGTACTATGATTGCTCTCTCCCTAGTACTATTATAGCTGTCTCCCCTTAGTACTATGATTGTCTCTCTCCCATAGTACTATGATTGCTGTCTCCCCTAGTACTATGATTGCTTCTCCCCCTAGTACTATGATTGCTGTCTCCTCCTAGTACTTTGATTGCTGTCTCCCCCTAGTACTATGATTGTTCTCTCCCCCTAGTACTATCATAGATGTCTCCCCTAATACTATGACTGCTCTCTCCCTTAGTACTATGATTGCTGTCTCCCCTAGTACTATGATTGCTCTCTCCTTAGTACTATGATTGTCTCTCCCACTAGTACTTTGAGTGCTCTCTCCCAATAGTACTATGATTGCTCTCCCTAGTACTATGATTGCTGTCTCCCTAGTACTATGATTTCTCTCTCCCCTATTACTTTGATTGCTCTCTCCCCCTAGTACTATAATTGCTCTCTCCCCCTAGTACTATGATTGCTCTCTCCCCCTAGTACTATGATTGCTGTCTCCCCGTAGTACTATGATTGTTGTCTCCCCCTAGTACTATGATTTCTCTCTCCCCCTATTACTTTGATTGCTCTCTCCCCCTAGTACTATAATTGCTCTCTCCCCTAGTACTTTGATTGCTTTCTCCCTAGTACTATGATTGCTGTCTCCCCCTAGTACTATGATTGCTATCTCCCCCTAGTACTGTGATTGCTTTCTCCCCCTAGTACTATAATTGCTCTCTCCCCTAGTCTATAATTGCTCTCTCCCCCTAGTACTATGATTGCTCTCTCCCCCTAGTACTATGATTGCTCTCTCCCCATAGTACTATGACTGCTGTCTCCCCCTAGTACTATGATTGCTCTCTCCCTTAGTACTATGATTGCTGTCTCCTCCTGTACTTTGATTGCTGTCTCCCCTAGTACTATGATTGCGGTCTCCCCCTAGTACTATGATTGCTGTCTCCCCATAGTACTATGATTGCTGTCTCCCCCTAGTACTTTGCCTCTCCCCTATTACTATGATTGCTGTCTCTCCCTAGTACTATGATTGGTGTCTCTTTCTAGTACTATGATTGTTGTCTCCACCATATACTATGATTGGTCTCTCCCCTAGTACTATGATTGCTCTCTCCCCTAGTACTATGATTGCTGTCCCTCCCTAGTACTTTGATTGCTGTATCCAACTATTACTATGATTGCTCTCTCCCCCTAGTACTATGATTGCTGTCTCTCCCTAGTACTATGATTGCTGTCTCTCCCTAGTACTATGATTGCTG